>OX465113.1:11116773-11241773 GCA_949987565.1 Luidia sarsii
TGTCTCTCTATCTCATCCAGTCTCTTTTTTAAAAGACTTCAAGAGCACTGACCCTATTGATGAGGTTGACAAGCCAGCCAAAGGGGTCCTTGTAGTTGCTGAATGGTGGGCTGACGGCGTAGGTATTGCCAGCACCCATTATGTTCTCCCAGTACACCTGGTCCCAGTGCTTGGTACGGTTCTTGTAGTGGAACTCTGCTTCAGGGTTCAGAATCTGTCATGCAAAATAAAAAGAAATGTTATGACCTAAATGCTCAAAGCCTTTCCACACAACACATGTACCGTATTTAAAGGGCCAGATGTTTTGAGCCTAGTGGGACCTTTTTTTCAAAGGCAGTCTAGCTGCTAGGGGGCTGGGGTAGGGGGCTTGGTGACTAGGGAACTGGGTGGCTGAGGGACTGGAGGACTGGTGGCTGGCTGACTGGGTGGCTTGGGGATTTGGGGACTGGGGAACTGGTGGCTAGGAGGCTGGGTGGCTGGGGGCTGGGGGCTGGGGACTGGTGGCAGGGGGCTGGGGACTGGGGACTGGTGGCAGGGGGCTGGGGACTGGGGGCTGCGGGCTGGGGGCTGGGGACTGGTGGCAGGGGCTGGGGGCTGGGGACTGGTGGCAGGGGGCTGGGGACTGGGGACTGGTGGCAGGGGGCTGGGGGCTGGGGGCTGGGGGCTGGGGGCTGGGGGCTGGGGACTGGTGGCAGGGGGCTGGGGGCTGGGGACTGGTGGCAGGGGGCTGGGGGCTGGGGACTGGTGGCAGGGGGCTGGGGACTGGGGGCTGGGGGCTGGGGGCTGGGGGCTGGGGGCTGGAGACTGGGTGACTGGGTGACTGGGGGTTGGGGCTGGGGGCTGGGGGCTGGGGGCTGGGGCTGGAGACTGGGTGACTGGGTGACTGGGGGTTGGGGGCTGGGGGCTGGGGGCTGGGGGCTGGGGGCTGGGGGCTGGGGGCTGGGGGCTAGGGGCTAGGGGCTAGGGCTGGGGGCTGTGAAAGGCTGGGAGGCTGGGAGGCTGAGAGGCTGGGGGGACTCGGAGGCTGAGAGACTGGGGGGACTGGGTGGCTGGAGGACTGGGTGGCTGGGTGCTGGGTGACTGGAAGATGAGAGGGATTGGAAGCTTGACGAATCAAGGTGCTGGCTTGCCCCCCGGGAACCTCACTCCTTTTTCGCCAACTAACCATAGTCAGGACGCCCAGCATCTCCACGGGCACTGGCTTGTGCTTGAGCCGTGCGGCGATCAGGTCCACAGTCAGCTGCAGCATGTTGTAGATGCCCTCCTGGATCTCGGCGCCCCAGCGATGGACGGCGCTGGACACCGTCAGCTTCTTGATGGCCTCCGGCATGCAGCGCTCCAAGAAACGACGGCAGTACTCATCCCCGTCTGTCTTGTCTGCTCAAAGCCGCCAGAGGGCAACGGGGACAGGGGCAAGAGGGGAGGAAGAGAAGAAGAGTCAGTGGGACGGAGGGACATGGCTTCTGATTAAAAAGCAAACACAGAAGACACGGACAGCAGTGAAAGTATCAGATATTCTGTGATATTTTAGCGCTCGAAAAAGTCGGCTGATTTCAAGAAGAGAGGAATTTTGTTTGACTTTCCAACAATCTCTGTGGAGCGATCGTTGGAACAAAGACCGCCCTCTGTGACTGAAAAAATTAGCATTTAGTTTTGTTTGCACAGGTTTTTCTCATGACACGGTCGACGGATTGAGCCGCAACTTACGCAGGTGTTATTTTACATCCTCCAGAGTAAATTTAACAACCTTCCTCAATCCTCGGTAATCCTCCAAGATCTCATTGTAGCATCCTTCCTCAATCCTCCACAATCCTCCAGTGTAAATGTAACAACCTTCCTCAATCCTCCACAATCCTCCAGTGTAAATGTAACAACCTTCCTCAATCCTCCACAATCCTCCAGTGTAAATGTAACAACCTTCCTCAATCCTCCACAATCCTCCAGTGTAAATGTAACAACCTTCCTCAATCCTCCACAATCCTCCAGTGTAAATGTAACAACCTTCCTCAATCCTCCACAATCCTCCAGTGTAAATGTAACAACCTTCCTCAATCCTCCACAATCCTCCAGTGTAAATGTAACAACCTTCCTCAATCCTCCACAATCCTCCAGTGTAAATGTAACAACCTTCCTCAATCCTCCACAATCCTCCAGTGTAAATGTAACAACCTTCCTCAATCCTCCACAATCCTCCAGTGTAAATGTAACAACCTTCATCAATCCTCCATAATCCTCCAACTGGAAATGTTCATACCTGCCTCAATCCTCCACAATCCTCCAACACAACCCGAAGGATTGTGGAGAATTGAGGAAGGTCAGCCGTCAGGATTAAAGGTTCAACTTATGCAGAACTGTCAAGCGCCTTCTACTACCAGGTAAAGCCATTGAATTTCCTCCATAAAAATATGTATCAATATCTGTTTCCAGTAACTATCACATGCAAGTGTAATATTATCCAATTTTTCGAAATTGTCCTTAGCACTTTCATTTAGTGAACACTCTTATTTACTCGCTTTTTTTATCCTTTAATTATTGTTTTCTGATTGTCGTGATTATCTGTTTGTGACGCATGGTAACAATTTAAGAGCCACTTGATTGTGATTTAGTTTTGGTAGTCCGTCAAGGCTGTTGCCATTGCATTTATATTGTTTTGTCATTGTGTTTGTTCTTGTTGATGCCTTGAGAAACAATAAATGAAATGAAATGCAAAAAGCTGTTGGCAGTACAGGGGTTGAGCTGGGAGAGGTACTGAGTCGGCCTGGAGGCAGAAGATACTTACTCTCCTCAGCCAGACGGGTGGATGCGATCAGGCACTTGCCCAGCGACTCCTCCTTCTTGTAAGGGATGGACCACTGGTCGGTGAAGACACGCCCCTCCAGCTCAAAGAGATTGGCGGCGGGGAACTCCTTGAAGGCCGCACCCTCCTCCCCCTCGGCCCCGCCCTCCTGGACCGGACGTTTGGCCGCACTGTCAGCCTGTCGGACAAAGAGTTCGACGGCCGTCGGTGATTGAGAGACAGACACTTGTTGCCACAACAAGGTAGCACCAGCGCTCGAATTTCGCGCACACAAAAATGCACTTGACAACAGGTCTAAGTAACTGAAAAATCTTATTGGACCTGATTTTTTTTTACAATATCCAAATGACTGAATGTCATTTTTTATTAATGGTGCAAGAAAAAATAAAACATTAAACCGCCGGCCAAGTGTAGTCACACTCGGCACCAGACCGACGCCGAAATCACTAGACTCGGTTCACCACCACCCGTTCCACCCACCAAAGCCCTGATCAAATGGAATCTCTTCTGTCAAGTAAACCTGGTTGTCCTAAAATGATGTCCTTCCCTTTTGATCTCAGCCTAGTCTGTCTGGCAGCTTTCTTTCTTGCTTTTCCACCCAAGTGGCCTTTGAGAAAGGTCCTGCGAGGATCGAAACGAAAGGCCCACAAAATTTTGCGATTTCCTTTTTTTTTAGTTAATAATTGGAACTCTTTCAAAATGAACAATCGAGTCTTGGAAAATCTGAGTCTGAACAAAAGGCACATGGTGAGTGATCTAAGGCTTTACACTTACAGTTTCGCTGTCGTTTTCCAATGCTTCATCGTAGCTGGGCAGCAGCGCGTCCGTGTACTGGCTTCCCTGGCCCTGTCCCTCCGTCGGCATCGGGTCCAGCAACGCGCGACCGCCGCCCCCACCGCCGCCGCCAGCGCGGGACTTCCCCAGCACCCCGACCCCTTCCTTCATCTCCACCACGGCGCTGTCGTCGTCGTCGTCGGCGTCGACGGCGGCGTTGTCGAAGGCCAGGCCCGGCTGCTCGTGGGTCAGGATGGCCACGGCCTCGTTCACGTCGTTCTTGCTGACGGACAGGGCTCGCTTGATCTCCGTCACGTCGGAGAATCCCATCCCGATCAGCATCTGCATACTCTCTTCGCTCGGCTCCATGATGGCATGAATGATGATGATGATGATCGATGTCGATGATGACGGAATCGGAGGGGATCGGGAGAGAAAGACAGAGGCTGGCGGGGGGATCGGTCGACAGGCAGAGATCGGGAACCGTCTCAGAGTGTGGCTCGGCCGTTTGCAAGGCTCGGAGGTGAAAATCGACTCACGCTTTCCCGTCTTCTCTCGTCCTCAAGAAGAGGGAAACACCCCAAAATTGCGTTCGATGTACGTCGCCATGTTGCAAAAAAAAATCATATGGTGGTCGCAAGAGGGCGCTCGTCGTGTTCCTTAATGCAGCCTGCTGTGGTCCGACTTAGTCGGCTATGACTTGGAATGATGCGCGCGTATTATGGAGAATTGGGTGCAGCCACTACTTCGCTCGTTCCGTAGACACGTGTGTGGTTCGAAGCCACAGCCGATAGATTCGGACAGAGCTTCAGTTGAGCGCGCGCTTCGATGTTATTGCCGAGGGGGCGTGGCACTGTGGCAGGGGGGCGTATAACAAAATCCTATAACTTTCTGACACAAAAATGTAAGACTCTGCCTTTGAGTAAGACTCTGCCTTTGAGTAAGACTCTGCCTTTGAGTAAGACTCTGCCTTTGAGAAAGGTCCTGCTAGGATCGAAACGTCAGACCCATTAAATTTTGCGATTTGCATTTTGGTAAATTTCGTCAGTAAGCAGTTTGCAACATTTTGGTATATCTCTGCCTTTGAGTAAGACTCTGCCTTTGAGAAAGGTCCTGCTGGAATCGAAACGGCAGGTCCACTAAATTTTGAGATTTGCATTTTGGTAAATTTCGTCAGTAAGCAGTTTGCAACATTTTTGTATATTAAAAAAAATGATGGAAGAGCTCACCGTTTTCACCCCTTGCTCTCGTTTCTGTCTGGGTTTTTGTTTTGCCGGGTTGATGTTATTTCGTGCGCGATGCCTACAAACAATGGCTCAGACGGATGAGTTGATCCGTGGTGACTCGCTTTCGAATTCCCCATGTCCAATTGTCCATAATTACTTGATCATTCTCTGAGGTTTTCCCAAAATGTATGCTTACTAGATGGCTTCAGCTTCGAATTTGCGTCAATTATTTCTTTCGTCGGAATTCAGAGTACCAGTGTCGTAAACTCGGGACAGACATGTGGATTTGAAGAAGAATCATAATAGCTCCGTTCAGAAAAGAAAAAAAACACCCGAAAGCTGGAAGCGGAGCCTTGGCCATTTTGGGATGTGGTGAGGGGTTGAGGGTTGTAATGAGATGTATTAGGACCATGCATATTCATGTAACCTCTGACCTATACCCATCCCAGGATTACTCTTAATCAGTGTACTTAAAGCACGGAACATGACCTACAAAAGTTCACCATCATACCGCTTGTATTGTCATAATTATTATTATCATCATATCACAAGGGTGGGCCAGGTCTGATGATTTCAATTCACGATACGGAAGTTACAAGTATCTCGCGCCATCTTTCATTGCCTGTGAAAATTCACCCAAACGAAACTCGGCACGAGATGCAACTTCAATAGTCTTGTTTCTTTTCCTCAAGCATCTTTGGAATCTTTTTTGTCGTATCTTGGCGGTGATGAAAAATAATTGGTTTGGAGTATAGTACCCGCCTGGATTAATACAATAATAATGTGTATAATAATTTGATAAATAAATAATTATGTGTACTGGCACAATCCCTAGGCTAAAGCTAAGTAAATTAAAAAGTTCCAAACATTAGGCCTATAGGGAGCCTGGCGTTTCGATCCGAGCTGGACCTTTCTCAATCGCAGAAGGCCTTTTTGAACTAGCAAGCACTTCTTTTTGAATAATTACTTTTTAAAGTTCAGTCGATTAATAGCGAAACCGTGGTTATGACCATTGATTTCCATAATAAAGACTGGATAGGACACCGCGCGTTGCTCGTGCACAAAATACGCGGTCGAAAAATGGCGGCGTGCAACGCCAGGAGGGTAGAGTTGCGGATAACGTATGTTGGTGCGACCCTCTGCCGAGTATGAATATGCATCTTCGTACATAATTATCAGCCATGTCCGAATCCATTGTGTACGGCCGGCTGGAGAGAGCACGCGTACACATCTATGGAGATTGTCTAGCCGCTACCTCGAGGCTTCCATAGACCCGTATACAACTTTGAGCCACAGCCGGTACATTCGGGCTCAACATAAGAGCACTTTGTGGGCGTTCAATGCTGATCAGCAGTTAACCGAACACATCGGAAAATAACGCGCGTTTTTACTAAAATTTAGTCTGTAGTAATTTAATTAACTAAATTCAGTGCAAAAATAACTGAAGCCCTAGCAGTCCTGATCCTTTTTTTATTTTTTATTTTTTTTATATTTGAGTCAAAAAAAATTTAATTAAGGAAAAACTGACAGGCCAACTTTAATACAATTTTGACTTTCTCCCCGACCCTGGCAAAGACTAGTTGACTATTAATTTTGGAAGGCCACCATCTAAGGGCTGGGTAGTTCAAGTTCCGGTCCCAAAGGTTTCATTTCCATATTAACATTTCCACAAACTTTCCCTCAAACAAGTCTGGCATTCATTTGGACCCCAACTACGGCAGAAAGGCTCTGAACAGCACTTTAAAACACGGGTAAAGAATGAGAATGAATGAATGAACAATTCTGAGTGGACCGGAATTTGTGCTACGCGCTCCACAGTCTTTTTTACCATCTGAGCTATCCAGCAGCAACTAGATGACATTCTTTACCGGGGTGGGGCGCCAGTCAGAAGCATTCAACCATGGAACTATTTTTCCATGGTTATACACTGTACTGTAGCTCCGTGTCTCGGGTCCAAATTCCGCCCCAGACAAGATCTAATTTACCATTTGTCAATTTTGTTCAAATGGTTCCCACGTCATTTTTTTTCTTCTTTATTTTGTTTGATTTGAAATGTCAACAAACTGATTCGATGGCATCGACACTTTAAAGTTCGTCCTGGTGGTGGTACCCAGACGTCTACCTATGATACGCTACACAATCGTCTGGTAGCCTGTGAGCCAGTGCTAGCATTGTACCACTGTGCCCTAGTCTAGCGCTCACTACAAACAAGTACAGTACTAACTACTATTATTATTAATTAGTTGTTAATGGTACATACTGGGCTGTTTGTGATTTGGAAAAGGCCGTCTTTAAACACCCTGGCCTCGGGATGTCATGGAGTCTTCTTCGAGGAGCGTGGATTTGCCAGAAAGGGGGACAATTATTGAGGGAGTAGGGGACGAACTGGTGCATGCTTTCGGCATTTTCCTGGTCGTAGCTTTACCAATTGCCGCCGCCTACCTCAACAGGTGAGGTACTTTAACTTGTCTTTAGTTTGACCTTGTCCGAGTAACTTGGACCCTTATTTTGAGTTTAACCATGGAGCTATCTTACTTATACTGACTCCATGCTTTGACTGAGTTTGGGCAGAGCCAATTTGAATGTCTCTCATAGAGCTGCTTGAAGCATGAAACTGTCACTCAGTCAGAATAGTATAATTAAAAATATGCAGTGGCTGTTGTTACGGCAGTCGTCCGTGTGGCTCCATGACTTGATTGTATTTCGTCAGCATTGCAGGCTGGTTGAACCAGGCTATTAGCTGATAGTCTGGTTCCAAGAGCTAAACATCCTGACAAATAATACTGTGAAGTCAGGGAACCATACGGACGACTGCCGTAACAACAGCCACAGCGAATTATATATCTCCAGCCCAGGGATCACGCCCCCATTTTCATTCAGATGCAAAAATTGTTTTTTATTCCTTTTCATTCTTTTACATGTTTGAAAATAATGTGTTCTTTTCATTTTTGTTTATCTTTATTTTTAATTTCTTTTCGGCCAGAACTCAGAATCCTGTACGAGTTATCCACCCGGAGAATGAGCAGCGAGTGTACGAAGCCAGGCAACGACTTGGCATAGATAGCCACCCAGACCAGCAGCAGCAGCAGCAGCAACAGCAGCAGTATCAGCAGCAGCAGGAGGAGCAGCAGCAGGAGCCTCAACAACAGCAGAATGGGACCCCCCAGCCAACCTCTGCCAGGCGACGATACAGCCACGACCCCACCTGCCCCGTCTGCCTGGCTGAGCTAGTCTACGCCACTGAGACAAACTGCGGCCACGTCTTCTGCGGTAGGTCCCACAAAACATTCTCCCAAGCCTCGAATGTCCTCCAGACCTAGTCTGAGTAACTTGGACCCTTACAATCGCCCTTTTTTTTATTTTGAGGAGGTCGGGCGATCGAAAATTTAAAAAAAAAGGCGATTGTAAGGGTCCAAGTTACTTGGACTACGCCAGACCATAGGGCTATATTCCCACTATGAAAAATAATCGTGATTTGAATCGCGATTCAAAAACCGGTTTTGTTTTTTTGTGTGTCCACACATGCCAAAAAATCGCAGTTAGCAGTTGTAGTCAAATAGGGGGCGTATCCTTGAGGGTGGCCCACTCCAAAATGTTTTGGAAAAGGCCCCCCCAAAAAAAAATAAAAGTGTCCGCATCCTCCTTTTTTCCAAAAGTTCGGATGAGAAACTAATAATTTGTTTTACTTGGCCTAAGATTTCAAACTCATTGATGTAGTTGGGATTATTGTGATTCTTCGTCCTCCAGCACCTAGTCCTCAGTCTCATATCAACTAGATTGGTGTCTTCTTTTTGTCGTTCTCAAGGCAACTGTTTGATAACCTACTGGCGTCATGGCAACTGGCTGGGAGCCATTCGATGCCCTGTCTGCCGACAGCAGGTAAGGAGAACCCTCGGCGTTTTAGGAGACTCCAGGTCCCCGACGAACCAAACATCTGCTCTGCAACTATTGAGTTTGGTACATTGTGTGATCAAGTGACTTCCCACTGGTCATAAACCCAAGATTAAGACTTCCAGGAAAGTTCCGGATTTTGTAAAAAAAAAAATTTCATTTATGTTAAATAGACATCAAAAATGGCTCATTTTTATCTGTTAAAACCCTAAAAACAGAAGGGCATCTTCACGCCCGCTGTGAATCTCTGGGTCACGTAAGTGCTCACTCGCAGTCGCACAATTTATTGGCCTTACAGTGATTTTCAGGAAATGACTTTGTCGGTCACTTACATCCCTGATAAATTGGACAGGGAATGAGTCTAAAGCACTCTGTGTTATATGCGTGTACAACTGTGCAATCAGGAAGAAAATCCTTAGTAATACATCACTTTGCACATACCAAACGGCCATTGCTGTAACCTTTATTGTTCAGTTTTTTAGCATGATTTTTATCCCTGTTTTGGATGGTTTTGGAGACAAATTATACCCAAGGTGGCCGATCAACATTGTGTGGTGGGCCATCTCACAGTTTAACATGCAGCGGAAACCTTGCATTGAACAACACACGTCAAATGCTCTCTTAAGTCTTAGCCCTCCGTTTAGTATTTGGTTTCCTGGAGTCGGGATGTCCTGTGGTTTGCAAGGAGTTTAATTACACTCAGCGTGTAAATAAACATTGTCCCTATAGGCTATTCACTCCCGAAATAAATACAGGCAGCTCGGGTGGGAAAGAAACTTGGGACTCGTGCTTAAAAGTGTATATTTCTTAGTCACTTGACCTCCTAGCTGGTCATGGTAGTGCAAAGGATTCAACTCTGTGTAGAGGCAGGTACCACGTTCAATCGCAGAAATGAAGCTGAAGCTTTTTCCTCACTACAGCATCCATCTTCAGGGTCAGTCACATCCTCGATGTGGCACCGAATTTTTCAGCAGAATCTGGTTTGAATCCACAGGTGACCCTTCTGTTGCCATGCTTCCGTGAGGTTGACCACACAGCGGAAGAGGCCCAAGCCATCATGAACGAGATCAACAGCTATAATAGAAGGTTCTCTGGGGAGCCTAGACCGGTGAGTTGATCGGAACACATTTCAGAATGATAGAAAGATAAATCAATGATTTAAAGTCCAGGCTGTAGAAAGTTTAGCTCTCTTTACTGCAGTCCAAATTCTGTCAAGGTTTCATCTGTAATTTTGTTTGATTTCAAAGATTAGGAGCCTGAAGTTTTGATCAAAGCAGGGCTCTTCCCTAAGGCAGACAACCCACTCCCTTCCCTAACGCAATTCCCACTCTCCGACCAATTGATTCCCTCCCCTTTCGCACTCCCTCCCTCCGTCCATTCTCTCACTACAGAGCCGCTTAGCAAAATGTATTGTGTCTTGAAGTAAATACAAAAAAGAAAATGGTTCAGACGTCTCGAAGTCCAGACGGTTCAAAAGACAGTTCAAAGTCCAGACGGTTCAAAAGACGGTTCAAAGTCCAGACGATAAGAGCGCTGGTACGCAAACCAGAGGTCTCGGGCTCAAGTTCAGGCCCATTTTTTCAAAAGTATTCTCTCAGCACCATGATTTCCAATTGCCTTCTCCTTGTATCAGATGATGGACTACCTGCACGATCTGCCAACACTCCTCCGCCATGCCATGAGGGAGTTCTTCACGCTGAGTGGCCTCGTCTGGATGTTCCGCCTTCGCATTGTCCTCTGCTTCTGCGCCGCCCTCCTCTACTTCATCTCGCCGCTGGACATCATCCCCGAGGCCGTCTTCGGCGTCCTGGGATTCCTGGACGACCTCTTCATCCTCCTCCTCCTCCTCATCTACGTCACCATCATCTACCGGGGCTTCATTGCCGCCAGGGCCGGGGTTGCCTGACCAGTGGCCGGCCGCCCCCCCCCCCCACGTCGAATCTCGTCACGACCTGCGGGACGGATCTCAGATCAGACTCTTTAACGGCTCCGATGACCTGTTGCAGTTGTGTGACCGGTCAGTCTCGCAGCCCTTCCCTGCATTGGTTTTACTGAATGGAAGTTGTGAGGGGTTAATTCATCTCTTTCGAGAATGATGCGGCTCTGAGGAGATCCTGAAGATGACGGATGGAGCGTGTGACAGTACAATCCAAGCAGTTGCATTTTGCAATGTGCTGTCCACTTTAAATCCAGTTGCCATGGATTTTAAGGCTCTGTTAGAATCGATTTCTGGATTTCCCCTTGTTGGGGAAGCATCACACTTTCCACCAGCACGGCAGCACGCCCACTCCAGAAATCACTGCAAATCACTTCAAATCACTTTAAATCACTTCAGATCACTTTGATTTGAATGTCAGGTTGAGGATACACACTGTTACAGATTTTTCTACCATTAGGTTTGATACTGCTCAAGGCCGCGGTAAACTTAAGGGAATGGCGAAAAAAATCCTTCCAATCGCACTTTCCAATCTGTTCACATGTTAAAATTGATTTCAGTAGCGATTGAGTATTGATTAGCTATTAGATCATGTTGATTAGATCACATCAATGTTTACTGTAATTATCTTGGGTTATAGGTAACTGGTACTGGTAGTAGATGCTAGATGTAGGCCTATTAGTTATATCTTAAAAGATTGCCATTTATTTTGCACAAACACATTGCAAAACTAATCTGTGTCCAATTGAGTTGAGAATTGAAAATTTTCATTCACATTATTTATGGAACTTGTTTTCCTCACGTGTGGGTTGACTATGCACTTACAGATTTTTCGTTCACGTTGGATTGAATGGTGCCTCTTGGTCTATTTGTCTGTCCCTCTGTCTGATTGTCTATCTATAAATGTTGAGGTGTTTGCATGTAATATTTTGAACATTCCATGTGTCTATTTGTACATTTTTCAAGCAAATTTTTGTCACTGAAATCCATTTTCAAAACCGGGGTTGGCCTGCTTAAGTTGTGGTTCAACTAAATCTGGCCGTGGTAAATTTTACTCATGTCTCTGTAAAAAAAAACACCCTTAAACTTGCCTAGTCCAATTTGAAACTGAGCTATTGTAGAAAGTGTATTTGACTTCATTAATCCCTTGCGTACGGATGGCGTCTATAGGACCTTCAAAATTTGGACACTGCTATTGTCCAAACTGTAGACAAAAAGACTCCATTTTACTACTGTACACACAAAAGGCCCATCTTTGAGTGCTGATAATCCCTTGATAAAAGCCACACATACTTCCAATTGTGCCATGCATTTGATTTGATGATACAAATAGTGCACTCGTATTGTTTTCTTTTGCATGTTTATTGTACTCCGATTATTTAGTGAGTTTTAGAAATGGTACTGTGCTGACCATTTGCACTAAGATAATCCTGCCGTCAAGGGGTTAAGAACAAGAGAGTCAGGATCTTCCTTTATGATTGCTGTAGATTCTTACTAATTAACTTACAATGCATCTTGGGGTCGGGAGGGGATAGGCCATGGCAGGCCCTGGTGGTATTTTGCCATCGAACCAAACCGCTCTCGTGAAATAGTCATACAACATTGCAAAGGTTATTACTGCACGAGTGCTGCTGCAAATCTAGCTAGCTGGGTGACATGACTGACTGTTAAAAAGTGCTTTATTTTGAATCTGCCAGATGTCTGCTTGTTAGTGATCCTTTTGAAATTATGGTCATGTAATTATTTTTCAAAGTACTCACCTTCAAGGGAATTGTTACCCCTCCCTCCCAACCCATTACTCCATCCTCTCCCCCGAAACCCATACATGTAACTCCACCCTCCTGAGCCCATGACTCCACCCCAAAACCCATATTTCCGCCCCCGAAACCTGTGACTCCATTCTCCGAACCTCATTACTCCATCCCCCCAAAACCCAACTGCACCCTCCTGAGCCCATAACTGCACCCTCCTGAGCCCATAACTGCACCCTCCTGAGCCCATAACTCCACCCTTCTGAACCCATTACTCCGCCCTCCTGAGCCAATAACTCCACCCTTCTGAGCCCATTACTCCACCCTCCTGAGCACATTACTCCACCCTTCTAAACCCATTCCTCCACCCTCCTGAGCCCATAACTCCACCCGCCTGAGCCCATAACTCCACCCTCCTGAGCCCATTACTCCACCCCTCTGAGCCCATAACTCCACCCTCCTGAGCCCATAACCCCACCCTCATAACTTCACCCTCCTGAGCCCATGACTTCATGCACCCCAAAACCCATTACTCCACCCTTCTGAGCCTGTTACTCATCCCTCCTGAGCCCATGACTCCTCCCATTTCCTTTATCATGTCATCTTGTGGAATGAAATTCACAGAATGCATGTATGTATGTATGCTGGCATTGTGCCTTACAGCTTTCCCTGTCATCACAGAGCAGGGAAGAAGATTGATTTGGATGTGGAGTGGAACGATTCTTCAGACAGGCTAAGCTACTGCCGGGTGTACATGTACATCATGACCTCACTCATCTGTCAGTGACTAATATAATACAAATGAGCAGTCAAGTGCAAACTGTAAGCCTTGCACGATCTTTAAGATGTTTTAAAGGTACTAGGCACAAGAAGAACAATCAAACAAACTATACAAAAAATACCTTCTGCCTTCTGGAAGGTCCTTATACTAAAATTGAGATGTCTTGCATCTTCATTTATTAAAATAAAAACTTATTCTATTAAAAAGAAATCTTACTATGGTGCAATTATTTGTGCTCTTGTAATGTTTTTGCCAAAAAGTTGGCAGAACTGTAATCCTTTTCAATTGAAATGTCCTGAAAATTTGGCTGCAGCCTTAGTTACAAAAGACGAATATAGTTTCGGAAGCTCTGCACCCAAAAGCATGTATTGGATTTTGAATGGCAGAAAGTGCATCGATCAATTCAAATTAGGTATGAAATGCATTTGTTTCTGTTCTGGTATTTTGCCTAGCAGTTATACAGTTAACAGTAGCACCGATGGGAGAACGCTTTTGTAGCGATTTGGAGCAGCCATTATATTTTTGGAATGTTTCTGCATCATTTGATATTCTTCAAAGTTTATTTTATTGCAAACATGCAACTCATCACCATTTTAAATAAAAGATGGAATATATTTCTTGCTTGACTTGTTTGTTTATTTATTTAGTCATCTACCCATCTATCCACCCATTTAATATTTTCATTCATTGATTAAATCAGTCAATTTATCATGTCACTTTTCCTGAGAGTATTTTGAGAAAGGTCCTGCTAGGATTGAAATGCCAGGCCCTCAAATTTTTGAGATTTATGTATTGCAGGTCATTTTAGTCAGTGCGCAGTTTGCAACAGTTTTTGTATCAACTTCAATGAACTTGATTGAGCTTCCCTTTCAAAGCTACTTCAATCACTGACAAGACCTGTCTAAGACCTGTCCCTGTCTAAGTTGGAAAGGACGAGGTC
Source organism: Luidia sarsii (assembly GCA_949987565.1). Lineage (NCBI taxonomy): Eukaryota > Metazoa > Echinodermata > Asteroidea > Paxillosida > Luidiidae > Luidia > Luidia sarsii. Next base: position 11,130,870 of record OX465113.1, read on the forward strand.
AAAACACCAATGCTGACATGAACAAAATCCTCAGAGAAAATTATCCAAAACAACATTAAAAAGATTGCAGAGTTGGCAGAATTTTTCCAAATTGAAGTGAGCCCTCTATGTCCAATGATGTCTTTTTTTCACTGGTACCCTGCATCAACGATGACGCCCCCATGGCTTTATCGAAACGGAGCCAGTCTGATTTGTGTGTACCGCGCACCAATAATTCTTGTAACCTCCATGTACGATGCACTGTAGTGTACAGTATGTACCGTGTAGTACGGGAGAAGTAGTCCTACAGTACAGTACGTGAAGTGTTTACCCGTCGGGTTTCTTGTTGATTTTACGGCCGGATTTTTTTACTTTTGTGTCAGCGGTGATTCGGGCAAAATGTCGACCAGCGAACTGTGCGACAGCCTTCTCATTTGGGTGAGTGTGCTTTCTTTTTTGTTTTTCCTCTCCCGTCCGCAGTGGTTTCATTTTCATATCCCTGAACTTGCTCAACTTCGTCGAGATTATTGTAACGTTAGTCGTTAACTCTTCCCCGTTCCCGTTTCTGTTTATGTGAATATGATTCACCGGCAATGACTGTAAACCACTACACTACAGCCTACAGGACAACAAGTACAAGGCCGTGTATTTCCACATCCTACGACATCCGAACTCCGAAGTCTTCCTCATTTCCACGTACATTGTTCTTTCCCCGTCCATACGTCTACCCACACGCTTTTCCCTTCGTGTTCCACTTGACTTGGTGTTAATTTTGCAGTTGTGCCAGTATCAGCCTAGTCATGTAATTCAGTATGTATTATGTAGATATCAACAATACTTGATATTGATAATGATATTGTCATTTGATACAGGTGACAGACATTTCTGTAAAAAGAATGTACCCCAGGGCTAAGCCTACATTAGTAAAATCCTAAAAGTAATAAATAGTACTATTACTATTTAGTAGTAGTAGACTAGTACTAGTAGTACTAGTATAGTAGTCCGAGTAACTTGGACCCGACAACGGACAAGTCACCCTTTTTTTTAAATTAAAATTTGAATTTTGAAATTTTGAGATTTGGGTCACCCGAATCTCAAAATTTCAAAATTTGATAAAAAAAGGGTGACTTGTCGGGTCCAAGTTACTCGGACTAGTAAAATAGTAGTCAGTACATCATTACATTAGTAAAACTGTCATGACATTAGCGTAGGCCCCTAATTTAACGATAACACTTTACACTACTGCCCTTACTTCCCGTGCCGTAGACAGCTAAGCCCAATGATTGCTGAGTATACTGACAAGTGATATAGTGTAGACATTGTATTTATAGTACTTATTCATCTTACTTTGCCACAGCTTGTTAATTTATTTTAATCTGTCGGCCGTGAAAATGAAGCTGACAGTAAGGGTAACAAAAAAATATTGTTTAAAGTGACTTCAGACAACAGAATCCGTTTTTTTTTAAAGAGGGCCTGTCATTTTGATCCTAGCACTAGCAGGACCTCCCTCTACCTCATATCATGGAGGAATACTTATTCCTCCATGCTCATATTAAAGAAAGGTCCTGCTAGTGCTACTGTGCTAGCATCCAAATGTAAGTGTATGAAAGATTTATGAATGGTTGATATCAGGAATTTACTGAGTACTGGTATACATCTCCTTGATCTAGATTTCTTGATATCGGTCCGTTGAGGTTTGTGCATAGTCTGGCAAATGTCAAGTCTTACCCAAGATACAAAACCAAAACACTTAAGTTCTCTAAGTCTGGATAAACTTTCACCTTGCTTCACTCAGAAGGTCACATTCTGTGCCCTAGCCTGCTTTGTATTTCATCAGCTTACATCCCCAGCTGATAATGAAAGACCCTTTTGTTTCAGTTTGTGGATTTCATTACACCACAGGGGAAGACCCTTTTGTTTCAGTTCGTGGATTCCATTACACCACATAGGTGTCTGACATCCCTTTAAATGGTAACAGACTATACACTATATACATTACATTATGTTTCTGGATCACATTACATTGAGTTGGATTGTCTAGCCAAAATCTACAGAGGAACACAATTTTTCCGTCGAAAAGTGGAAAGGTTACTGAAAAAAATGACTTCACTTTACTTGTGGGTATTGATTTTGCAGAATGATGGATTACGACTTGTAATTTTAAGCTCCCTGCTTCAAGCACCCCTCCCCCAAAGGCCCCAATCCTGAAGAAATTTGCCTTCCTAAAGAACCATATCTACATGTACCAACAGATTAGCCCTAACAACACTGTGGAATCTAAATACCGTATGCTTATGCTATTATGTTAGTCTCAAGTTTGCTTAGGGTCAACAAGTGCTACTATTTGGTCTACTGCAAACATGTAGACATTTCACCTACTGCAGGACATGGTTCCTTCCTGTATATTAAACTGTGAGGTGGCCCAACACACTACTTTGATGGGCAACCTCAGGTCTTTGTCTCCAAAGCCGTGTCCGCATTGGACTTATTTTTTACCGAGCCCGTGGGTAACATTCCAATGGGTAAATCTTCCTGGCGTCCGCACTTGGACTTTTCGACTCGGGTAAACTAACCGAGACGATGGGTAAAACTAACCGACTCATGTGCATGTGCAAGTACTGTAGGTACACAAACACGTTGATACCCTGTGCCCGAACGAGTCTTGCATACGGTAACATAACGTGCGGGGTGCCGGATGTGGTTTTTTACCGAGTCGTTTACCGAGACGTCGTGTCCGGATTGGACTTATCGACTCGGTTAAACTGACCTGCTCAATTTAACCGGGCAGAAGTTGGTCGGTTAAACTACCCACTGGAGTCGGGTAAGTTACCTGGGAGGAAAACTTCCTGGGCTGTCTGCACTGGACTTAAAATGGTCAATTTACCCATTTGCTCAGTTAGTTTACCCATTTTAAGTCCAGTGCGGACGCGGCTCAAGACTTGCCGCCTCAAGGATAAACATCAGGCGAGGAAAACTAGCACTAAGGCAAAAGCGCTTCAGCATAGTGCAAAGTGATGGAGAAAGACCTGTACAGTGTACACTTACTGTACATAATGACAGTGTTTTAGACTCAGGTGCCATACTCTGCTCCAACACTCCACCTGAAATACCCAGTATACACTGTAGGCCCTATTGCTCGGGAATATATTTGAACATGTAATTTTATTGCCTGTAATTTGTTTCCCCCCTGTCTTCAGGTACAAACCTTCAACCTTGAGAACAGTCCCGAGACTGTGGGAGAGTTGACAGATGGGGTAGCCTTGAGCCAGATCCTGCATCAGATGTGAGTATGGGGAGAGAGATGGGGAGGGGAGGAGAGGAGAGGGAGAGAGAGAGGGTGTGCTGAGGAGGGAGGGAGATAGAGAGAGAGAGGAGAGAGATAGGGGGGGGGGAGAGAGATGCAGTGGGAGAGAGAGAGAAAGTCAAGATTCAAGAATGACTAGATAAAAGTCCAGGAATGTTCACAGTGAAGGTGACAAGCCAATAACAGCTGTCAGTGAATGACACCATGTATACATGTAGATAATGTCTCTCTCATTGAATTGTACGTGTATGTTTTGTCAGTCTCCTGATGATGATGGACAGAGCAGAATGTTTCCTGAAACAAGGAGTTTGCGGTGCCACTAATGTTTGTCATTTGTATGATGACGACGATGGCTATGAATTAGTGTGAAACCTTACTATTTCTGTCAGAAATGAATTTGTTTTTGGTAGCACCGTATACACTGTAGTGTTGGACCCCAAAAAACCTTGTGCTTTTGAGTTTGTGTGGTTCTGAGAAGAACCTTGGGACCTTGCGTTTCGGAAACAGTATATGTCCTGTCACTCTCGGACTCTCCCTGTCAACTCAAAAGGTGGTGCCACTAGCCCACTACTGCCCGCAAACAAACAATTCTTGATTCAGAGTTTGAGACCGCAAGGTCGTCAACGCACAAATGACAGCCTTGTGGATGTGGGAGAATTGAAGATTTCTTTATAAAGCATCACAAAGGTCCATGCGAGTCGCGACCATGTTGATGGTCAACTCATGCAAAAAAGCACAGAGGGACAGTGATTTACTTCTCGTTAACAAAAAAATGAAAAACTTTGTCACTGATTTGAGAAAGGAATTCTTAAACTTTTGAATCAAATTGAATGATTTTTATACTTTGTGTGGCAAAAAAGACCCATCATTTTGGCAATATGGTTAACCTTCAGTCACACTCAGTCCCGCATGTAAGTCTACAAAATGCAGTTGATTACACTGTGAGTTTAATGATTGAACTTCCTGTGTTTGCAAACTGCGCATATGTATCCATTCAAAGTTGGCTATTGATGTCTGTTACAATACGCGGCCAACACTCAGCAACAGATCATGTGTCTCTGGAAAGGGAAAGTGAATAGTGGTTAAAGTGAATAAACAGATCACACATGTGTGCTTCTGACAGGGATGAGTCAATTTTCTCTCACAACTGTATGTACATTGTAGTTTGTACCTGCACATGTACAGTACATGTACTTTTGCATGTAAAACTTAGGAACATGTTCAAAGTACAGTTACAATACTTAATCAACTTTCCACTTTCCAGGAGCAGTTTTGACCATACTCAGTCGGAGGTCCTTGGGAGAAATGCCTCAGGATGTTGACGTTGGATGAAAAAACAACAACATGCTGTTATCTTGATCAATTTTAACCCCCCCCCAAAAAAAAAGTCCACTTCTGTATCATAAACAGTTTGGAATTCTGAACACTAAACAGCCTGTTTGTTAATTCTATATGTAGATTTTAAAGCCGCATTTCCACAGAGCAAATTTGCACTCTAATCCTGTCCAAATCCTGCGCCCATAATTCCCCTTGTCAGGCCTTCACACAGCTCTATTAATCCCAGCTGGCTATTCTTAAATCTCTCTGACAATATTTAGAAACCTGTAGATATACATGTACCGGTATGTGCACTGCCAGGCACTGGCTGCTGTTTGCTTCCTCCCTGGTTGTGTTACTGTAGCTCATGCATGCCATGCATTAGGGCTCCCCCTGGAGTTTAAAAAGAGACTGAGGTGACCATGTGACAGGACTGGCAGCTGGTCATTTGTTTTTAATAAAATGAGTTTATACGGTATTATGGAAGACATGTTAGTTTCAGGATTTCTTCAGGCAGAAGAAGTTCCTGCTGGGATTGAAGCTTCAGGCCCTCTTTATTTATTACCTGAATCATTCAGTGTACAGTGTATAAATGTAATGTGTAGCCAATGAGGTACATGTACATGTACATGATTGTACAGAACTTAGGTTACCTTTTTGGTGTAGCTAGCTGTGCACACTACACACACAGTTTTAGCACTGGTTTTACTCCCAAGGACAGTGCTGCAGTGCATGTACTGTATGTCCTTTGTGGTTATGCTGCCTGTGAGTGTGAGGGGCAAATCCCACTATAGGCTGTAGTCCAGTGAGCCCACCATTATGCTTGGCCACTGAGCTGGTACCACTCCCTATTCTTGTTGGGACCTGGTGCTTGTGAATCAACCACGCATTGTCCATGTCTGATCAGCTGTGAAGGACTAAAATAGCATATCCCAACCTTCAAAGCCCAGGTGTGATTAGGCTCTTGTTGAAGAGTGTGTACATGTACATGTAATTGTATGGGTCTACATTAGGCCTAGTCTACATGTACAGTTTAATTGAAAGCAAATGTCAAGTTGTGATCCCATCAGCCAATCTGTCCACAAATTGTCACTACCAGGAATTGCCCCAGAAAACTAATTTGTATTTTCCCCTAATGCCCAAATGGCCCCAAAGAAACATACTTGTGTGATTCAAAGAGGTTTTGCCCTGCTCGACGTGAATTCTAGTACGGATGGCCGTACTAGAATTCGGGAGTCGCGGGTTCGAATCCCGCCCAAGTTCCCTGAGATATTTTCATCAGGCACCGGGCAAAGCACTGAGCACTCAGTGTTTATCACGTCAAGTAAGGGCAAAACCTCTTTGATTTACAATTACATTCTCCTCGACGCAAACATCATGTTATATCTACATGTATGATACTTGTGTGAAAGAAAGAGATTGATAATGTAATTGTACAGGCCCTCTTGGCTCAATCTTTCTTTGAAGAGCTGGGGAAAAAGGTTGAAAGGCGGCAAGGAAAGGAACTGGCCACCCTACATGTACCTCATCATGCCATGGGCTTGTAAATATGCCTCTCTAATTATGCACATCCCCTACGCTAGTATAATGATACAGTGTAGTAGGGACATCCTTTACCTGTTACAAACTACACCTGTACTAGCTAACTGAGAACTCTTGATATTTTTTCTCGGTCTCCAGAGCACCCAATTTCTTCAACGCTGGCTGGTATGGCCGGATCAAGAAGGAAGTTGGGGATAACTGGAGGATAAGAGTCAGCAACTTAAAGAAGGTCCTGGAGGGCATCTTAGACTTCTACAACGATGTAAGAAACTTGGATTAAATACTGAGCACCTCCCTCCACCTCCTTGCCCCTCCCTTCCTCTGTGCCTTGGTAAAGTAAGGGCAAAGCTACATGGTTAAGTCATAGACACAAAAAGTACATGATTGTACAGGTGGACAATGCCTATTGAATTTGATGTTGGGTTTTATTTTAATACTTTAGGCCTAATGCCACAGGCCAGCGGACATGGTTACTGTAAAAAAAATGATAATTTAGACAGTTTGAAACATGTTTAAATGCATGTTGAGATTGACTGATCTCTTGCAAGGGTCTATCTCATCAGACGTGTTTGGTTTTTTTTCTCTGTTTTGTCCATCGTGTTTGACAAGTGCCCAAGACTGTACGCATACACAGTTTGGAAATCAAATTGTACATGAGCAGCAAACAGACAGAATTAGCCGGTTTTGAGACACAGGAAATTGGATTACCGGTGCAGCACTGTCTGTTCCCCCTAAAATAACTTGGCGTATACCACATGGTTGTCCACCACCACAACTGTTCTGAACTGGCCGAGGTCACGTAAACAAATGCTGCCGTGAGGTCCTGCTAATTCTATTTAGGGAGAAAGAAACATACTTGTAATCTTATTTACCTGTGAGAAAGGTCCTGCTACTGTAGGATCGAAAAGTCAAGCCCACTAAATGTTGAATTTTTGAAAAAAGAATATTTTAAAATAAAAAAAAAATTATATATATTTTTTATAAATATTACACAATATATAATTATATTTTGTGTATTTTATATTCTAAGTATAATTATATTTTATATAATTAATAAAAAATTAAAAATTCATAAATATTGTAATAAATAAATAAATTTAATATAAATAAATTATTTTTTTTATAAATAAATTATTTTTTTATAAATAAATTATTTCAATCAATTATTATTATCAGTTGTTTAACTTGAAATCCCTTTTTCTTCCAACCAAAATAGGCTTGAAATTTATCCACGGTACACACTGAATTCTGCACTGTTTTGTACAACATAAGGATGTCACTATCCCATTAGGCTATCACTATTCAAGTGGATATTCAGTATGTTTCACAGCACATACATGAATGCCAAATCAATCATTAAGATTTTATAGAATAATCTCCAGGTTTTATGGCCTCTAGAGGGCATTTATAAACTCTTCCAGTCTTTAACTCAGTGCGTTTTATTTAAGCGTTGACTAGTGCCTAATACTGTACTAATTATTGTGTCTCTTTGGTAGGTTCTGGGCCAGCAGATCTTGGACTTCAAGCACCCTGATGTGACCAAGATAGCCGAGAGACAGGACCTTGAAGAGTTGGGCCGATTGCTGCAGCTGGTGCTTGGCTGTGCTGTCAACTGTGAGCACAAAGAAGGTAACGAATCAAGCCCGTGGACTATGGGTCATGCAAGGCTGCACTGTCCGGCAAATTACACTCACAATGGGCTACCCATTCTGCAGACGTAATCTAAAGGGCCGTTTCCACTACACCAAATAAACGCAATTATTTGGATCGCGATTGGAATCGCGATTCAAACTCCACTTTTTTTCGTGTGGGCACACAATAAATGCGATTATTAGTTGGATTTGAATCGTGATTCGGACTCCACTAAGAGTGAGACTTTTTCCAAATAATCGCGTTTATTTGTGACGCGATGTGTGTGGGAACGCTCCACTCAAATTGCACCGTTTATTATAACGAGTAAGATAAATATGACTGTCACAATGAGATGGACATGGGACATGGAACATGGGAACACCAGAAGCACCATGCACCTATCTCTACCCGGCTCTGCATTTTGCAAAAACATTTTCTTTCTCGTTTTATAAATTGGTGAACTGAATTAATTGTGAAATTATAATTGAATTTGTAATGTAGTTTCTCTATAAAAGAATAGTAAATTTATTAATATTTTCCATTCTAAAAATTCTACGGTTGTTTTGAATCACATAGCATCTGGTCTGGGACCCCTTTTCCTAACCCTCTGACAATGACCTTAGCCCGAGCCTGAGCCTTTATTTTGGATACGGCCATAGGCTGTCGTTATGCATCGGTTAGTTAGACTCACACTATTGCCTTTACACGTGTTCCTGTAGAGTACATCAATGTGATCATGGGAATGGAGGAGGTGGTACAGCATGCAGTCATGAACACCATCCAGGATCTGATGGCTAAGGAGATGCCCAGCAGTGAACCACCAACCGAGGCCTTCGCCGAGATAGAACGCCAGCTGAAGCGCACCATGGACAACCTGCAGCAGGCACTGATAGACAAGGAGGAGGTCATGCAGCGCTGCCACGAGCTGGACCTACAGGTGGGTGGGTGGCCTAGGGTTTGGGGTGGGGCTGGGGTTGGATAGGCTGGGCGAGGGTGGACTTGTTTAGATGGGGTTGGCTTGGCTGGGCTAGGATAAGCTGGGCTAGGAAGAGCTGGGGTAGGATGTGCTGGGATAGGATGGGCTGGGCTGGGTTGGGTTATGATAAGCTGGGGTAGGATGTGCTGGGCTAGGATGGGCTAGGAAAGGCTGGGATGGGCTAGGATAAGCTGGGGTAGGATATGTCGGGCTAGGCTGGGCTAGGAAGGGCTGGGCTATGATGGACTTGGCTAGGGTGGGATGGGATGCCTGGGCTAGTATGGGATGGGCTAGTATGGGCTGGGATAGGAAGGGGTGGGCTATGATGGGCTGGACTAGGGTGGGATGGGATGCCTGGGCTAGGATGGGATGGGCTGTACTAGGATGGGATGGCGAGGATAGGCTGGGCTAGGATGAGGGGGCTAGGGTGGGATGGGATGCCTGGGCTAGTATGGGATGGGCTAGTATGGGCTGGGATAGGAAGGGGTGGGTTACGATGGGCTGGACTAGGGTGGGATGGGATGCCTGGGCTAGGATGGGATGGGCTGTACTAGGATGGGATGGCGAGGATAGGCTGGGCTAGGATGAGGGGGCTAGGGTGGGATGGGATGCCTGGGCTAGTATGGGATGGGCTAGTATGGGCTGGGATAGGAAGGGGTGGGTTACGATGGGCTGGACTAGGGTGGGATGGGATGCCTGGGCTAGGATGGGATGGGCTGTACTAGGATGGGATGGCGAGGATAGGCTGGGCTAGGATGAGGGGGCTAGGGTGGGATGGGATGCCTGGACTAGGATGGGCTGGGCTAGGAAGAGCTTGGTTAGGAATGGCTGGGCTAGGATGGGTTTTGCTAGGATATGATGGGCTAGGCTGGACTGGGCTGGGGTGAACTTCACTAAGATGTACTTGGCTAGGATGGACAGCACTGGGCTGACAATGGGATGTGTGGATGGGAGTGTAATGAGGATTAGCATGGCTACAACATTGACAAGTCATAAGTCTAAGACCCATTGCCTAGATGACCCTCTAAAGAGCGTGTCGAATTATCCTCGGTCCGGACTACGTTCGGTACTGTGATGCTCTACAAATCTGCAGACTTGACTCACTCAAGTGTAGACGAGAACAATTGAGCATTGCATTTGCAAAATCTACCAGAAACAAGGTCAATATCTGGCTACAACCTAAGGAACTCAACAAAACATACAGAAATTAAGTGCAATACCTCCAGATTTAAGAATAGTCCTGTGCCACATTTAATTAACCTTTTGAATGCAACTCAATAGATACAATGCTAATTCTATGTAGTTTTAATCTAATGTTCCCATTTGATTTAAAATTTGATTTAATTTTTACTTAATGTTTTATTTTCATTGTATGTTTTCCGTAATTCAGCCCTTGGCTGCTAGGGAAAATGTGATTAATAAACCATTAATAATAATAATTAGAATAATATGTGATTCCATTTTTCTTTGAAGGTGGCCACTTTGACAGAGGAACGGAACACCCTGCATGTGGAGAATGAGAGTCTTCATGATAGACTAGACCACGGAGACAATGTCGATGACCCAAGGTAGGCTAGCACTCCTCTGGGCCCCCCATACTCAAATAAACCAGCAGCATCTGCAGCAATTGCAGCCTGTTGCTGTCGCTACTATCCTATTTGTATACAATTCGCCGGTGTTTCCTTGACGAGAACCATTTTTGAAGAAAACATTGAGGCTTTGGGTATAATAGACCTAGCACTTAAACAGATAAAGGAAAAACTGAACCAGGACTTCCCAAATAGTTAGCTAGACTTTACCAGGATGGGAGCAGCAGTCAGAAACATTCAACCACTACTTTGTAAATTAAACATGGTTGTGGTAATTGAGGGCTTCAGGTAAGGTTAAGGTTCCTGTGTAAGGCTCCTGTACTAGCAGGGAAGGAGGTTACAGTGGCTCGATTAAAACCACTTTGAGTTTGGCTAGTTTCTTAGTTTTTAAGTCTCAATATTTTTTTGATTTTCTTTTTTTACTTTTTTTTTTTTTTTTGGGGGGGGGGGGCAAAGTGACTGCCATATGCATGGTGTTCCTTTCCCACTTTTTCCTCGACTGAAACCAGAGATGGCCATTTGTGTTTCATGGAATTGAAGATTAAGGTTGCTGTTTTGCAGTGTCATTTTAAAAGTTATTTGTTGTTTCTTCCAGCAAAATTAACCTTTGGTTTCAATGTTTGTTCTGCTCCTTCTTAAAGCAATAAAGTCCTAAAGCGAACACATCCAGGAAGGTAGTTGACCAATCAGCAGCTTTTGATTGAAATTGCATAATGCATGACATGAATTATTCATGAAGCCCCTCCTCCCCCTCCGCCCATGCATTTTAAGTTGAGTTTCTTCCCGCCCCCTTTTCTTTGTTCTCTTTTTTTTTGACCATTTGCTTTGTGCTGCATTGGTTACAATTCTGGTGGGCGGAGCCTTTGCACACTTGGAAGGTGATAGTGACCAATCACTGGGTGGCTTCCCCTTATGAATTATGCATGCACTGAATTATTCATGAGGATTGGTCAGGGAGACTGGACAGTCCATTTCACAATAACAATGGAAATTGAAGCACGAACAATCGCATGTTTTGGTGACTTTTGACCACAGATGGGGGTTTGAATTAACCCTGACCAGGGATATACACTTAGTTACTATGGTAACCATGGTAATAGTGGCTCTGATGTGCTCATTGATAATTTGTACTTTTAATTATGAAAAAATGCTTAATTGCAGAAACAATCACAGCTATTTCTTTGGTGCTCTTCGTCTCACCTTTGATGACTTCAATTATTCTAACTCTTGATAAGAGTTTGTTATTTGATATCCCAGCGTCTCAAAAAAATAGAATCATAATAGATAAACACTAAAAATGGGTTCCCTGGTGGTTGAAATTCATTACTTTTATAAGCTTTTCTACAGATTACAACTTAGCCCTCCATGGCTTTCTAGTTTCTACTCACCCTCTTTTGCGATTTACATGTTTATGTTTGTCCACTCCTTTGAATGTGGTGCCCAGAGATTTCCATACAAATTTGTGAGACTGAAAGAGTGCTGTACACAATCCTGCCATACCCTCTCGCTCATTTCTACCCACTCTCTGAAAGCATTTAAAAACCACTAATCTTTGAACAAAAATGGGTTCCAATGAGCCTGATTTAAGAAGCCTTGCTTGTTCCCTAAAAGAATGATCCTTGACTTCTGAAGTGTCATCCATAGACTTCCACTTTTTTGTATTTAATTGATTTATTTATGTCAAACAGATATCTCAAACTGCTCTTATTTATCTGTTAAAACCCTAAAAACTGAAGGGCGCCTCCACCCCTGCCGAGAATCTCTCGGTCGCGTAAGCGCTCACTCGCAGTTGCACAATTTATTGGCCTTCGGTGATTTTCAGGAAACGACTTTGTCGGTCACTTACATCCCGGCTCATTACAGACCCACGTACTTTCCACAAGGAAACCCAGAACGAAAATATAAAAACTTGTCTCACTCGGAAAGAATATTTGTTTTTATCTTTCGTATTTTTAATTCCAAGAAGTCTGTTTGGGCTGTGGATGGGTGTGTTCTAGTGGCAGTTGATAATACAGCATATTCCAAAGTATTTTTCCAAATTACTGTATGTACCTTTGAAAGAGGTTGTGTTTAGATTATGCTTCAACTTCTTAAGGTTATCTCAAAAGTTAGAGGGCTTAGTTTTGATTCTAGCACTTGTAGCAGGATCTCTCTCAAAGGCTTGACGTTTCGATCCTAGCAGGACCTTTCTCAAAAGCACTTTGCGTTTGAGAAAGATCCTGCCAGGATCGAAACATCAGGCCCTCTAACTTTTGAGATTGATGTATCGCAGGTCATTTTAGTCAATGAGCAGTTTGCAAGTTTATGAAGGTTTTGAATAAATTATACCAGATTTTTGTTTATAACCGCCAAACTCCAAAAACCTAAATGCAACTTTCTTTTTACCTTTCTCATTTCTCCAAGTGAGAAGACTGCAAGGTAATTGCTTGCTTTTGCATGGACTGGTTTGTATATATACATGTACTTATATGTGTTTTGGTTTGATTTTATTTTACAATTGAGATATATATATTCCCTACCTGCCTGTACTGCACCCATATACACTGTACCGGTGCAAGGGTTGTTTCCTATTCCTGAAATGTGTTTCAAATGTGTTCTGTCTATACATGACGTGGGTTTTTTATTTGTTTTTTTCCCTTAATTTGGGTTTCTTTTTGAGTGAGTGAAAGAAAAAAAGAAAGAAAGAGAGAAACAGACAGAGGGAAAGATAGATACCGGTAGACATACAGAAAGGAACGTAGGGAGAAAGACAGAGGTAGACATAGACAGACAGACAGACAGAATGAGGGGTGGAGAGACAGGCAGACAGACAAGACAGTGGAAGGAAGGGATAGAGATGGCAGAGAGATACAGAGAGAAACAGAGGGAGAGAGGCAGAGAAATAGGCATAGAGGGAGAGACAGAGGTACCGGTAGATACTTCCTGATTGAGACAGACAAAATCAGGGACGCAGAGACAGACACGACAAGACAGTTGATGGGAAGGATAGAGATGGCAGACATATACATGTACTGTACAGAGAAAGGAAGAGAGAGACAGTGAGAGAGAGAGGAAGAGAAAGAGAGAGAGGAAGAGAAAGAGGGGGGGGGGATAGAGATGGCAGACAGATATACATGTACTGTACAGAGAGAGGAAGAGAGAGACAGTGAGAGAGAGAGGAAGAGAAAGAGAGAGAGGAAGAGAAAGAGAGAGAGGAAGAGAAAGAGGGGGGGATAGAGATGGCAGACAGATATATACATGTACTGTACAGAGAGAGGAAGAGAGAGACAGTGAGAGAGAGAGGAAGAGAAAGAGAGAGAGGAAGAGAAAGAGGGGGGATAGATATGGCAGAGAGACATACATGTACATGTACTGTACAGAGAGAGAGGGAGAGAGAGACAGAGAGAGAGTTAGAGAGAGTTGAGTTCTCCCTTTATCCTGATCCCATCTCACCGGTACCCAGCCCTGCCTCCGCTCTTGCTAATTCCCTACTGCATGGAGTGAGGAACCACCCCAGGCGACTTTAGACGAGCATTGTAAATGTACAGTAGCCACTGACTAGATCAAATACACATGTAGTGGATTGTACATGACCAACCGGAAAAAAAGCCAGCCTGATGTAATACCCAATGGGCTCTTAGTCAGGGCGCCCTCGTGTGTTGACTCATGAGTCATTTGTAGGGCAGACTAACCCCTGTCAGTAGTGGGTTCCTCTACACGTGCTCAAATACATGTATTAACTCTGCAGATCTGTAGTTCCTACCTCTTTGTTTGTCTGTCCGTCTATCTGTTTTTTTTTATATTTTGGGTGGGTTTTTTTATTTTAAGAAAAAGGTTCCACGGTACCGGTAGTTCATGTCAAATATTTAATCTTTTGTGATTTTCTGCGAAACTAGCGAAGAATATTTTACTCAGGATTAATAGGTTTGCAGTGACACCATGTAAATTAAGAGTTCCTCCGGTTCTTTTCAGAATCACACATACTCACAAAAGAGAATTTGCATGGTGTCACTGCAAACGGCAAACCTATTAATCCTGCTATTCTCACCATGCAAACCTTCAAATCTCAATACTTTACTCGACTAGGACTTGAACACAAGGTCTCTAGCTTAACCTACCATTGCTCTAACCACCTGAGCTATCCAGCTCTTAAGTGTCAATTTCATTATCACAAAACATATGTATGCACATATATCTCTCTTTGTTTATTTTTTAAGGTTTTGGTACCGTAATATTCACTATGAACTCCCCATCTTGCTTTTCGTTTCCGAGGATTCGAACGTCAGCCCTTCTATTCAGCCCCTATTCTTGTAACTTACTTTTTCATAAAATTTTTACATCAGTCGTTTTGCTCCACAAACTAAATATGAACTTGGGATAATTTAATTTCACCAACTGTGCATGATTAGTGAGAGTGTTTCCCATTTCTCGTACCCATTCAGTTTTTTTACAAATTCAACGTGTTCAGTTCCAATAGGAAATGAGAATAATGAGTCATGTGCAAGGATATGACTGCTTTATTTAAGGGGACGTTGTACCATCTACCAACCAGGGTAAGGGGTAATGTCTCATATCCCCAACTTTCCAGTCTTGTCAAAATCAGATAATATACAAGTAAATTGTATGCAAGTATCAAGTTTGCAAGTAGGCAACAATTTCTAGCCTACAAAACTTCTCGCCGGCAGTTTGTCATGGTTTGCTTCAGAATCTGTTCATCTTCAGGAGAAAAAAAGAATCTTTGCAAAATTGCATGTCTTTCAGTACTAACCCTTAGAAAATGTACATGTACAAATATTAACTCTCATTTCAGAAATATGAAGGATCACATTGCATTAGTTTTTCTTGTGGTGTATTTGAGAATTTGTTTCATTGATTTCTCCTATAGAAATTCATTGTCTCCTAATATTTTTTTAACGATTCTTGTCAAATGGTGGTTGAGTTCTTGCATATTTTGTGATACTACTTTTATTTTTTATCTTTTGTTTGGAAAGGTATTTTACCCCTTAATGGTGATCTAATGCTTGTACATATTTAGATCACAGTGAACATTGAAGGCTGTTTGGATTACAGAAGACCCTTTTATTGGTTTCAGGGGACTTCTTTTTAAAAAATTTAAATTAGGAGGGCCTGATGTTTCCATCATAGCAGGACCTTTCTAGGTTTGAAACGTCAGGCCCCTTCTAACTTTTGATACCTGTAGCAACTTTGCATTTTGGTCATTTTTGTCAGCAAGCATTTTGCAGCATTTTGGCATATTACTCTAACCTTTGGTAATTCTTTGCCATCTCTGTCACTGATGCATGTTGAGAGAAGATCTGAAAGCTTGCATGGTGGAAGCATAGCTGCCGACCATATTTTTGGAGGAATCATTCCTCTTTCTTGGTAAAAGTGTATCACTTTTTACAAGCTCTTGAAAACAGATTCCGATTTTTGGCTCGCATATATACACATGGATTCCTATGTAGTTTGCTCTGTGATTCCCCTTTTTTTAAAACAGAAGTATTCCTAATTTCCTTTAAGATTGGTTGGCAGCTATGTGGAAGTACCAAGTAGAAGGTCTGCAGTGACACCATGCAACGCATCTGTGTTGACACGGGAGCGCGGCTCTGAAAAGAGCCGGTAACCCAGCATTGAATGCGTGCCTGCTTGAACCGTTTGTCTCTCTCTCCTCTCCCCTCGCTGCAGCACACCAGCGGGCCGTCGGCACCAGCACCTGCAGCAGACAGTGGAGGAGTTGCAGGAGGAGAACTTCCGACTGGAGAACCTGCGGGACGACATGCAGATCCGTATTGACATCCTGGAGAGGGAAGTGCTGGAAACTTCCCAGAAGGTGAGTCCATTGCCTCGGATGTGTCCACTGGAAAAAAACAAACAAAGGCCCTCTACATACATGTAATCTTTAAAGTAGGCTTCAACCTTAAAACATCTACACACCATTTTGGACAAATCCAAATTTTTACCTCGAGATTTTTGTTAAAGTAACTTAGTAAATACCAGTATTGGATATGCTGTGAACTTTAAGCGCTTGGAATGCTGCCATTTTTATGAAAAGTGGAATTTTGTATAAATTTCCAACGGTCGTTTTAAAATGACTTTTTGGAGAAAAACAAACAACCCCAAAACATGCTCACCGCCCTCTATTGTCTGGATGTAGTCAGCCTTTTGGGGGTTTCAATATTGCGACATGGTCCATTCGCAATTACCGATGACTGTTTCGAGACTTTTTCCGGTTTAAACGCACCGTGGTGCTATTGAAAATTCGGCTACAGGAGGTGCATTTTACGATCCTCGAAGCTAAAAATGGGCAAGTTTTTCACCATTTTCTCACACCATGCTTGACGGATTGAGCTGAAACTTTCACAGGTGTATTGTCTCATGCATATATGTTGGATATGACCTTTACCAATGGTGTGTAGGGGCTTTAATCTACAGCTACCTGTACAAGACTCATGTTTTTAACTTGGCTGCCAATTCATTCAACTGGGCCACATTTTGCAGTGGGATGCTTGTCCTGATTTTGATACACCTCAATGAACTGAGGCAGAGTTCAGACAAAAGTTTTTCTATGGTTTTTGAGGAAGGGATAATGGAGTCGAATCACCCCAGCCTAGCGGACTTTCAAGCCACGCCTTAGTTCAAATGCTTGGCGCGCAGTCCCTCAGCAAGACCAGCAAAAATCACGAATTTGCTGAAGGCACCCAAGTAACCAAAGAATCCCTGCCTCTGCGCCAGAATGAGAAACTGACCAGCCTCGCGGAGGAGGCCCGGGCCCTGAAGGACGAGATGGACGTGCTGCGCCACACCTCGGACAAGGTGGCCAAGTACGAGATGGCCATCCAGACCTACAAGAAGAAGCTGGAGGACCTGGGCGACCTCAAACGCCAGGTGAAGATCCTGGAAGACAAGAACACCGTCTACATGGAGAACACCGTGGAGCTGGAAGAGGTGAGCTCAGAATAGTGGACGGCAAATTGAGTCAAAACAAATTGTGATGGCCTGACCTCTCAATCCAAGCTGGACCTTATTTTGTGTAAATTTTTTATCCTTTTTTCCTTTTCTTTTTTTCTTCTTTTAAACCTAAGGCTTTGCATGGTGGGTGAAACAATATAGGAGGGTTTGTGGTGACACCATACATATTTAAGGTCTCTTAAAGAAGAGGTACGGTTTCTCATTTTCTCCTGATGACGGCCAGAGCATACTGGTCCGGAACGTCGAATTATCACTAAGTTTCTTTTCAGAACCGTACCTCTTCTTTAAGAGACCTTATACACAGTGTCATCGCAAACCCTCCTATTGCGGCCTGATGTTTCAATCTTGGGACCTTTCTCATGCCTTCTTTTGGATGTACCCGTACCAATTCTTTAGAAGGTGGATGGGGAAAGTATATACGCTTCCATCAGTCTAAATTAATTTAGACGGCCCGGAAAAAGTAGAGGGGAAATTTGAGTATTAAAATGTTGAGAAGGCCGGACTTTTCAATCCTCACAGGACCCTTCTCAAAGGCAGTGACTGAGGCTGGGAACGTCCGGCCTAGGCTCCTGCAGGAATTGAAATGTCAGGCCCTCTTAATTTTTGAGATTTGACTATAAATGTTGATCCTTAACAGTCAGTCAGCAGTTTAGAACAATGTTGTATTACTTTTATAGAGTTTTGAAGAAAACAAAAAATGGCAGAGAAAACTTTGATAGGGCCGGGGCTTGAACCCGAGACCTCTGGTTGTGATATGCAAAAACCCAGTCCCCAGTCAATTTTCCTGTATTTGTTTGACCACTTCAGAGTGTGCGATTTCAATCCCATTTTTTTTTTTTGGGGGGGGGGTCTCAAGACCCAGTTCCCAGTCATTGCTTTTCCGCCGCGAAGCGTAGTGGAAAAGCCTTATTTTTCCTTTATTTGTTTGATTACTTTACAGTTTTGTGAATTCAACCCCATTTTTTTCCCCTGGGACATCAAAATCCAGTTCCCAATAATTTTTTTCTGTATTTGTTTGACTACTTTAGAGTTTTGTGAATTCAACACCATTTTTTTCCCTGGGGCATCAAAATCCAGTTCCCAGTCATTTTTCCTGTACCGGTATTTGTTTGACTACTTTAGAGTTTTGTGAATTCAACACCATTTTTTCCCCTGGGGCATCAAAATCCAGTTCCCAGTCATTTTTCCTGTTATTTATTTGACTACTTTAGAGTTTTGTGAATTCAACCCTAGTTTTTTTTCAATTGGGGTCTCTGGTTTTTTTTCTCAGGAACTCAAGAAGGCGAGTGCCCTCAAGTCCCAACTGGAGAACTACAAGAGGCAGGTGCACGAGCTCCACGCCAATCTGTCAGAGGAGACGAGGCGAGCCGATAAGGCCGAGTTTGAGAGTAAGAGGCACGGAGAGAAGGTGGCCCAGCAACAGGCAGAGATAGAGGTACGCTCCCCGAACAGGCCTCAGGAGCTTGGACTCAAGCTTCTACTCTTCTTAGCTTCTTCCCGCGCACTGCTGCACTACGGAATTCTCTACCTGCATCCTGTTTCCCACTTTCTTATAACTTGTCCGAATTCATAAAATTTAGGGGGCCTGACGTTTCGATCATAGCAGGACCTTTCTCAAAGGTAATTTTAGTCAGTAAGCAGTTTGCAACATTTTTGTATCCCTGTATCACTTTTTGTCTGAATTCAAACGAAACATAAACACCCATCTTTCTTCTTCCTGATCTATCATGCTCCTGGTTATTTTCCTTTTACTTTTTTTAGTCCTCACCTTGAGTGGCCTTTTGGGGCCTTGTGTTTGGCGACATTGTAAAAAAAAAAAGCCTGATTTTTCAATTCACTGAGGGTGGTTCCTACTCCATGCATAATTGGCACTAGTGGGCCAGTGGCACTACATGCGTAGTGTAGAGCACTTTGCGTAATTGAAGACATAATCATCCATAATGTTCTCGATTTGTTTCCCCGGTGCAGAGGTTGAGGACGGAGAGGGACTCGCTACGAGAGACCAACGAGGAGCTGACGTGCAACCAGCTGGCGGGCAACATGAGCATGGGCGTCTCTCCGGGCAGTAGTCCCAGCAGCCCCATCTCCACCAGCTTCGGAGAGATGATGCCCTCGGAAGTCAGGTCAGAATCGAGCCTCCCCATCGTAGATTGAAAAATTTGCCTCCCAAAAAATTGGACTGGACTGGGGACTTGAAACTCCAGACCTCTCGATTAATGTACCGATGCCCTTCCATCTGAGCTATACAGCCCTTAGATGGTGGCCTTCCCAAATATTCTCTTCCATATATTTCATATCTCAAAAAGGCTAGCTGGTCTTTTTCAAAGACCGAGAAAGGTCCTGCTTGCATCAACAAAATCAACCAGCCCTGTAGATTTGTAAGATTCATTCTAAAAGTAATACAAAAGACACGGTTTTCATTCTGACCAAACGGTTGTGGAATATAGGCGACTTTAATAGTCGCCTATATTCCAATCGGTTTTTGGCCATCAGCCAGAATGGATTCCACGACATAGGGGCCTTTGACATTGTTTTCCAACAACTTGTTTGTTTGTTCTTTGGGCTGTCTGGCAGGGAGAAGATGATTCGACTGCAGCATGAGAACAAGATGCTCCGTCTTAAGCAGGGTGAGACCGCCGATGAGAATACCCAGCTGTTGCAGAGTCTACTGGATGACGCCAACGCTCGTAAGAGTGAGCTAGAGTCCGAGAACAGGTACGTGGGTGGAATACCTTCACTTACCTATCAATCAATCAATCAATCAATCAATCAATCTTTCACGTAGACGGTTATGACATGGTGAGTTTTTTCCAGCATTCTTTGTCCACCATCGCCTTTGAAAGAGAAGAGCCACACAGTCCAGACTCCAATTCGATGGTCGATTTGAGAGTGGTGTTGGGACGACCTCTGCGCTGAGGAGCATCTGGCTTCCAAAGGAGGACTCGACAAGCTGGTTCATTGTGAGGGTACACATGACCAGCTAGCCGCAGGCGACACTGTCTGATGGTGGTAGTGACAGGCTGGAGGGAGCCGTACAGGATCGAGTTGGGGACGCGATCCTGCCATGATACGCCCAAGACTATACTTAACATTATTGTGTAGGAGCCGTCCACGGACGCGGAAAGCGAACTGGACAGGGCCCAGGACTCACAACCACAGAGGAGGATGGACTCTGCTGACGCTCTGAAAATCTTTATCTTGGTGGTCTTGAGGATCGAGGATTGCCTCAGACTTTCCTCAGTGACTACTTATCCTACCTATCGTACATATACGTCTCTTTATTTTAGAAGACTTTAGAAGTCATGAATGAGTAAGGTAAGATGGGCGTAAGGTCCTGCTAGGATAGAAAAACGTCGAACCCCCTGACATTGTTCAGACTTCTATCCCTCTTTATTTTCATTCAGGATTGCCAACCAGCGGATCCTGTCGCTAGAGGCTGAGGTGGAGGAACTTAAACAGCAGCAGAGGGAGGAAGGCGTATCAGCCTCCGTCGTTGGGGAGGTAAGCCCATACACCTGCCTTTCATTCTCAAAAAAACATTACCTTCTTTTTCTCCATTCATTTTCTAATTTGGTCGCTTGATTCACTTATTTGCACTTTTTTTTAAAAATTTTCAAACAAACCAAGGAAAGAAATACTGACAGGGCATTTTGAAAATAGTTTTGAAAATAGCAAAGAATATTTTGTAGAATATCTAAAGTTGAAATTCAAGTTTGATTGTGGTGTTTTTGAATTTACATTGTTCAGCTTGACTATTTGCAATGTTTTACCGGGTTGCAAATCAAAGTTGTGAGCTTTAACAGGTGCACTAACACCGTTGCAATCCCACAGCCCCATCCTGTAACTGGGTAATTTGCTGCTTTCTGAGAGAGACTGATATTAATGTAGGACGCTTGCGGTGACACCATATGGGTGATCTCTTTGGAGAATGAATGTGGCTTTGGGTAGCGCCAAAGTGTGTGTGTGTCAGTAAGGCAAGCCTGGTGCTTAGAGATCCAACACGGACATACTGTATACAACCTATAGACAGATAGCGCCCGTAAGAAACGACTTCAGAACACTAATGCCATGGGGGACCTGACTTGCGTCAAACTATCGGCTTTTGTGTTCGTGTGATTTGATCTGCGTTCAAATTTGCCCATGGTTTTATGACGCTACACAACAACACTCACGCACGTACAACTATGTTGTTTTTCTATATTTGTGCATATTGGCCCTCCATACTTTCGCCCATTGTTTTTTTACATTCTGGCACATTATGGCCGTTTTCGAAATGGCCAGGCTTAGGCTTGGGCTCAGGCTTCGTCTCCGTCTGATAAAACCTGAAAATCCAGGTTGTGGTTTGTTTCCGAATTTGAAGGCTTGTTGGCTTGATTGGTACTGGGTATTCATGTAGAAACTGGGGCCAAATGCTTGTTTTTAGATGCCTGTGATATTATAAAGAGTAGGATCAAATATGACCGAAGCCTAAGCCCAAGCCTAAGCCTTCATTTCGAAAACGGCCTATAGTATGTCGCATTACAATCTGGCGCCTTCTATTGTCCGTCTATGAGTTGTATATTCAGACAGTGTGTGGTCTGCCTGTTACCAGGAGAGTACAGTAATCTTAGGGAAACTGTACATTTGAGTGGCTCTCCCTCTGGCTCGAAAACACCTCTCTCCCACGCCTCACATTAACACCCTGTTGCACCCGTTGTTCTCTTTCCCTTGTTGCTCTTCATATCAGCCTTCCCAGGCCCAAAAGACAGAGGTACGGTAAACAGTGCCCCCTTGTGACTTGCTCGTGCGAATGACTGTACTGTGAAAATAAAAATTGTGCCGATTGACCGATGCATTAATCATTTGATATTTTATTTACTGTGTGCAAGAATTGATTGAATTCTTTGTGATTTGATTGTGTTGTATGTGCATTGAATACTAACTTTATCCTCAGAATCAGACTGGATTTTTTTTTTGTTAGTTGGACAACTTGTTCTCCAACACCACACAAACACTTTCCTATTGTCTGTGTTGTCAATGTTCCTTGGCTGCGTGTGAGGACTATGACTCTCTTGGCAGCATCGGTCACTTGTAATCCACAGTGTGTGATTCCTTGCCTTCTCTGGTTAGGTTTTCAGCCACAGACAAGGGGATGTTATCCCTGGAGATAAAAAAAAAAAACCAGCAGTCAGTGGTTGAACGCCTCTGACTGACACCCCCACCCTTGCAAAGATAGTTGTCTATTTGTAAAGGCCTCCACCTAAGGGCCGGATAGCTCAGGTGGTAGAGCGCTGGTGTATTTTGAAATCGGATACTTGCGTTCAAATCTTCAGTTCGATCTGAGGTTATCAGGAATGAACCTCTGGACTAAACCAAATAAAAAATCGGAAAAAAAATTGAAAATTGAATCGCGCTGTTTCGTCCTAGTGGGAACGCACCTATAGTTTCTATTTCTGTTCAAGAGAATGATTAAGTCCCATATAGTTACCCTGCATCCGTGACACATCCTTTGAACATGTTGAAACAAGAACCCGTTCCCAAATTACAGTCTCTTTGATTGCAGTCTCTTTGTGAGTTTTGTGTCAAATAGATCGTCTTTATTTGTTTCTTTTGCGCACTGCATTTGTGTTTGCCTGTTCTATTCTTAATTTCTTATCGTGTTTGTGAATCTTAGTGAAACCCCTCTGTTCAGTTTCTTGACCTTTATTGATCCTTCAACTCTTGAAGTCTTGTTTACTGAATAGCATTTGAATTGTTTTGGTTGATTGTTTCTGTCCCTTTTTTTGCATTTGACATAACCCTCCCCTCTTGCTGGAAATGCATGGATGAACTAACAGTTTGTGAGTATCACACTAATCAGAACTAACTCTCGTGTTTATTCATTAAAATAGCTCTCATGTTTATTCATGAGCAGTAACTTTCACATTAACCAATAGGAATTAAATGCTCTCTTGTTTATTATTCATAAGTGAGCTCTTTCATTTTTATTCATCAGAATATTTTTTTTTATTTATTCACGAGAAGTAGCTCACTGTAACGAGGGCTTCTACAGCCCTCCTCTTTATCAATCAGAATCAGCTCTTATGTTTATTCAGGAGAAATTGCTGTCATGCCCATTCATCAGGATTAGAACTCATGTATATTCATCAGAAATGGCTGCCATTTCAACTAATCAGAACACGCTTTCATATTTAGTGTTCATTCTTTATAGGCAAGGCCCTGCTATGCTCTGCTCTCCCATGTTTAATAAACAATGAATTCCATTGAAAGACTGTTTTTTAAATCCTAACATTTTATTTCAGTCCTTCGGAATCTGCCTCTGCAGTACTGGCTTGAGTACAAGGTTGGGGTGGGTGTTTTTGAATAGGGACAGACAAAACTATCCCTTCACATTGAAACAGGTTGGAGGTCTCTCGCTAATTGATAGAAGCAACCTTCTGTCAGAATCTGAATCACGTTCTTTGGGATGTTCTGTTTCCATTAACCGAGACATTTGTGTAATGATTTGCATTCCATTTTTTATTGTTTTCCTCTTCTGTTCAGAACCAAGATCTGAGAATGAAGCTCAGTGATCACAAGTAAGTCTTATTACAAAGGACTCGGAGACCACTGTCAAAATCCGGCTTTAGGCTTTGGCTCCGGCTTCGTCTCTGTCATCCAAAAGCTGAAATCACGGGTTGGAGTTCTTTGTTGGGGTTGAAGCTTTGGATTTTTTTTTTTAACGCAGTATAACATTCAGAAATGAAGCCAAAGGTCTCCCGTTTTCATCCCTTGTACTTTAGAATGGATGAAAGAACTAGAGACAGAGTCTGAGCCTAAGCCAGGTTTTGGGAAAAAAGGGCCTTTGATGTGTTTATGGGTAGTTAGAAGATTTCCGTCAAGATTTGATACTTACAGTGTAGAAGGGTTGGAATGACGTTGTAGGCAATGTGTCGTGTGAGAAGGCGCGGGTCTGAGAAGAATTTGTCAGTCAATCAGTCAATCAGGCAGGCATTTGGTCTGTCAGGTAGTCAGGCAGACAGTAAGGCAGCCAGTCGGTCAGCCAGTCTGTCAGTCAGTAAGGCAGTCAGTCGGTCAGTCAGTCTGTCAGTCAGTAAGGCAGGGAAATAGGGGAATCTGTCAGTCAGGTCATCAGTCTAGCATTTGCATACTCGATATCTTAATCAGTCAGTTAGATTTGGAGTCTGATGATCAGCCGGGGAGCCAGTCAGGGAGTTGAGAAGGGAAGCGCAAGGGTAATTTTATAAAGTGAATAGGAGAGACTGGGAATCAGTCACACTCAGTCTATCAGACTGACAGAAAGGTAATCAGTCTTTCAAGCAGTTGATCAATTGTTTTATAATAAATTTTAGTTAAAACAAAAAAACTGTTGCAAACTGCTGACTAACTAAAATGACCTACAATACATAAATATATTTTTTCATTTGTTAATCACCTTGCAGGGATAAATTACGAGAGTCTACCCAGGAGTTACAGCGCAACCGATCCTATATTGATGAGCTGGAACCCAAGTACACATTAAGCTGTAAGCACTTGGCATGCAGAGTAGTCTGTATACCCTCTCCCTGCCTCCCCTATTCTACCCTACCCCTTCCTACCCTTGTATTCCCTTCCCTACCTCCTCCCAGCCTTTCCCTACCCCTCCCTACCCCTCCCTTCCCCTCCCTACCCCTCCAACCCTACTCGACCAATACCCATATCCCTCCCTACCCCTCCACCCTACCTACCCTACCAATACCCATATCCCTCCCTTCCCCTCCACCCTACCTACCCTACCAATACCCATATCCCTCCCTACCCCTCCACCCTACCTACCCTACCAATACCCATATCCCTCCCTTCCCCTCCACCCTACCTACCCTACCAATACCCATATCCCTCCCTTCCCCTCCACCCTACCTACCCTACCAATACCCATATCCCTCCCTACCCCTCCACCCTACCTACCCTACCAATACCCATATCCCTCCTTACCCCTCCACCCTACCCACCCTACCAATACCCATATCCCTCCTTACCCCTCCACCCTACCTACCCTACCAATACCCCTACCCCTCCCTACCCTTCCACCCCTACCCTATCCTTACTCCTATGGTATCCCTCCATCCCTACCCTATCCCTGCTCCTACCCCTCCACCCCTAACCTATCGTACTCCTACCGCTCCACCCCAACCCTACCCCTACCCTACCCCTAACCGTTCCTACCCTACCTCTACCCCTCCCTACCCCTACCCTTCCACTCCGCCCCTACCCTACCGTACCCCTCCACCCTACCCTATCACTCCCCTAGCCTACCCATACCCCACTGAATAATAATGATTGTGTCTCTGTCTTCTCCACCCACAGCCCAGAAGGTCACCAAGCTCCAGGACCTTCTCACTAAGAAGGAGGATGACATGCATGCCATGGAGGACCGTTACAGGAAGTACCTAGAGAAGGCCAAGAGTGTCATCCGTACCCTGGACCCTAAGCTGAGTCCCGCCAGCACCAACGAGCTCCAGCTTCTCAAGACACAGTTGCATGAGAAGCAGAAGATTATAGAGCACCTGGAGGTGAGTGTCAGAGGAGGTGGAGGAGGACGAGGTGGAGGAGGAGGTAGAGGTGGAAGAGGAGAAGGAAGAGGTGGAGAAGGAAGAGGTGGAGGAGGTGGTGGGGTAGGAGGAGTTGGCAGAGGAAGAGGAAGTGGAGGAGGAAGAGATGGAGTAGGAGGAGGAGGGCTAGAAGAAGGAAGAGGAGGTGGAAGAGAAAAAAGAGGTGGATGAGGAAAAGGAGGAGGTGGAAGAGAAAACAAGAGGTGGGTGAGGAAGAGGAGGAGGAAGAGGTTGAGGAAGAGGAGGGGAGAAGGTGGAAGAGGAGGTGGTCAAGGAGGAGGAAGAGGTGGAAAAGGAGAGGGAGAAAAAAAGGCGGCTTTGGAGGAGAAAAGGGAGATGGAGGAAGAGGAGGTGGTGGGGGGGGGAGGAGGCGGAGGAGCAGAAGGAGTTGGATGAGTAGAGGAAGAAGGAAGGGAGTAGGATGAAGAGAGGAATTTGAGGAAAGGAAGGGAAAGTGGCATTCTCTTGAAATTATCTCTTTGAGTTTCTGTGGTTCTGAAAGTATACTCGTAAACAGTTTTCATCAAATGATAACAAGTTGTTGTATAAAACCTTATAGGATCATTGTTTGAAATTGTCGGTTGCTTGTGTGTTCCTTGCGCAGCACGAGAGAGATAAGACGAAGACAATGCGTGACAGTGAAGAGAAGCTAATAGTCTCAGCCTGGTACAGCATGGTGAGTAGTGGCCTGAAATCCTAAACCTGGGCTTGATATAAACAGTGGGACAGTGGCGATTTTGTGCGGGGCCGTTAGAAAAACTGTGAGGTACGGGGATCAGCCTCAGAGAGCACGGGTTGGCAATTTGGCAAAGAACCCTCGTTGAATCACATTCTCACTGATGCAAATCACCAGGCAACAACTGGGAAAAGCACTGAGCATACAGTGCTATTGTAAGCCCACCCTGGCAATATCCAAGTGTTGTACTAACTACACATCAGGGAATGGCAAACCCTCATTGGATGACATTCTCACTGACATAAATCACCAGGCGATTGGGCAAACCAACATTGACTCACATTCTCACTCGCACAAATCACCAGGCAACTCCATTTGCCAAACCCTCATTGAATCACATTCTCACTCACACAAATCACCAGGCGATAGGGCAAACCCTTATTGAATCACCAGGCAATTTGGCAAACCCTCATTGAATCACATTCTCACTGACACAAATCACCAGGCAATCAGGCAAACCCACATTAAATCACAATCTCACTCATACAAATCACCAGGCAATTTGGCAAACCCTCATTGAATCACCTGGCAATTTGTCAAACCCTCATTGAATCAATTCTCACCGACACAAATCACCAGGCAATCGGGCAAACCCTCATTGAATCACATTCTCACTGACACAAATCACCAGGCAATCAGGCAAACCCACATTAAATCACATTCTCACTCATACAAATCACCAGGCAATTTGGCAAACCCTCATTGAATCACCTGCCAATTTGTCAAACCCTCATTGAATCACATTCTCACCGACACAAATCACCAGGCAATCGGGCAAACCCTCATTGAATCACATTCTCACTGACACAAATCACCAGGCAATCAGGCAAACCCACATTAAATCACATTCTCACTCATACAAATCACCAGGCAATTCGGCAAACCCTCATTGAATCACCAGGCAATTTGGCAAACCCTCATTGAATGACATTCTCACTGACACAAATCACCAGGCAATCGGGCAAACCCTCATTGAATCACATTCTCACTCATACAAATCACCAGGCAATCAGGCAAACCCACATTAAATCACATTCTCACTCATACAAATCACCAGGCAATCAGGCAAACCCACATTAAATCACATTCTCACTCATACAAATCACCAGGCAATTCGGCAAACCCTCATTGAATCACCAGGCAATTTGGCAAACCCTCATTGAATGACATTCTCACTGACACAAATCACCAGGCAATTTGGCAAACCTTAATTGAATCACCAGGCAATTTGGCAATCCCTCATTGAATGGCATTCTCACTGACACAAATCACCAGGCAATCGGGCAAACCCTCATTGAATCACATTCTCACTGACACAAATCACCAGGCAATCGGGCAAACCCTCATTGAATCACATTCTCACTCATACAAATCACCAGGCAATTTGGCAATCCCTCATTGAATCACCAGGCAATTTGGCAAACCCTCATTGAATGACATTCTCACTGACACAAATCACCAGGCAATCGGGCAAACCCTCATTGAATCACATTCTCACTCATACAAATCACCAGGCAATTTGGCAAACCCTCATTGAATCACCAGGCAATTTGGCAAACCCTCATTGAATGACATTCTCACGGACACAAATCACCAGGCAATTTGGCAAACCCTCATTGAATCACCTGGCAATTTGTCAAACCCTCATTGAATCACATTCTCACCGACACAAATCACCAGGCAATCGGGCAAACTTTCATTTAATCACATTCTCACTGACACAAATCACCAGGCAATCAGGCAAACCCACATTAAATCACATTCTCACTCATACAAATCACCAGGCAATTCGGCAAACCCTCATTGAATCACCAGGCAATTTGGCAAACCCTCATTGAATCACATTCTCACTGACACAAATCACCAGGCGATTTAGCCAACCCCTCATGGAATCACCAGGCAATTTGGCAAACCCTCATTGAAAGACATTCTCACTCACACAAATCACCAGGCAATCGGGCAAACCCTCATTGAATCACATTCTCACTGACACAAATCACCAGGCAATCAGGCAAACCCACATTAAATCACATTCTCACTCATACAAATCACCAGGCAATTTGGCAAACCCTCATTGAATCACCAGGCAATTTGGTAATCCCTCATTGAATGGCATTCTCACTGACACAAATCACCAGGCAATCGGGCAAACCCTCATTGAATCACATTCTCACTCATACAAATCACCAGGCAATCAGGCAAACCCACATTAAATCACATTCTCACTCATACAAATCACCAGGCAATTCGGCAAACCCTCATTGAATCACCAGGCAATTTGGCAAACCCTCATTGAATGACATTCTCACTGACACAAATCACCAGGCAATTTGGCAAACCTTAATTGAATCACCAGGCAATTTGGCAATCCCTCATTGAATGGCATTCTCACTGACACAAATCACCAGGCAATCGGGCAAACCCTCATTGAATCACATTCTCACTGACACAAATCACCAGGCAATCAGGCAAACCCACATTAAATCAAATTCTCACTCATACAAATCACCAGGCAATTCGGCAAACCCTCATTGAATCACCAGGCAATTTGGCAAACCCTCATTGAATGACATTCTCACTGACACAAATCACCAGGCAATCGGGCAAACCCTCATTGAATCACATTCTCACTCATACAAATCACCAGGCAATTTGGCAAACCCTCATTGAATCACCAGGCAATTTGGCAAACCCTCATTGAATGACATTCTCACGGACACAAATCACCAGGCAATTTGGCAAACCCTCATTGAATCACCTGGCAATTTGTCAAACCCTCATTGAATCACATTCTCACCGACACAAATCACCAGGCAATCGGGCAAACCCTCATTGAATCACATTCTCACTGACACAAATCACCAGGCAATCAGGCAAACCCACATTAAATCACATTCTCACTCATACAAATCACCAGGCAATTCGGCAAACCCTCATTGAATCACCAGGCAATTTGGCAAACCCTCATTGAATCACATTCTCACTGACACAAATCACCAGGCGATTTAGCCAACCCCTCATGGAATCACCAGGCAATTTGGCAAACCCTCATTGAAAGACATTCTCACTCACACAAATCACCAGGCAATCGGGCAAACCCTCATTGAATCACATTCTCACTGACACAAATCACCAGGCAATCAGGCAAACCCACATTAAATCACATTCTCACTCATACAAATCACCAGGCAATTTGGCAAACCCTCATTGAATCACCAGGCAATTTGGTAATCCCTCATTGAATGGCATTCTCACTGACACAAATCACCAGGCAATCGGGCAAACCCTCATTGAATCACATTCTCACTCATACAAATCACCAGGCAATCAGGCAAACCCACATTAAATCACATTCTCACTCATACAAATCACCAGGCAATTCGGCAAACCCTCATTGAATCACCAGGCAATTTGGCAAACCCTCATTGAATGACATTCTCACTGACACAAATCACCAGGCAATTTGGCAAACCTTAATTGAATCACCAGGCAATTTGGCAATCCCTCATTGAATGGCATTCTCACTGACACAAATCACCAGGCAATCGGGCAAACCCTCATTGAATCACATTCTCACTGACACAAATCACCAGGCAATCAGGCAAACCCACATTAAATCAAATTCTCACTCATACAAATCACCAGGCAATTCGGCAAACCCTCATTGAATCACCAGGCAATTTGGCAAACCCTCATTGAATGACATTCTCACTGACACAAATCACCAGGCAATCGGGCAAACCCTCATTGAATCACATTCTCACTCATACAAATCACCAGGCAATTTGGCAAACCCTCATTGAATCACCAGGCAATTTGGCAAACCCTCATTGAATGACATTCTCACGGACACAAATCACCAGGCAATTTGGCAAACCCTCATTGAATCACCTGGCAATTTGTCAAACCCTCATTGAATCACATTCTCACCGACACAAATCACCAGGCAATCGGGCAAACCCTCATTGAATCACATTCTCACTGACACAAATCACCAGGCAATCAGGCAAACCCACATTAAATCACATTCTCACTCATACAAATCACCAGGCAATTCGGCAAACCCTCATTGAATCACCAGGCAATTTGGCAAACCCTCATTGAATCACATTCTCACTGACACAAATCACCAGGCGATTTAGCCAACCCCTCATGGAATCACCAGGCAATTTGGCAAACCCTCATTGAAAGACATTCTCACTCACACAAATCACCAGGCAATCGGGCAAACCCTCATTGAATCACATTCTCACTGACACAAATCACCAGGCAAACCCACATTAAATCACATTCTCACTCATACAAATCACCAGGCAATTTGGCAAACCCTCATTGAATCACCAGGCAATTTGGCAAACCCTCATTGAATGACATTCTCACTGACACAAATCACCAGGCAATCGGGCAAACCCTCATTGAATCACATTCTCACTCATACAAATCACCAGGCAATTTGGCAAACCCTCATTGAATCACCAGGCAATTTTGCAAACCCTCATTGAATCACATTCTCACTGACACAAATCACCAGGCAATCGGGCAAACCCTCATTGAATCACATTCTCACTCATACAAATCACCAGGCAATTTGGCAATCCCTCATTGAATCACCAGGCAATTTTGCAAACCCTCATTGAATGGCATTCTCACTGGCACAAATCACCAGGCAACTGGGCAAACCCCCATTGACATGTATTCCTGTGTTTGTGCGTCATCTCCACAGGGTATGCACATGCACCGCAAGGCAGCCGAGGATCGGCTGTCCAGTGCGGCCACGGGTCAGTCCTTCCTGGCCAGGCAACGCCAGGCCTCCAACCGTCGCTCTCAGGCCATCATCAGCGGTCACACCTCCAACGCCACCAGGTGAAAGGTCAGGACCCACCGGTCAGCGGCCCCCCCTTGCCCCACCGTCACGACCAGTTGATTGCCAACCCCTTTTATGAACCTCCCCCTTGAAGGAATCGGTCTGGTGACAGGCTGCAATGGAAGTCCACTAATGCCCCACCATCACGACCAGTTGAGCGCCAACCCCCTTTTATGAACCTCCCCCGTGAAGGAATCGGTCTGGTTACAGGCTGCAACGGAAGTCTACTAACCGAGAATGGGGATCAGTTGAGATAGAGCCAGGGACATTCGAAGAATAGTCATCTAAACATGTACTTGCTGGCCTTTTTTTAAGCCACTTTGCACTCCGCCACTTTCCTGTACCCATTACAACCATGCAGGAGTTTTTTTTTAACAATGTGTCATTTCCAAAACTCGCTTAACAATCGGTGAACAAAAAAGAAATACCTGTGAAATAAATCAATATGTGTACGAGCGAGTCGGCCCTGGCACAGATGGATGTCTGCATCGCTTTTGTGGTAGCCTGGAAAGAGTCTTTGTTTAAAAACTTGGACAATGGAGGTTTTTCACATGACGTCATCTGATCGCCAAAGGCTAATTAATTAGCATGTTGGCAGGAGCGGTCCAAATCCGCGGAAGCGCATGCAAATACCGAATCTGAGTATTTCCATGGGACATTGGATGACTCCAAAGGCGTGCGCGTTCCGCGTGAATTGAGCGTTGACCGGCAAAAAGCATGCGACTGAAAAACCTCTATAGCGGTGCCTGGATTCGGAGGTCCCGGCGCATAGCAACACCACTGGCGCTGCGAATTTGGAGGTCTCGGCGCAAAAGTGGTTAACATTTTTGTTAATCCCGCCTTTTTCGAAAGAACCCCCTTTTTTGGGGTCTTTTCTCACGAACTCTCCAGCCCAGCTTCGGTCAAGTCCCGAGTCAAGTTGGTTTTGCATCCAGAGGGGGTCTTCAGATTCCTCAGTCGGAGCTGACCTAAAAACTACCTCGCTGAGAGACCTTTGATCGTTCTCAAAGAGGGAAAATGACAAAATTAAGATAGCGAAAGATAGGCCACATTTTATTTGGAAGAAAAAAACCAAATCTGGTTCTAGAAGCTGACAGCACTCTGCTTTATACACGAGTCTGATGTCTATTTCCAGCACTGACTTTTCTCGCCTCAGCTGTTACTACAACACACTGTTAGAGAAAAGACAACAATTTAGCTTTTGCTCGCTTTGTTTGCCCCTTGCAAAATGCCAGCCGCGCATTATTCGTAAAAGGTCTTCTCCAAAACCCGGCTCCGGCTTTGTCTTCATTCCATCTTATTCTTTTCTTTTTTTGTATATGCAAGATTGCCCAAAACAAGGCTGAAAAGCCACTCAAGGTAATAAGGGCTAGTGAAAGTAGAGGATAGGGAGAGACTCCGGAAGGTCGGAGATAGGAATTAACATTCTCTTTTAAAATTGGCAAGATCGTAGGCAGGGGGGAAAGCAAGAACCAGGAAGGGAATTCCAGGTAGAGGCAGAACGATGGAAGAAGCCGTTCCGATACCTCTCCGTTCTACACCTTGGAACAGATAGAGTGTGCGTGTGAGAGGAGGAAAACAGCCTGGTTGCTCACTTAAATGTCCCGACTGGGGGGGGGGGACCAGTAAGGACAGGATCAGGAGAGCATCATGATTGATCCCTCGATTATTTTGAAAAGACACCAAAAAAAGACTCCCAAGTTACAACAAAGAACCCCAACCAATGTTTTTTGCAACTTTTGGAGAGCAGAGACTAAGCCGTAGCCGGAACCGAACCGGGGTTTTAGGAGAAGGTTAAGCCATCCTACTTAGACCATTTGGTAATCCTCATCCCAATAAATATTATCTCAAGCTGTAAATACACCCCTGTCGGATGTGTACATTCATGTATACCTTTCACAGATTAATAATATATTTTAATATAACGCATTTCTTCCAACAGTTTTGGGTTGGAACAAATGGTGAGCCACGATTGGCCAACAGCAGGCAATTTAAATGCATTGTACAGAGTATAGTATTGTCACGGTTTTCTCATGTTAAAATCATTTTTTTTTAACTGCATTATACAAAATTTTAATGTTTTAATGAAACGGTTTTAGTGATGGATGTCTAGTTACTTTGTTTTACTTTGTTCTAATTATTTCCCAAATACCTTTTTTTCCCCAAAATGCCCGTTTCAAAATCCCTCTCTATTTCTTTTTCTCTCACACATAATTAGATGCCACACTTCGACTTTTTTCCCCCAGAGTTCTTTGAGATAAGTCAGGTACACAGAGCTCTATAAAAAAAAATAGAGTGCGCACTCCCCTATCAACGTGCGGTACGAACGTGTGCCGACATGGACGCGCATCTGCCATTACCAAAGAGGTCAACTTCAGCTCTAAGTGCCCGGATGTCAGTAGCAACCGCGCGTAATATGAATAGGGAAAGGTAAAGCCGAAAGGTTGTGGATGCGGAAACTAAAATGTTATAGAAATAGTTTTAAGTAATGAAAAGAAAGACCATCAATATCTCAAGGGATTGGCGAATTTTAATGTCCTACTTTCTTTTTTAAAAATTAGGATTAGTTTGCCCCTTAGAGATCCATGTATTTGCACCTCTTTGGTAATGGCGTCGCAGTCCCCTTATCGGCACGCGTCACGCGATGAGGGCGCACTCTAGTTTATTTATAGAGCTCTATGGTCTGATACAACCTTTGCTCAATTTGTTCAATGTTTCACTTCTGTTCCTATTTCAGATTTGCACACGTATTTTTTATTCAAATCTGTTTCCACCTGTCTGGTTTGTTGTGCATAATCCAATGAATAACCAACGCCATCATCTTGGGAAAAACTGAAGGTTTATAGCATTTTGTATCTTCAGTTGCAATACTGAAAACATTTCAAGCATTTAAGGAAAATCACGATTTTTATATGTATTACTTAATAATGGTCCTGTAGCTGAAATGGCTCTTATTCTTATTGCAAAGCATGACGAAATGTAACTTCATGCCCTAAGTATTACTTCATTTCGATGATTCTACATGTGTATTGGCATTAAACCGATTAATTTGCTTTCTGCATACATCCAGTGTTCAAACCATTTTGAAGTTATCCAGAGTTCCAGACCAATTTTATAGAGCTGCTTACGCATCAGAATTTCCCTAAAGCAAACAAATGTTATGATTCATAGGGTCACTTTGCCAAAGCCGGGCCCAAGCCTTCATTTTGTCAAGGGTCCAAGATGAAAACAGGGTATAGTGACCATCTTTCAGCATCTTTGTCCAGACCCAATCTGTGTCCTCTCTTTTGTTAAAATGCTGCTACCAACATTGAAATACATTTAAAAGAAAAAAAATATGTAGTTTCTGTACATTTGCGCAATGTTTGAGTTTGCATTATTCAACCTTCGGAACGGCTTATAGTAACCCCACTTTAGTAGACCTTCATAAGTTGTATTCTGCGACGTTGGAATGGCTGACGAATTGGTTACAGACTGAATTGTGTGTGATTTCTTTGCACATAATCATGAGATGAACATGAATATTCATGATACAAAAATGGGTTATATGACATCTGTGATGTATCATGATGAGAGTTTTAAGCCATTTCCATTTTTCGCACCAACCTTTTCTTTTTCAAAATTGCCGCAGTTATTTTTTTCCTCATGAAGATTTTCCCCATGAAGTTTTTTATTTTGTTAAAATAAAATGAAACTTGATTTTTGTTTTGTTATTAGCAATGAA
This sequence comes from Luidia sarsii, assembly GCA_949987565.1. Lineage (NCBI taxonomy): Eukaryota > Metazoa > Echinodermata > Asteroidea > Paxillosida > Luidiidae > Luidia > Luidia sarsii. The sequence goes on from OX465113.1 coordinate 11,166,051, forward strand.
ACTTGGGCCGTATACCCTCAGTATGACAGTGAAATCAGCCGGAATATCCCGTAGAAAATGGATTTGGATCATGAAAAACCAAACAAACGTGGTGCTTGCTAAAAGGTTATGGCGTGAAATTTGTGCTTTATTAAATTATTATGTACTTGTGAGGATTCGAGCAGATGCAGAATGTTGCCAGTAAGGACCAGTCAATCTTGCGCAATCCACATCAGAATTAAGCCCCTGGGTCTGGTTGCTTTTCATGATTTTTGTCTTTAATGTCTCAACAATTTAGAATGACAATTATGTACAATTAATTTTAATAATTTGTCGATATGAATATGTAAGAATAGGATTGGTTATGATACACTTAAAAAACCTTGTAAAAAAATATGTTTATTTTAATGTTCCTTCAAATAATTATAACGTACCAGTGATTATTCGTCGAGCATTTTGTACACTTGTTTTACCTTAAAGTGACCACGATAACTATGTTGTGGAACCCTTTTTAAACTTGCGAACGGAATATTAATGTAATAAAACAGATTTAATACAGCATTCGTCTACGGGTAACATGTTGCATTAGTTTATTCAATTTATTTTGTACGAGGCATTTTGATTGGCGTGCGCGTGCGCGTGTAAGTTATTTAAATTGAGGCGGATTTTTTTGAGCAGCTGTCGATGCCGCTGCCAACGTGTGCGATTGGCGGGAAGTTCGCAATGCATGATGGTATACCTCTGCGCAGGCAAACTTTGGCCAAGCACACACGAGTCTAGGGTCGTAGGGAAGTCGCTGTCAAGCCATAGTCGGCGATTTCGATCATGAACCCTAAATCTCCCAGTCATTTTTGTCTGTCTTATTCATATCGCGGTTTTAGACAAAGATGGGGGCCAACTTTCAACTCCAACGAGCAGAGGAACGGAACCGTCATTTCAATCAATCAAGGAGTATATTTCACCGACGAAACTCCAAAGGTAGGCCTCATAGATATAACTTGATGTTTGCGTCGAGGAGAATGTAATTCAAAGAGGTTTTGCCCTTACTCGACGTTGTGGTAAACACTGAATGCTCAGTGCAAAGGTAGGCCTAGATGTAGAATATTCCCAGGACGTTCATTTGGAAGCAAGAATGCTCTGTAACAATTTTCGGCAGGTTATATTCACCCGGCAACCGTAGCCGGTCCCTTGCTTTGATTGGTCAATTGTCATCACGTGTTGCCGGCTCTCTTGCCCGAAAGGTTAGCCCGTGTCCGAAACGGGTCTGGAGCACGATGATAGCTAGCCGTAGCTCTGGAAGCCCGTTTCGGACAAGGCCTTGCTCTGCCCGAAGTCGTTCCTGAATCGCCCGTCGGGCAAGAGAGACGGCACGACGACGTCAATGACAGTTTACCGTACCATAGCTCTATACAGTCAGCCAATCAGTGGAAGGGACCGGCAGAATAGCGTTTGCGGGAAGAATGCCGTTGCCGGGTCAATATACAACGCGTTATACTTGTCCACATACACCTTGAGAACGGAAGTAGCCCACAACGAGCCAATCAACCTTTTCGACGTTCGGAAAGCACCGAAACTCACCGTATTTTTATCGCACAACTGTATGGCGGAGCACGGTACATGGTGAATTGTTTAAATTGTTTTCCAAAACCCAGATGGAGTTCAGAAATGAAACTCACACAGAGATCTCGTCTAGATACCAGAAACAGGATATATACACATTTTTGGTCAGAACCTTTGGTGGGTAAATTCGGAGAAATCAGTGGAAATTTCCTTGATGACTGGACGGATGGCAATCCCAATGTGTGCACGACGCGCCGTGCGTGCGCCTAGTTTACCATCAAGTCACCAAGTGAATCTCCACTGATTTCTCCGAAACTACCCACTACCCACTCAATAACTGAGACAAAGAAAACAAGTACCTTTCCGTAATCAATGATAGTTTATTTGATTGAAAAAATACTGATAGAATTTTGTAGACCGAGGCAATTCTAAAAAAGAAAGGAAAAAAAGCCATGCAGTGTGATGTTTGGATACAAGTCATCTAGATGTCTTAGAATTCAACACAGAGTGGCCTCTGCCATGCGCTAAAATAAACGTATCATGCCTTCCTTCAACTGGACAAGGTGTCCCAAAAAAGGCCAAAATAATTACAATGTTCTTTTTTATAAAAGACGGAAACTGTCACTGGCTGATTTGATAAACTCTGCCACAGAGGTCCAGGAAGGTATGGGGCTCACTGTCTTGGCCAACCTTGATCCCGAAACTCTTTTGGACTCTAAACAAACACAGTTGTTGCATTTTGGAGATTCAAGTGCAGATTTCATCAAACCCATCATAACTTACGACCAATCGAAAAGGCTCTTTGTTTCCTAGATCCAGAGATCTGTGATCTTCCCAGAAAAGAGAACAGACAAGTACCTTGGTTGTCTAAAACCAACAATTTTGTAAAAGCAATTTTTTAGAAAGATAATGCCTGTATGACTCCATGCATCATACCACGAAGATGGTTATCACTTCTTATCCAGGCTGTTGCATTTACCGTTTTTTCCCCAAATGCCAGGAACTTCCTATTTTTCTTGGAACATACTTGTGGTAAGGGAAATTAGTGATTGTTAACATCTTTGCAGACACATGCTGTTAGGCGCCAATCATGCAAATTAACACGGTGATGTCCACAATGTCAATCAACAGGAGCATGCAATGGAAGTTTTCCTTTACTTTACTTTACGGTCAGAGGTTTCAATCCTATTATCGAAAACTTCAGTCCCTCAATTCTTCATAATTATTTGTACGTTGCTAATTTTAGTCAAAGTGCAGTTTGCAACATTTGTGCATATTACTATCATTATATTATATAATTGTGTATGTGCAAAAATATTGTATGTTTTTCTTATTCGTTTTTACCCCTTGTTTTTCCAAATAAAGTGCGAGCATAGAAACTTGAGTATAATTACTATGTCTGTGAATGTTTTCTTTTCAAACTGTAATCTAATCATCTTTAGATTAAAGGCCCATACAACATTGGAAAGATCGGGACACATTGATTTCCATCTAATTTACACAGTTTGTAGGTTGTCATGATAGAATCCTCATGTTGAAATCCTACCGTCTAGGATGCTGTACTTTTTGAGCAATCTTCACTCAAACATCGACAAACTCGCAAGAAATAAACTATTTCTTACATTACAGAACGGTGCGAAAACTGTGACTTTTTTGTTTGACTTTTTCTCCTTTCGCAGATTAATACCATTTGAGCTAAAAACCTTCGCATGATTTGTTTTTTTGGAATGTTTTATTGTTTAACACACAAAGTGAGGCAATCTTTTGACCTTTACCGATGCTGTATAGGGCATTTAAGGACAAACAATTTAAGGAACTCCAGCCACCCGATTCACAAGTTTATCTACAAGACGGAACTTGGTGATACAACATTTTTGCACTCACAAAAAAATATTATTCAGTGTTCATTTCTTGTTAGAAATAGGGTTAATTAGAGACATCAAAGTTTTTCCAGTGGTTTGTGCGTATCATGCAATAAAACAACTGAATGCTTGAGGATTTTTTTCTTTTATTGTGGATTTACAGATGTGTGGACAGGAGGTATCATCTGTGGTTCAACTAACAACAAGCACAGTAAAAAAAATAGAAAGATACATGTACCATATAAAACTATCTGTCGATAAAAACAACCAGCCCGAAAATAACCAGAAAATCTATTCACAGTAAATGTGATTATAGTCCATTTGATATAAAAATTGGGACCTTTGATCATTTAGGAATAAGTCTCCGTCCAGTAAAATTATTTTTAGAATTTTTTAGTGGGCCTGAAAATTTAGTGGGCCTGACGTTTCGATCGTAGCAGGACCTTTCTCAAAAGCAGAGAGAAATGTTTGAAATTGTTTGGTTCCTAGTATTTATTTATTAATTTATTTTACTCAGTATAGGAAGGTTTGCGGTGACACCATGTATCAGGTCTCTTAAAGGAAGAGGTGTGGTTCTGAAAAGAACCTGAGTGGTAACTCGACGTCGAGTTACAGGGGGTACCACTCAGGTTCTTTTCAGAACCATACCTCTTCCTTTAAGAGACCTGATACATGGTGTCACCGCAAACCTTCCTTTATTGATTCAGCCACCATGCAAAGCCTTAAGTCTTATTTATTTTTAACTCAGATTTTTTTTTTTTCTAAAACTGGCCACCACACAAACTGCAATGTGGAGTCACGGTTCAGATTTTTTTCCCTTCTCATCAGCACAGCCGAAGTGCTTTGAGGGAAGACACTGGTACTTGCGGGCGTAGACCGAGGTCAACCCTGCCCAGCCATGCAAATAGACGTCTTCCGTAGACACCCAGACTGGGCTCAAGGTCATGAGACTGTCCCAATGGGCGATTCTGCAGCTGCTAGTGTAGCCTTCCCTGCGCCCTATATGTCAGCTGTCACTGCTGCTACTTTCTGCGTGATTAAAGTCCACGTTCACGGATGGAACCTCCTCACTGATGTTCTTGTTCCCAGATTCTGCAAACACGGTAATCCATTTGTAATTTAAAGGGCTACATAACCCCAATAGCTTACTTTAATTGTCTAAGACCTGAGCAAAAAGGGCAAAGTTTATGTAAAGCTGTAAAACAGATAGGCGCTATGCTTTTTTCCTGGTTGTGATGCAAAAGTTCTCCGACTTTGCAAGAGAAAGCATCACCTTTGCAATGGCCTTTTAAAAGTTTGCTGAACCGGGCATGAAAACAGAGGGATGATGTTAACAGGGAAGGCATACAGTCCTTGGCTTAGTGGGTGAGTAGCCATTAGTGCAAAGGATCAAAATGATTGGCATCTGAACTAACGAGCCTGATGCACAACATTAATTAGCACTAATGTGATTAATGTGAGGAGAGGCCCTTGATTGCTGACTAGCAAAGACCACAAAATGTCATACCAGGGGCTCAAACTAAGTGAGTTAATTGGATTGGTCAGAAGATTTAGTGATCTCATCCTGAAATAAAAGAGACCACCTCACTAAGCCTTATGCTTCCTGCACCTGATGGTAAGCAACAGAAAGAGGCTGAAATAGCAATGTATACACCACACCCCGAGTATGTACACACCATAGCCTGGGTGTATACACACTAGCCTAAATGTACACACCATAGCATGTGTGTATACACCATAGCCTGGTGTATACACCATAGCCTGGTGTATACATGCATAGCCAAAGTGTAAACACCATAGCATGTGTGTTTCACACTATAGCCTGAGTATACACACTATAACCTGGGTGTACACACCATATCCTGGGTGTACACACCATAGCCAATGTGTACACACCATAGCCAATGTGTACACACCATAGCCAATGTGTACACACCATAGCCAATGTGTACACACCATAGCCAATGTGTACACACCATAGCCAATGTGTACACACCATAGCCTGGGTGTATAAACCATACCCAAGTGTACACACCATAGCATGTGTGTATATACCATAGCCTGGGTGTACACACCGTAGCCTGATCATAATCCTGAACACACTTTCATCTCTTTAGATAAAATGAAGACAATTGCTAAAACAACTTTCTGTTTTATTATACAAGTGGTAATCTAGGTAATGCAGCATTGAAGAACATGTTAGTTGTACCCATGCAGGTCTACAGAAAAAAACTCCCAAATACCTTGTACATGCCAAGCTGAATTCTATCTACTACTTGATATCTGCATTAGAGGAAAACAGGCCAAGAATGACAGCAAAGATGGCACTATCACCAGAAGAACAAAACGCCCCAAATCTGCTTTAACCTACCCAACCACTAGGAAGCCAATGCACAATTATGAAATGACAAAAGACACTGGCTGTGGCAGTACATACATTCCTTACTGGATCCCAGCTACATACATGTATGTACAGTACATGTACTGGTACGCTTCAATCTATCTTAATAGAGGTAGTGGCGTAGTCTGTGCTCAAAAGTGCCAATGAGTGCAAGATACGAGGTGCAATTGTGACATTGATTCGAAGACGAACATGGTGTGATTCACAAGTGGTAGTAGGTTTGTCTTTTATCCCCCATAATCTGGATTTTGCCTTTGATAAAGGTCTGTTGGTGGTTTGCTTGCGTGGTAATTAGCTGTTGAAGCTCCGACTGTTTGTAAGATACTGTCTTCCTGTGCTTCTTCCTAGAGTATTTCATGTCATTATAACTTTCTATATCATCTTTTCTGAACCCATGTCCTTCAAATTTGCCTCTGAAAAATAGTGGCTCTTCTTGATTCCTTATCATTGGAAACCTTTTTCTGAACATAATGATCACTCCAATATCTGCTTTCATCTAAAATCATTTTACATGATTGTACGTCTCCTAGTTTTATTTACACAATTTTTTATTTACATGTTTCAGATGATTTTATTTTTCTTTGTTCCTTGTTGGTTTGGTTTTTAGAGGTCGAAATATTTATATTTCTTACTTGTGTTCATATCCTGACCATTACTAAGGGTTTGTCTGCAGACATCTTTAAGGAACAATGTAAGATATACAGCAGTTAATGAACAAATGGTTCTGACTGACACCCCACACTGGCAAAAGTATTTGATCATTTCAAATTTGAAAAATGAAAAAAAAAAAATGGACTAGGATTTGAACCGGAGACCTCTGTTCGATAATTTCCTAATCTTTTTCCTTGGAAAATAAAACATCTGAATTTTAGCTTTCCTAATATCAAAAATAAAAAATGTTTATGCATCTATAGACTTTAGAAATAGGAACACCTCTTGAAAGAAGAGCGATGATACAAGCCACCTTGAAATTCTGCTAATGCCTTGCCTAATCACAACACATGCAACTTGTAATGGACGACAAGAAGCGAGAGGTGATAAGAGAAAGTGAATCTACAACCAATGGAATGAAAAGGGCAAAGTGTGCCGCTATACATTGTGTATTATACCCTTGCCATCTGCCGTTCTCTTTCCAGTGGGGTTACTCTGGGGTGGTGCCTGCTTCTTGCTAAACACAAAGTAGGAGTAGAAGATACTGCCGATCACGCTGTAAAAAAACAGAGAGATGACAGAAACCAAATTGGTCAATCGGAGGAGGCAGGTTTTATGCCTTAGAGCAAGGTCCTGCTAGGATGGAAACGTCAGGCCCTCCTAATTTTTGAAACTCGCATTTGGGTCATTTCACTAGTCATCATTACTTTATTTTGTAATTATACTGCAAACACAGTGTCCAGGTACCTACAGATCAGACAATAGACCGATTGCGCGACCACCGTTTACATGCCATCACGTGACTTACAGTGGGTATTTTTTTCATTTCATTTGGCAAAGAGCAGCGATGGAAATGTACAAAGAAAAATGTGGACAATATAATCTAGTCTTCTTTTCTCATTTCCACTCCTATTCTGCACTAAATGAGATGCAAAAATACCCACCATAAGTCACGTGATGTAAACATTGGTCGCCCAATCGGTCTATTGGCACTTCATGAGTTTAGAAATCAATCATTTAGTATCCACAAATGATTTTGTGGCAAACAACAAAGAAAGTAAAAAAACTGACTGGGAATTTTGAATCATTTTTGGGGAAAAAATGGCAAAGAAAATTTTGACTGCACCAACATTTTCCAAACCCGAGGCCTCTGGTTTTGCATACAAGCACTCTTACCATAATGCTATCCAGCCCTTAGATGGCCGCCTTCCTAAATAGTCAATTTCAAAAATGATCTGTTAAAATCAAATGCATGTTAATCAGTGGTTGTAAATCAACTACTCTCAATTTGAGTACTCCTTAATTACTGTCACGTAAACACGAAGGAAAAGGAACTGACTGGGAAACAGTGAAATATTCATGAAAATAGAAAATAACTTTTGGCTTTTGAATTTTTCTTGGCTATTTTCAGAAGTGCATTTTACTCAATGGACAGCACTTTGCCATCTTCTTTAAAAGACCACATACCTGATGTTTAGTCCCATAAAGTTGACCAGGCTGTATATGTAATCCCCACCAAAAAACATGCCGACATACGTCAAGAATATATTCTGCAATAAAAAAGACAAATGAATCTCCTTTCATGAACCAATCCAATCTTTCGGGAGATCAAATTAATCATTTGGTGATTCATGATTTGTAAATGGCTTTGAGGATTAAGTAAGGACTTGAGTGTTGGTCAAATTTATCTTTAGTCAATTTCAGATTGACCTCTGACTCTCACTTCTGACCTCTGACTCCCACCTCTGACCTCTGACTCCAACCTCTGACCTCTGACTCCCACCTCTGACCTCTGACTCCCATCTCTGACCTCCGACTCCCAGCTCTGACCCCTGACTCCCACCTCTGACCTCTGACTCCCACCTCTGACTCCCACCTCTGACCTCTGACTCCCATCTCTGACTTCCGACTCCCACCTCTGACCCCTGACTCCCACCTCTGACCTCTGACTCCCCTCGTTTCAGGTGAGCCAGTGCAATTTGAGTATCCATTAGCATGCTATATAAAATTGTTTATGAAAGTGTGAGACTCTGTGCCTAAACTCATACCACTGCCTAGCCAAGAAGAGCCTAAGCATGAACATTCTGCCTAGGTGAAGTCAATGTTCCCATGCCTGTTTCACACAATATGTAGTGTTCAACTTGTACTCATTGGGTGTCTTGCATAAGGGCTAAGTGAATGTCACTAAAGGTCATTTTTTTAATGACCCATTACATTCTATTTTGTAGGCGCTTCAATCCTATTCACATTCTGTGTTCACATTATTACGCCCCAGTGACGTAAAACTATTTGTAAAAAGCCATCAAACAGACTAGACGTAATTTGTTCCCAGCAGAAGGCCAAAAAACGATTTCAGCGTCTGAACGCAGTTATGCCCTTTCGGCAGGCACCCGACATAATGGAGTATTGGGCGCTTGGTAGAAAAAATAATGTAAACATTTGGCAGGCAACCTGGTTTTATTCAGCAGGGCTTTTTATGCTTAGGCAAATTTGGGTGGTTATTAAAGTGGCTGTATGAAATTGGTCTCTGATGTGGTTGAGGCTAAAGCTTGCCTGCCACTGATTAGGAACTGTACCTTGATACAACCAACTATAGTTGTTGTCAGTGCTGAATTGTAGGCAGTACAGAGCACAACTGAATAAATCAGCAAAAACCTGGGAAGGAGAAATAAGTTCATCAGTTTACAGTTTTTACAAAAGTTGCAGTTTATACTACAACTCACAAACTGCACTGAGCACAAGCTCTCATTTGGAAAAACAAAGGTGTCGATACATTGATTTCAACGAGTTTAGTCAATCTTTGAGTTTCATAGTTGCAGCTGCTCTATGCATGACGAACGAAAACTGAACACTCTTGAACACATTAATGTGTCAATGATGATAACGGTCACTTGAATGCAACCCAAGCCCAAGCCCAAGCCCAAGCCCAAGCCCAAGCCCGAGCCCAAGCCAAAGTCCAAGCTCAAGCCCAAGCCCGAGCCCAAGCCCGAGCCCGAGCCCAAGCCCAAGCCCAAGCTCAAGCCCAAGCCCGAGCCCAAGCCCGAGCCCAAGCCAAAGTCCAAGCTCAAGCCCAAGCCCGAGCCCAAGCCCGAGCCCAAGCCCAAGCCCAAGCCCAAGCCCAAGCCCAAGCCCAAGCCCAAGCCCGAGCCCAAGCCAAAGTCCAAGCTCAAGCCCAAGCCCGAGCCCAAGCCCGAGCCCAAGCCCAAGCCCAAGCCCAAGCTCAAGCCCAAGCCCGAGCCCAAGCCCGAGCCCAAGCCAAAGTCCAAGCTCAAGCCCAAGCCCGAGCCCAAGCCCGAGCCCAAGCCCAAGCCCAAGCACAAGCCTTCACCTTCTTGAGTGGGATATGATTCCTCTGTCCAACGGTCATCAGTTCACGGAACCTAACACACTTACCCTATTGTGGAAGACAAAATGAACTGCACCACAAACTTCGGATCGGTCCAGAGAGGGAACTCCCAGACTTTCTCCATATCTCCAGATGTGTAGCACAGCACAGTGGCTGGTAGGATCATAAAGATGGCGTTGTAGAACAACAGACCGTATTTACCAAGCTCCTGTGACAAAGATCAAGGCGTTGTTGGCATTGTGTTAAAGGATATTGCACTGCCGATGCAAGATTGTTTGGGCTAAGAAAGGAGGCATACAGACCTGGGGGATAACAGAAGCCAAGACCTGCGGTCGAATTCCAATGAAAACAGGGACTGAAGAATTTAGATCTGAACTTGTAATAATACTATTATAATTCGCGCTTGGGAAAGTTTGTACATTATGTACAATATGCATGCACCTGCATTATTCAAGTGTACACCATTACTGGCACGAAGCTTTATTTATTTTCTGCAAAGCGCGAACACGCAAGTTTTTTTCAGAAATCCTAAAAGTAAAGTAGTGAGATTAAAGCTTGCAGTTTTCTTCCGATACCAACTGTTGTGTTTTAATGCCCCTTTTTCTAAATTGTGCCCGAAAAAACTCTTGACAGTGTGCGATCAAAAACTGCACTAGACCGACACTGAAATCCCTGAAATCCCTACGGTCAAGTGGATATCTTGATTCCCGAAGATAAAAAATATACAGACATTGGCTCATACCTCAACAGCCCTTTCTTCTCTTGCGGGCTTGCGAGCTTGTTTAACAAACCTTACCTTGGATTCCAGTTTCTTCTTTATGTACACTCCGTTAGCAGCCGTGAAGAAATCATTCATAATTATATAAAAATACCCCAGGCCATCAAATGCTAAATCATCGCTGGAAAAGAATGAAGAAAACAGATGACATGAAGGTTAAAGCCTCTACACAACATTGGTTGAGGTCAAAGAATAGCATTCATACGTTGTCTGATCCACATATGTATGAAATAGCACACCTGTGAAAATTTCAGCTCAATCCGCCAACCCAGTCTCGAGAAAATCACGAAAACCGCTTCATTTGTTTCGCGAAAATGCAGCATTCAACGCCGTACTGTTCCGAAAAATAGTTTAGATCTCGGTGAGACGTAAACTATTTCTTTAACTCATTTCTCCCAAATTACAACATTTTAGGCAGAAATATTTCAGTGAGAGGTTTCTACTATAACCATCTTCAAACTGTATAAGTTTCATGTAAATCTGTGAACATTTCTGTTTTTCGATCTTACCAATATTGTGTAGGAGCTTTAAGGAAAGCATTTAAAAGAAAGTCCTCCACATGCTTCAATGGCTTCTCCGAATGAAGAAAGATTTTGCTATCCATTTGAGTGATGTATCCAATTGTTGTCCACTTTCAAAAAATTGGGGAGCCTGATGTTACAATCCTAGCAGGGCCTTTCTCAAAGGCAGAATGTTGTAACCTCATAAACGTCAGTATAAAAGCAGAAATGATAGGTATTGTGCAGCCCATATGCCACGCGGTGAGCGTAAAATCACAAGCCAATTGCCAAAACTTCTTCGGGATTTATCGATAGGCCAGGGAGCTCAGTTGCAATTACCTTGCCGCAATGAAAGCACCTAGTATCATAGTGAGGACGACAATCTGTATCTTGACAGGGGCTTTGCTCCTGCCAATAAACAAGATATCAAGAACACTGGATTATTCTGTAGCTTTCGTCACCAGAAGGTCACCAGGGGCCAGGGGGACACTTACATGGCCCTATTTTGGAACTAAAGTTCACCTTGCATGAAAAGCTAGGATTATCTTTTATCGTCATTTAAACCCAAATCTATACAGTTTTGAACAATGGCAAAGAAACCTGACTGGACTGAGACTTGAACCCGAGACCTCTGGTTTTGCGCACTAGCGCTCTTACCGTACCATCTGAGCTATCCAGCCCTTAAATGGTAGCCTTCCCTAATAGTCAGCTAGTCTTTACCAGGGTGGGGGCACCAGTAAGAAGCATTCAATCATGCAATAATTAATCCACACAGTTTGCAACTATACAATGTAGTGAGTGGAAGGCATTTCACTTTGCACTCTGAGCAATAGTTTGACTTCCTCCTGATACACATACATGTACTTACCCTAACACAAGGTACTCGCCTATCATGGTAAACAATATAGAAAACCTTCTCAGTACTGTAAACATCGGCAAACTGCAAAAAAAAAAATTAGATGAGGTGATCTGTGATATGATCGATTCAAGCAGATATTTTCATTTCTACATCTCAATCAAATTAGATTTTCTTTGTTCTCTAGTTAATTGGAAACTAATTCCCAGTTAATATATTTTCCTTTCGTTATCTTTAAAACAATTTTCAGCATTGCTTCAAATGTAACTTGGTACAGACTATACTTACTTTAATCTCTTGGTGCTTCCTAGGCCAAAGCACAAATTCCCGATATAGATGACTGGTAAAGGCCATATCTATGGGAAGTGAAAAAGTGGAAGAAAAAAAGTTACACTTCCAGCACAGAAGTTGTTTCAGAATGCTGGCAATTCTGGCAGAATCTATCTGATGCGTGACACTCTACATTTATCTGCGCCAAGATACTTCTAAAAATCAAGATAAATTCAGGCAATCATTGTATCAAACATGCACCATATGATCTATCCAAACTTATGACAGGCTTTCCAATGTAAAGTTGAGTTACGATGCATCATAAGGCTTTTGTGAAATCCAGCAAAGGTTCTTTATCACTGGAATCAATAGCAACAAGTTTCTTGACAAACACAACAGACATTCATATTCAGAGGCAAACCAAAAAGGTTCTTAAGATTTTGTGTACTGGGGACTAAGCCTGAGCATTATCCTTTAATGCCTAAAGGGTCATAGTAATAGTATGGGCAGAGGAGTTGTATACCTTTCTCATGATCTGGACATTCCAATCGGGGAAGGAAATGATGTGGAATCTTTTGCCCAAGTACAGGACGATAATGGTTGCTGTCATCTGAGTGGAAAACAACACAAAGGAAAGTTTACTCTTATTGACAACATCAATCTCAAAAGTTAGAGGGCCTGATGTTTCGATCCTAGCAGGACCCCTCTCAAAGGCACAAGAAAGGTCCTGCTAGGATCGAAATGTCAGGCCATCTAACTTTTGAGATTCATGTATTGCATTTGCAGGTGATCTTAGTCAAAAGTGAAAAGTGAAAAATTTGCTGCACCTTGTGCACCTTAAAACTGAATGTACTGCACCTTAAAATGAACATTTCAAAGGCTCTTTATCGCATTCAACCAATAAGAAACCAGGTTCTGTATACATGTACAGATCCCTAACCTGGGACACTGAATAAACACAAGCATTCATTGGTTCTTATGGTCCTTTGCATATGTGTATAAGTGCTGTGTAAACATTTGCTGGGGTGTGGCACATCCCAAAACCTCTATGCCCTGTTCAGCCATTGAGCAAGGAACAGCCAAGCTTTTGAACCCCAACACATCTGAGGGCCTACACATGTACATTACGTGCAAAGATAAAAGATAAGCATGTGACTTCTTCTCATGAAGTGTTGGGAAATTTCAGACGAACGACTGTTCTATAGATATATATTTGAAGCCAGGCATGTACTGTATAATGGTTGTGTAACTTGTGTATGTGGAATTACATGTAGGGCCTATACTTCCATAGTACATCCAGTGCTAGGCCTATTTGCTTTGGGAACACGCATTCATTACACAGACAGGATTTGTTTGTAAATGGACTTAGGCGGCTGCTTTTGGAGTGTATCCCCCAGTGCTACACAGCCAAGATGGCTTAGCTTAGGGAATAAGAACTTCACGTAAGCCTCAGGCATCAACCTAAACGTGGCCCCAGGGCTCGAATTTCAGGAAAAATTTTACACATTAGACAACAGGTCTAGTAACTGCAGACTCTTACTGGACCTGAACTATTTTTTACAAGACCTGTGCAATAAATAAGAAATAAAAACCAAATTTTGCAAGCAGTGAAAGGAGTATGAGAAAATACTGTGTTTACTTGTACTGTTGTACAGATGAAAGTCAAAGTTATATTTTAATGCCATTTTTTTTCATGGTGCAAGAAAAAAATCACTAGACAGCTGGTCCAGTGTGCACAGTCACAGTAGGCACTAGACCGACGCTGAAATCACTAGACACGGTCCACGGTCTAGTGGATATTTCGAGCCCTGAGAATGTAATTTTGTATCAGAACAGAATAGGCCCTACGGTATGCAAACCAGACCACTTCATAGGCTTGTGCACATGATGCCCAATTAATTGAATTATACAGGGTTCAAAATTCAAATATGGCCACATGGCAGTTGTGATTGTCTAAGGCCAGTTGAAGGCCATCTCTTACTGGCCTTGCAGGCTAGCTGGAGCAATCTTCCACCAAATGGGGTTTGTCTGCAAGTGTTTAGATTTCTAGATGCAGAGAACAACACTGAATGAGAAGAACTTCAGCCTAACCATAGAACAACTCTCTCTGTCTGGATTTGAGCATCCATACACCGTGTGGCAAACCACTCTAAAATGCAGGCCAGTGGAAAGACTAGTGGGCCAGTTAATGCCGTCTGGTGGCCAATTTAGCAAGTTGAAATAATGCTTCCTCTCAAACCCCGTTAGTGGTATAAATAAATGTTGCACTATGGATAACTACATATCTTTTCCATCCTCCACATGTGGTCAAACTACCTTATGGAATTACATTAACAGTGTCACAAAAGCCGAATTTCATGCGACATCGCTTCATAGTTCACGTTGCAAGTTTTTTTATTTCACAAGAAAGGTTTACCCTGCTCGGGGTATAATTCAACACTGTACGGCCAGCGCTTTGCTAGATTGCCTGCTGTGAAAAGGTCAGGCAGCTCGGGCGGGATTCGAACCCGCGACTCCTGCTTTCTAGTGAACAACTCCATGTCCAGCAGGCAATTGGGCAAAGCACTGGGCAAAGAGTGTTGAATTAACATTGAGTAGGCAGTAGGGCAACCTTGGGCAAACCCTTCTTGAAGTACATTCTCGACTTTTCTCGTCAATGCAAAATCATGTTAACTTATATCTAAGTTTACATCAGTTTACATCATCTCGAAATTGAAAAGTCAAACACAACCACAATGAAATCAGATGATTATTCAATAAAGATTTGCAACACATTAGCGAGTCAAAACCCTACTGCAAAGCAAAAACACAGACATATATTATTATCCATCTCCGTTCATACGTAGACCAGGGTAGTATTGTATAACGCAGTGGCTGTGTTTACGGCAGTCGTCCTTGTGGTTCCCTGACGTACTTAACAATATTTGTCAGGATGTTTAGCTCTTGGAACCAGACTATCAACGAATAGTCTGGTTCAACCAGCCTGCAATGCTGACAAATACTTTCTTGTGAGGGAACCACACGGACGACTGTCGTAACAATAGCCACTGCGATTGTATAAACCATCCTACCTGCCCAAGGCCAAGGAACTGGAATGATGGGAACCTGCAAAGATACAAAGGTACAGTAACTGGTTACTTAGTTAAAGTTATACTTCTCCTCCTTGCCCTATGCTAACAGCTAAGTTCGTACTAGTACAGTAGTTGCGGTAACCATAACCCTCGAGAGGATGACAGTTACGGCAACTATAGTTCTACCTCCTTGCTCTACTGTCCTTTTCTTTTTTACACAATACTCACTATTTTTGATCACATACAAAAAAACACATTGTATGGGGGGGTATTTGCATCTCAGTGAAAACAGGGGGGGTGATCCCTGGAGATAAACCTAGCACAAGTACATGTAGTTGAAGTATAGTCCGAGTAACCAGGACCTTACAATACAAGTCCACCTTTTTGAAATTTCGGAGGGGTCAGGCGACTCTCCATGGGCGACACAGAGACCCCTCCAAAATTTCAAAAAGGGCAACTAATAATATTAGTAATAATATAGTTATAGTTGTAGGGTCCTTCATCACTTGGACTCAGGACTAGCAAAAGTAAGTAGCACTATAGTTGCGGTAACCGTAACCCTCATCCTCCCGAAGGTCGGAGACCTTCAGGTCTCCGACCTTCGGGAGGATGAGGGTTACGGTTACCGCAACTAGTACTAGTAGTACTAGTACTAGTACTAGCACTAGCAGTAGCACTAGCACTAGCACTTGACTTAGCAGTTAATCAATAGTTTTAACTTAAGAATACTTTGACTGGCACCCCCACCCCGGCAAACACGGTTTGTTGATGATTTGGGGAATTTTACTTTTTTAGTGAACGAGTAAGCAGTTTGCAACACTTTTACATATATCATCACTGTACATGTACCTACTCCGAGTAACTTGGACCCGACAAGTCACCCTTTTTTATCAAAATTTCAAAATTCAATAAAAAAGGGTGACTTGTCAGGTCCAAGTTACTCGGACTACACTGTAACAGTGTTATCCTACCTGTATTTAGTTAGAATACTCTTGTTGACCATAACCAGCGTGAAAGACACCACTCCATAGAAGACTGCACTCTGAAGTCGAAGCAAGCGACTGTGCCGACCAGCGGCCGTACGGTCCGCCGATGATTTACTCCTGCCTTCGTCCATTTTGCCAGGAACCAAACAAGGTCAAAACAAATATTAAATAATAGTTTAATACAACCATTCAGAGCACCATTACTCGTATCAAACTGCATCGATGAGTAACAGCTGGCAGGGCATGGTCGATAAATACCATGTTTGTTGGCATTTGCACAAAGTAAATTGTGCCCGTCCACGGTCCAGTGTAAACAAGAGTCAATTCTAGTTCATCGGTTGTAAACTTGTATGCCGTTGTACATGTACCAAGCAATGCTAATTGCTATGCTTGTACATGTACATGTACCTAGTATAGTACGTGGCTATCTGATGTTAGACTTACAACAAGTCCAATAAGCAATATGGGGCGCTATGTGAAAATATGTGTACAATACTATAGCTATATATAATAGATTGAGACAGCTTGAGAGAAAATTTAATGTTTTTTCATCCCCAGTGGACAGCGGTTCGATCGTTTAAAGTAATCAAGATATACCATAAACTCACGATAATGCCACATTATGTGCAATCTAATGCAACGGTATCTGACTTAAACCAATGTGAGACTTGATACAAGTCTAAACGACTGATGGAGAGGAGGACGGAAAAAATAATACATGTACATTTGTAGTCTTGGTTCAAGACGTTGTTGGTTGAGATACTCTAACGCCCGACGCGCGAGGGCGCAATGAATACGTTTCCCCCTGTAGGGCCAAGGGTGCAGAACACTAAATAGAGCTCCCATTGAACACTGTACAAAAACACTCACTTTCAAAGTCAATTATCCCATGCCCAAAAGTCTCTCAGTTCTTGTAGCTATACTTAAAATTGTAGTTTGGACCTTCATCTTTCAGATTCTTTTCAATTTTAGTGCTCTTAGCCGATTATATTTTTTGCTAATTACCCTCAGACAAAAACACCCCAAAAATGTGTAGCCGTCCAAGCCGAATATCTGCAAGGATTTTGGGATGGACCCCTCCACTAGCTTCCACAGCCAAATAGGGCCACATTTAAAACCAGATATGGTCCAAATTACATACCAAATTGAAGAGTGAACCCCCAGGTTGTTTTAAGCTTCACTTGTTCTACAATGTATCAGTTAATTAGCCTCCAAAGACCCCTTATTAAAAAAAAAGTTGTGGGTACACACTTTATGATAATCAGCTCGGCGGAGCCATCTTGGATGGATTTTGTGTGCTGCACCCGAAGGTACTCTAGTTTCCCCGAATGATCCGCAAACACACTACGCAGCCACACAGACCGTACTGGGATCTGCACACACGTACGGGTTGAACTGAGCCGCTGTGTGGGTGCGTTCGTGTGTTTGCGGATGATTCGGGGAAACGTATTCATTGCGCCCTCGCGCGTCGGGCGTTAGAGTATCTCAACCAACAACGTCTTGAACCAAGACTAGTACATTTGTGTACTGTACAGACGTGTACATGTAAACAGTGTACATGTACGTGTACGACCATATACTGTGGCCTCGAAGTGCCAACTAAAAATAAAATAACAATCTATTTACGACAGGTATTGCACGGTACACACTGTGCGAAACGTTGAGTAACCGGCTCTTCCCAGAGCCATGGACATTCTTATATCGAAAGAGCTAGATTATTCACTTCACATGGTATTACCACAAACCTTTTTTTTACGACAGCACACACGTACTCTATCCATGACTGTACCCACTGACCACCGACGACCTAAGAGCGAAACAAAAAACGGCAAACAAATAAAGGATATAACTGCAGAGTAGTAATAGGTCATGGCTCTGCACACAGTACAGAACCGTCGGATCTTCTTCATTAACAGAAGATGCGTCTTTAATGGGACACGGTAGTCACATCTAGCGGGTTTTTTTCTTCCGCATTGACACCAGACTGAACCTGGCCCTAAATTTGGGCCTGAATTTCGGCTGGCATGCGCTTTACGCGCTGGGCCAGGTTCAGTCTGGTTACTGAACCTTTGCGAATAATTAATGACATGCTACTTGAGTACCAAGTTGCATGACACATCAGAATCCTTCTGATCACTGATCAGTAATCAAATGACGATTCACAAAATTTAACGATTGAATAGAGACTAACACTAGTATAGGTTTATAATTCCTAAAAATATTTTTGATTAGAGTACCCTATGTGAAAGCAGGGTCATTAATTTGTAGGGGTCAATTTTCCCAGAACATTTTAGCGGTATATGCTTGTAGTAACAGTGCCTGTGAACGTCACAGAACTTTTGATTTTATCAGCACAGATTTGTAGCCGTAAAGAATACCATTGCACAAAACAACACGTGGGTTTTTGAATACTCAATCGGTTTCTGATTGACCGCGGGTAGGCCCATTAAGCTCTGTGGTAGCCCCCCCCCCCCCACCACCCCTGTTTCATGAAACGCTGCACGAATGATAGCCTTTATTCCGGTCGTCTTATCCCAAATGAGCGGGAATGGCATAATGGGCTCGACCAGGATTACCGCAAGAAGGTCTTGGCTGCGGCTGAAAATAAAAGCACACGTACACATTAATTGAAATTGGCGATTGCTGCAAGACCGATGTACACATTGGAGCCGTAGCCAATGAATATTGACAAGGCCCCACTTGAGTGACCGGTGACGGGCCAAGAGCGCCTTGATTGAAGATTATCACCAACATTCCAACTATTGCATAACAGCAACAAGCCCTGCGTGGTCTACAGGTGCAAGCTTTGAATAGATTCGCGCCATGTCGACAATGAGCAGTGAGCAAGGTTTGCGCATACTGCAGTCCAGTGCGGGAAACAGACTGCACCCTGCTGCCCGTCGTGTGAGTTTTATTTATTAGACTGGGATTAGTCAAGATCTTATAACACAGAAGAGCTGATGAGAATTAGAGGTGAGTAGACATTTTGTGGTTGTTCCCCCCCCCCCCATGTTGACTGAAAAATCATAGGGTTCAGCTGATAGAAAACCGTCTAACAATATAATGTAGGCTAACGTTGCCGTGATCTCGAATTTCTCCCGCGTCATGCGCTGGCTGGCTAGGACCGGCCGATGAATTCACGACACGCACGATCAACTATGCCGTTCGCCGGGCGGCTACCACATGCAGAAACTGGTCGTTCTCTTGATGGGCATTTTGAGATACTATGTTAGCATACAAAATGTACGAAAGTTATACGTATTGCGATCACGTACCGGGCCCCTTTATTTTATGCAGAGCGCTAAGAATAAGATGTTGATGAGGGGTAGGCTTATTCACGATTACGAGAGCAAGGCTCACTTGCTCCCAGGCGTAGCTTCGATTGCCAATTTTTATTTGTATCCTCCAATAACCGGTTTTCGACGATATAAGGACTTTTCTTCAAACTGAACAATGTGGACGAAAGTATCACACTAAAAGAGGTCTCAGTCACTTTCTCCACACCACAGACTATTAGAATAATCATAGAGAGGGTTGATCAAGCCTGTCACTTCCGTAAGATTACCCGGTTTTGTTGACGTCCGCGGCGCACCGCGCAGTAAGCATCGTCACCTATTTTCGTCAGTGGTGTTTAGTAAGTGTCCCAGTGCAGCCAAACGCAAAATAAATTCTTAAAATAACTCAAAATGCTGTGTGGCACTGTAAAATTCTTCCCTGTATGTTTTTTTGTGTTCATCTTTGTTTTTGTTTTTCCACACTGCTTCCAACACTTTCCTCAAATCATTCATAATTTATGCTTAAAACGTATTGGTCTGGTTGATGTCTTCTTTTGTGACGTTTAAAAAAAAATCCACAATCCTCTTTCTCGCTGCTTCTTCAGTTATGACCTTTCCCAATGTCATTCCAGAGACACATTTCCTCCTTCTTGGTACTTTCTCTAGCTGCCCTTTTATTTTTTTCCATTTAAAAAAAAAGCCTATTGGGCCATGTTACTTTTTGTCTTTAAATAATAATAAAAAATAAATTAAAAAAAATATAAGCGAGACGCCCTATAGGAGGCTCCATAGTTTTTACCCTGAACGGACTGCTTCAAGTTGCGTGATATATTTTTTTTTCTACGGATGTTGGGGTTTGTTATGGTATACTCAGATTTTTTTTAGGACCAACAATAAAGAAAACTGGAGCTTCGAAGCAACTGCCAATTTTGTACCTAGGAAAATAGACCCCAAAAGAGCAACTTTTTGAATCACACGAGTTTGGCCTACTGGAAAAGCCTTAAATTTCCACATTTTCGGTGACGGACAAGAGCAGGAAACCAACTGTAAGATACGAAGTCTGAGATCGTTATACGGAGTTGTTTTCATAGTGCGATGTGAGTTAGAAGGCTAAGCGTCGAAAACGTGTAGCGTCGAAAACGGGGGTTCCCACGATATAGTTATAACTTCAAATTATTTTAGGAAATCTGAAGTCGATTTCACCAAACACATTAATACTCAAGACGATGAGCGATGCACAGAAACCATACGGTGTATCACAACTAACGATGGTTTATCCATCTTGAGTTGAGTTACGATCCATCGTTTGGCTTAACATTATGAAATATAAAACTAAGGGCTTGTGAAATCAACTTCTGCACTTTTTTCCAAAAGAACCATTTCCTTGAGCACAACAAACCAATTCTGACAGTTGGAAGGCGAAGGTGCTTAATTATTTTACATTTAAGATTCCAATTTACTTTATCTAGCATAATAATCTGTTATCTCCTGTATTCAAATCATCCCATACCAAGCATGGTTTCTCATGAATTTGAGTACTGGTGCATACAATCCAAAACCCGAAAGTTTGAAAAAAATGTAATACTTCCATCACAGTGATTATTAATTACTATGATTATTTGAATTTAGTTTATTTGGGGTATTCAATTTGTCTGACCTGATTGTTTGTTTTCAGGTTAAAGTGACAGTACTGATGATACGTGGAGCAAGCAAGAGCAAGCTGTTTAATTGATAAGTGAACTCCCTTTTTTTTGGAGGACTTACGATCCTAGCAGGATCTTTCTCAAAGGCAGAGTGACAAGGACAAAACAGATACATGCATGAGAAGGAAGGGGGTAGAAAATGAATAGGACATGGATGACAAACAGAGGACAAAGAGGAAAGCTGTATGGTAAGATCAATGGGAAGGGCCTGGAGTAGGGTAAGGATTAGTGAGAAGAGGGGGAAAGATCAAAGAGAGAGGTATGGGTGAGTGAATGCAAAATAATGATTATCAGTGAACATGCAAGGTGTTAGTCATTCCCCTCCTGGGTGTTGAGGTCATGTGGTTGAATAGTCCGAAGATGCTTCATCCACATTTTCTCACGGCTAAGACAGACGGCATCACTACGGTGACCAAGTGATTCTACGCACAGTACACTCATATCTGATATCGAATGATCGGGGAGATTGAAGTGATACCACACAGGGGTGTCAATTTTACTGGTTTTGATTGTAAACCTATGGCCATAGATACTTTTTTTGAGGGTGTTCTTGGACTCGCTAATATATCGAATATTACAAATTCTACCGCAGATGAGGTACAATGTTTCAGGTGGTGCATGTAATAGAGCCATAGGTCATGTGGGTTGTTCCAGAAGAATTTCCATTGAAAGACACTGTATCCTGGACATGTGTCTTACAAACAGTGCATTTTAAGGTACACTTAGATGTACCAAATTTGGTGGGAGGTGAAGTGTCCAAATGGGTAACCTCTGCTCTGAGGCCTCGGACAATTAAGTCACGCAGGTTATGAGGGCACCTGAAAGTCAAGACAGACGAATTTAGAATGGCACTGGCCAGACGATCTGAAGTATGGAGAATGTGGTGGTTTTCCTTAGTTATCTTCCACAGAGGAGGAAGACAAGGGTGGTAGGAAGTAACCAAGGGAACCTCAGGATTGTTCTTGGAACCGGATGACTTTTGATTTTAGTACCTAACTTCTGGGAATGGAGTAGACTTTAGCAATGGACTTCTTCACTTTGCGAGAACTATAGCCTCTTGCAACCAAGTTTCTGCCAACACTCGTGTATGGCGGCAAAAATCAGACTCATTGGAGCATATAGACCTCAATCTGAGGGACTGGCTGTAAGTTATACCAGTCTTACAAAGTCTAGGGTGACAACTGGAGGCATGGAGATGTTGATGAATGTTGTTGGGCTTAGATACAAGTCAGTAGTTAGTGTGTTGTGGTCTTTCTGGATGGTGACATCCAGAACGTAGGTCTGCTGGAGTGAGTGCTCCCCTGTGAACTTGATAGTGCTGTGGAAGGAGTTGATGTGTTCAACGAAGGCATTCAAGATGCTACCGTCCCTAGTCCAAATGAAGAATTCATCATCTATGTATCTCTACTTAATCCAGGGATGGCATGGAGCCTCATTGAGCGTGCATTCTTCAAGGTCACCCATGAAGAGGCAAGCAAAGGAAGGAGCCATGCGGATGCCCATGGCAGTACCATGTACTTGGAGACAGTGCTTTCCAAGAAAGGAGAAAGGATTCTTGATCAGCACTAGGCTCATGGGGTGGCCATGTCAGTGATGGGGGGAGAGGAATGTTTTCCCTTGGCTAAGGCAGAGGAGCAAGCCTGAATTCCTTCTTCCTGGGGGTGTTGGTTCACCCTCACCTAGGCCTCACCCTCACCTGCACCCAACACCAACATCCCCCCGGGAAGAAGGCATTCAGGCTTGCCCCTTTGCCCTAGCCAAGGGAAAACACTCCTCATCCCCCCATCTCTGACATAACCACCCTCATGAGGCTAGTGCTGACCAAGAATCCTTTCTCCTTTCTTGGCAAGCACTATCTTCAAGTACATGGCACTGCCATCGGCATGCGCATGGCTCCTTCCTTTGCTTGCCCCATGGGTTACCTTGAAGAACGCACACTTAGTGAGGCTCCATGCCGTCCCTGGATTCGGTGGAGATACATAGATGACGATTTCTTCATTTGGACTAGGGACGGTATAGCAGCTTCAATGCCTTCTTTGATCACATCAACTCCTTCCACAGCACTATCAAATTTACATGGGAACACTCACTCCAGCAGACCCACTTTCTGGATGTCACCATCCGGAAAGACCATAACACATTAACTACTGACTTGTGTTCTCAGCCCACCGACACTCATCAACATTTCAATGCCTCCAGTTATCACCCTAGACACTGTAAGACTGGTATAGCTTACAGCGTGGCCCTCAGATTGAGGCGCATGTATGCTCCAATGAGTCTGATTTTTGCTGCCATGCACAAGTATTGGCCAGAAACGTTCTTGCAATAGACTATAGTTCTCGCCAAGTGAAGAATTCCATTGCTAAAATCTACTTCATTCCCAGAAGTTCGGCACTAATTCAAAAGTCGCCCGGTCCCAAGGCCAATCCAAAGGTTCCCTTGGTTACTTCCTACCACCCTTGTCTTCCTCCTCTCAGAAAGATGACTAAGGAAAACCACCACATTCTCCATACTTCATATCGTCTGGCCAGTGCCATTCCAAACTCGTCTGTTTTGGCTTTCAGGCGCCCCGTAACCCGCGTGACTTAATTGTTTGAGCAGAGGTTCCCCCTTTGGACACTTCACCTCCCACCTAATTTGGTACATAAGTGTACATTGAAATGCACTGTTTGCAAGACACATGTCCAGGAAATAGACACTTTCAATGGAAATTCTTCTGGAACAACCCACATGGCCCATGGCTCTGTAACATGCACCACCTCAAACATTACATACCTCATCTCCTGTAGCGTTTGTAATGTTCGATATGTTGGTGAGACAAGAAGCACCCTCAAAAAACGTATCTATGTTCATAGGTTTACAATCAAAACCGGTAAAATTGTTACCCCTGTTGGGTATCACTTCAATCTCCCTGATCATTCGATATCAGATATGAGTGTTCTGGGCGTAGAATCACTTGGTTACCGTAGTGATGCCATCCGCCTTAGCCATGAGAAAATGTGGATGAAGCATCTTCGGACTACTCAACCACATGGCTTCAACATCTAGGAGGGTAATGACTAACACCTTGCATGTTCACTGATAATCCTTCTTTTGTGTTCGCTCCTCCACACTTCTCTCTTTGATCTTTCCCCCTCTCCTCACTAATCCCTATCCTACTCCGGGGCCCGGGCCCTTCCCTTTGATCTCACCCTACCAGCTTTCGTCTTTGTCCTTTGTTTATTATCAGTGTCCTATTCACTCTCTACCCCTCCCTTCTTATGCATGTATCTGTTTTGTCCTGGTAACCCTGCCTTATCGAAAGGTCCTGCTAGGATCAAAATGTCAGGCCCACTAAATTTGGAGGTTTTAAATTTCAATTTCATGAATTTGATGAGTGCATTCGCCCTAAAACCTAAAAGTTTGAGAAAAATTTAATTATTGTGCTTCCATCACAATGTTTTTGTAGTATTCAATTTGTCTTGTCTTATGTTTTTGTTCAGGTTTGTTGAAGCGATACTATACACATGGAGCAAGAGCAAGAGCAAGCTGGAAAATAGATAAGTGAACTTCTGTTTATTTATTTTTTTGTCTTTGAGAAAGATCGTGGTAGGATCGAAATGTCAGGCCCTCTAAACTAAAGAGATTTTGTTTAAAATTATCTAGACATTGCTTTAAATTTCTTGGTCTTTGGGAGTAAGTGCTGGGTTTTGACCTGGAGGGGGGTTGTGGTAGTCCTGTAGGGGAGAATTCTGATGAAGGTGGCTCTCTCAGCTTAGGGAGGGGCCTGGTGCACTGATGATGCATATAGGTTGGGGACTGTTGCACTGTTGGAGAAGATGGTGTTGGGATGCTCACTCAGGTATGTCACTGGTACGTGCACTGTGCAAAGGCTAGGAGCCAGGATGGTGCCAATGGTACAGAGTGTACCCATGGGTGGGCTAATTGGGGGAGACTGAGGGTGGTGTGCAGGGTGGATGGTCCTTGGCATCATAATGGGGTAGTGTTGCATGTACGTTTCTCCTGTTACCAGTTTGAATGTGACTTCATTCTTGCTATGGCTGAGGCATATAACAGATAGAGGCATATGATTTATCACTATTGATGGTGATGCTTATTGCCATGGACATCGATTAATTTCAAAATTCTGGGGAGGGGAACATTACTGAAGTATCGACTTGCTTGTGCGCTGCATGTATTGCATAACACACCGCAAGTTTCTTGATTCAGAGCATCCAATGGGTGGATCCGGTGGCATGTCTTACATCATTTCACTTCTAGTAACAAACCCTTGTTTTGGTGACCAGGATTGCCATTGTGCTGTGTTTTTGGTTTGTGACATGGCTGCTAAAATTGATGTACAAAAAGTCAAGTATTTCCTGATGATTTACATTTTTGGCCAGATGAAAGTTGTTTGTCTGCTCTGAGACATTCCAAATGATAACATACAAAACAAAATGAATAACTGGGTGAAAAAAAATACTTTGACTGCCAACCTACTTAGTTGGATGAAAAAATACCCTAAAGACGTATAAGAGACAAAATCTGGTGCATCATGTTCCCTCCTTAGCTGAGATAGTCCCTTCCACAGAATTTCTCCTGCAAGGCTGCTCTAACTTCACTCCAAGTTTAAATCCTTGTTTTCTCTCAACCACCGGAAAGCACAATATTTTGATATTTCTGCCCGACATGCCAACTCCATTGTGTTAAAGACGAACACTGATTATTGTTTATTCTTGTATCATTTCAGACGCTGTCTGGAGGAGGAGGTGGAAGAGGAGGAGGAGGCAGACGAGGAGAAGGAGGCAGATGAGGAGGATGAGGAGGAGGAGTGAGATTCAGGTGTTAGATTTAGTTTAGAAGATAGGCTTTGAGGGGCTAGGCTATAAGAAGGTCAAAGCATGCTTTGAATGTTAGGATTAGGTTGATGGGGTAATGTGTATAGGCTATAAATATGAAATAAGAATTATAGTAGATAATGGTAGATATTTGACCCTGAAATGAAAATGCTATGGAAAATTAAACAAAAATCTCAGACAGATGATGGATAGACATAATGTCTTTAGTACAAGTCCTGGTCTTGTCAAAATAATAACTTCCTTTGCTTTAAAGTTTCAGAATAATATTCTTCACATTTTTGGAAGATACAACAACTTGGATTTTTGATCTCTCGAGATGAGTTGCACATTTTAGTTACAAAGTATTGTTTTGTCAAAAATAATAATGTTTGATAATGTTAAAAAATGTTTATCCACTAAAAATTTAAAAAAATAATTCTGCTTTTCAGTAATGTAAAAGTTGGCTACAATTGGACTTTCAAGCCTTCTTATGTTTGAAGATACATCAGTAAACTTGAAAATCTAAGGATGCCCCGATGACCAGCATGTGCTGCAGATGAGTCAAAAGCGGATGATGCCTTTTGGACGGATGACTGCTGTCTCTGCGTTGGGTGTTCAGTTTTCTTCTGTTGCCTTGTGTGTTACCTTGTGGTATGTTTTAGACGGGGAGAGCTATTGAAGATGACGGTGCGATGGAGCACAATCAGCAATCTTGGACGGGCAAGAGGATGAATGACTTTTGTGTTGGGAGCAGTTGTCTTCTAAGAAACCACCTACCAGTGTTTGCTTATATGTGATGTATATCAGATTGCTGCACTAGAGAAGGCTTTGATCAATCAACCGTGCCTAGACTACAGCTACAGAGTGACTCCATGTCTATCATCATCATCATCATCATCATCATCAGGACACCATCCAGTGCTACAGATTTGGGATACTTTACCTTACAAATTGAGGACACGACAAGATAAAGTGAAATGTGTACGCTGACTCATAGTTGGTTTATGAAATAATTAAATCTTTTGGTTAATGTGCTTTTCATAATAAATTATTTGATAGCGACCCTGTATTGTTTTAAGGGCCTGCAGGAGCCCTTGATCTAAAAATTGACGGTCGTTCCATGTGATGTATTTTTTATGTAGTTATATGATTATTAGTTTAGGAAGATGTTACATTTGTATACAGATGTCACATCATCTTGCAAGGTGCTGGGACTTCTTACCATGCCTCTTTGGCATTAATTCTTAACACTCTTCTCTTTCAATTCTGATTCTTCTGTCTTTTCATCTCACATTAACCACTAGGCACTTAACTATCTAATAACTAAAGTGTAAACCATAATCCCACTAAAACTTCCATGGGTTAGGTCTCTGTGGTGAGGGGCGTATAGTGGGACAGGGCAAACTTTGGCCTGTTATTGAGCCTTCGTTTGGAGGGCGAGTAGGGCGCTACCGCGCGGCGGTGTTTGGGCCGGAAATTTGTCGCGGCGCTCTTGAAACCGCATCAGTAGTCATGGTCTGGTGCCTGTGGCAGTAGCGTTGGATGGTCTGTCCTAATGCTTGGTATTATTAACTGAAATGGAGGCAAACAATTTGTAACACACCTGGTTATGTGGTTTCTTGTCTTCATTGTCATGGTCCAATTACGGGTACCAAACTGGGTTCATGAAAAATGTTCAAAAATGTAGGGAAATTCGAAAAACAGGAGGCATTGGTCTCTCTGTTACATTGGTAGAAAACTGTAGCTTTCTTGCTTGGTATTTGATGAAAATGGAGGCAACCAATTCAAAAATACACATAGCTCTTGTCATGGTCATGGTCAAATTACTGTAGTAAACATAATGAGAAATGTTGATATGTATGAAAATGTATACCTAAAAACAGAAGGCATTGGTCTCTGTAAAAATTGGTAGAAACCTATAGCTTTCTTGCTTGCTGTTTTGTTGTGTGTTTTAGTCTTCCTTCTTGCATGAGTAGATGTGTATGGGTGACCCTAAATTCCAGCAACCATGATACCACAATGGAGAGATGAGATCTGGCAGTTCTTGGTCACAGCCTGGATGAGAGATCAATATCCCCCTGCCATCTTCTGCTTCTGGTGGTCCATGGAGGAGGAAGGTCGAAGGTCAAAGCAGACAAGAAGATATACACCCAGGTGGGTTTGCTTTTCTTGTAACAAATCATGACCTACTTTGTATTGGATTAAGATGATCAATTCCAACAAATTATTGTACTAACAGTGAAAATTGCAATGTGGTCTTTTTATCACTGCAGCAAAATGGACAGAGGAATGGACAGACACATGGAGAAATGGACTGACCCACTTGGAGGAACAGACCGACCCACTTGGAGGAATGGAGCATCACTTGGAGGAATGGACTGACCCACTTGGAGGAATGGACTGACCCACCTGGATGAATGGACAGACCCACTTGGATGAGTGGAGCATCACTTGGAGGAATGGACTGACCCACTTGGAGGAATGGACTGACCCACTTGGAGGAATAGATTGATCCACTTGGAGGAATGGACTGAGCCCATGCATTTGGAGCAATGGACTGACACACTTTGAGCAATGGACCGCTACACTTGCCAGTATCACCCATCCATTATGTGGAATGGACTAACAATGAAATGAAAATAGAAATGTAAGCGATAATGATAATTCATGGCCTTACCTTAACCAAATAATGTTATGGTTAAATTGTCGGAAAATGTAGTCAAATCATCAATGATATTACAATATTATTTAGCTAGATAGAAATGGTGGACATTAAGTGCAAACAGGATTGGAAATTGATAGATCAGACAAAATAGACAGGTCGCAATTTGACCAAGTCAGGACAGCTGTCTGTTGTGAATTTTGGTAATACGCTTGGACTCTGAACTGCTTTCAGCTGGGGGATGAAATAATAACATTATGTTTTCCTTGTACTGTATCTTTGTGGATTCTTAACATATTCGTAGAATGAACCCCTTATGCTAAATTTAGAAATAAAACAACAGCAGGAAAGGTATGGAAATATACAATTGCCCCTACTTATTATTTTCACGTACCATGTTTCTACAAAAAAAGCTTGCTGAACAAAAACCTCCAGTGGTCAATGGTGTGGGTATTTATTTGAAATGAAATAGTGATCTTGACACCTCATAATTATGTTGAGATAATTTGTTCAAATTTGCCTTATTTGGCACGCCATACCAGTGCCTCATGCCCATTTTTTGACGTCGTTAACACGTTCTGCGCAGTGTGCACGCGCTGTTTACGTCATCAGCCGTTCATAAGGCGGCACTTACGATCTTTGGTGAGCATCGCGCGGCTGCTGCTGAATGGAGCGCACTAATTAGATCCAAAATGGCGGCGCCCAGTGCATGATAAGATGTACGAGCCTTTTCCATTGTACGTTTTATATAATGGATGGCGTGGCCAAAATGGCGTGCGTTCGTGACTAGTAATTGCTGGAACTGGACCCTGGGTGGTGCCACCGCTGACTTGTCCAGTCGTTGTGCTACCATGGATATGGTCTCTCGACTACAACATCAATACATGCCAGGTTTTTTAAATATTAATTGTCCATGTTTTTTTAGTACAGCCGCCCATTTAATCATACATAATAACTAATTAATCCTTAGAGTCATTAGGAAAACAGCTTAAAATAAATCATTATATTTGATTCAATCAGACATTGAAAAAATATCCCAATTTGAAAATAAAATTTAATATGTTTCCTAGGTAGTTGTTGTTTTGTTTTACAAATTTACGTGTAGCTCAAGGGACTGATCGACGTATCCAGATCCAGTAACTAGTTTGTGTGGTTTCGAATCCCGGATGCGCCTTTTCATTTTTGCCTAAAATTTCGTAAAATCTTTTCCTCATAATTTTGTTTCATAGTTATTTCATTTTGCTTATGACGTCGAGGATGGCTTGCTAATAACTGCATGCTGCATAATCAATATTGTTTAAAGCATAATAATCTATGACTAGAAGCCATTCGGGCTCTAAAAGGATCGCTAACCCTTTTCAGTAGCCGATATTAGTTTGATAATTCTGAATGACGTCACATATCAGTGGAACGGCAAGACAAAATGAATTCATATCTAATCATCCTTGAGAATTATGAGAAAATGTAATAAGGCTTTTAGTGGCATTTATAGTGAGTATACCTAATGATTCCTTGAAGTCATTAGAACAATTAGATATTCAAAAACTATTAAAATATTGCCGAAAAATAAAAGAGAGGCATATTGAAGTCGACGCCAAGATAATAATTATGATACTTTCTTATAAGCCTGTTTATGTCTTTCGTAATTCTAGAAAAAAACACATCGGATCCATAGGGCACATCTCTGAGCAATCCGAGGAATCATTAGGACTCTTGTCAAATAGATCATCGGTTGGGTATCAGATGATTTGACCCGTCCGATGTCGTTTCCACCGGAAAGCCATCGTCTATGTTTAACCACAGAGTCCAGTACAATCGGCTTTCTACCGGGGGAAATGTTATCGGTCGGATGAATTCAACCGGCACTCAACCGATGATCCTTTTGACAAGAGGCCTTAGCCAAATTAAATAATATCATTAAAAACATTGAAAACAAATATGAAAACAAATCTAAGGGGAAAAATGAAAAGTGACGCAACCGGATTCTGACCCCATGCTTCGTGGTTGCACTTGTTAATCCAAAATGGCAGCGCCCTGTTCTTAAAACACTCATAGGCACATCTATAGGCAATCCAAGGAGTCATTAGCCAAATGAAATATGAAACAAATGAACAAAATTATTTGAAACTGATCATTACATGCCATTATCATGCAGCTACACATCATTTCAATATTTTCAATTAGAAATAGGAATTTGAAAAATAACAGTAATCAACAATTTTCCAACATGTGTTTGACATCCCCGACTACTCTGAAGGATTGGCGTAGAACCTGCAACTAGCAACCGCGGGTTCGAATCCCTATTATGGCTTTTTTTCTAATAATGATATTTTTTATTTTTTTTATATTTCTCATAATTATTTCACTTTGTTTACGACAGGATGGTTTGCTAATGTCGTCATGCTGCATATTTAATCTTGCTAAAATCATAATCCTCCAGGAGCCGCCATGTTGTCTGTAATGGTTCGCTCATCTTTTCAGTAGTCGAACGTAATAATGATACCTCTTATGGGCCTAACATAGCTGGCGTCATTAAATGGCTAATATTTTTAGTTTTCAAAATTGTAAAAAAAATATATATCGTAGGTATGGCATGACAAAAGGAAGACATATTATTCATAAAGATTAGCCTTTTAGGTCTTTAGTAAATCTGCTAAAACACCCGCAGGGCACATCTCGGAGCAATCGGTGGAATCATTAGCCAAATGAAATATGAAAAAGATTTGTTTACAGTACCCGGTCCGGGTACAGCGCGGTACCTTGCGCCGTTCATGAAACAATCGCGGGCTCAACGGTTGCAGACCCACTGCGCACACGGAACTGTCAGAATGCTATTTTTAGAGAAAACAAAAATGGCCGCCTTGTTTTGGCTGTCGCACGGGCAAAACACCTTCTCGATCAACTGAGGGTATTTTTTCCCTTTTTTCCAAAACGTGAGTAAAGCAAATGACCAGTATTAGAATCCTTGATTCTCACTGAATCCAAAAATGGGCATGTAGGACGGTGATACAGGTGTTTTCGGTGGTAAATCTGGGGGTTTGTGTCGGGTAGTTTTTTGGTCGAAATGTTTTTGGCGGTTTGTGCTGATAATCCATATTATGACACTGATTGACTTGGACCCTACAGTCACCCGAAACTCAAAATTTCAAAATTCGATAAAAAAATGGTGACTTGTCGGGTCCAAGTTACTCGGACTATTAGGCATGCAGTGCTTGATGCGGAGTGACAGGTCACTGGCCAGTGTTTTTGCGTTTGTCTCTCCCTTGCCCATCTTATGTATCGTGGGAACCCCCGTTTTCAACGGAACACGTTTTCGACGCTTAGCCTTCTAACTCACATCGCACGATGAAAACAGCTCCGTATAACGATCTCAGACTTCGTATCTTCCAGCTGGTTTCCTGCTCTTGTCCGTCACCGAAAATGTGGAAAGTTAAGGCTCTTCCGGTAGGCCAAACTCGTGTGATTCAAAAAGTTGCTCTTTTGGGGTCTATTTTCCTAGGTACAAAATTGGCAGTTGCTTCGAAGCTCCAGTTTTCTTTATTGTTAGTCCTAAAAAAATCCGAGTGTACCAACATCCGTAGAAAAGAAATATATCACGCAACTTGAGGCAGTCCGTTTTGGGTAAAAACTAAAAAGGTTATAACTGAAGAAGCAGTGAGAAAGAGGATTGTGGCGTTTTTTTAAACGTCACAGAAGAAGACATCAACCAGACCAATAGGTTTTAAGCATAAATTATGAATGATTTGAGGAAAGTGCTAGAAGCAGTGTCGAAACAAAAAATGAAGATGAACACAAAAAAACATACAGGGAAGAATTTTACAGTGCCATACAGCATTTTGAGTTATTTTAAGAATTTATTTTGCGTTTGGCTGCACTGGGACACCTTACTAAACACCACCATTGAAAATATGTTACGATGCTTACTGCGCGGTGCGCCGCGGACGTCAACAAAATCGGGTAATCTTACGGAAGTGACAGGCTTGATCAACCTTCTCAGCTTAATTGGCCATTTGGTGTTTATTTGATTGCTCTTTGGGTGTTCTTTGAAAAACAGTAATTTTGGTTAAAATCGACTTACTGTATTTTGTCTTTATTCTCTGTATTTTGTTTTTATTCTCATTATTTTAGGCTGGTCCGAAATCATTGGCTACGGCTTGTAAGTAGACACGAGTCGTCAACAAGCGGCCGCAGCCAGTTCCCATAGGGTTGGATGTTACTTTCAGCCGCATCCAATAATTATAATAATTCGCACACGGTAACGGCTCCCTGAAGTACGGAAGCTTAAAATGACCCTTTGTGTTTCTGCACCTTAAAAAAGCTGAAAGCCAGCTGACACCTTTGTTTTCTTCAAAAAATGAGTCGCACTGTTATGGATCTGATAGAAGATGTTTTTGCTCAAGGTATTTTTGAAGTCTTGGGAAGACCTTTGTTTTTCATGTGGTACACATAGAGAGCTCTATGGTTGTACACTATTATGTTATATTCTTGCGTGTGGAACATTATTTTCACCAGACTGAGTGAACCTGGCCCTAAATTTGGGCTTGAATCTGGCCCTAAATTTGGGCTTGAATCTGGCCCTATCCTGCACCGCCGATTGGTTTGGTTTTATATCTCACGTGGTGGGGGTATATTCTCCATTCAATCGTTAAATTGTGTCACTGATGTGTCATCAATCATGCAAGTTGATACTCGCGAGTAGCATGTCATTTTCAAACCAAGGAAATTCGGGCGCCGTGTCCAACAATTAAGTTGACCAAAAATTGCCTATTAACACGATCAGTCTAGCGCCATTATATCCTGTCGGATTTATACTCCCCAAACTGAACAAGACCAAGTGTTGGACCAAACGATTGTGTCACACACCTTTCATCCGCCAAGTTTAAAGTGCACGGTTATTATTGGGAAATTTGCGTGGGGCCAATCATTATAATTATAGTTGTAGCCGAGGCGATGGACGTTTTTAAAGTCGTATGTCTACTCGTGTGTAATTTTTTGGTAACTTTGAATTATACGCATAGCCTAACAGCCAAGAGCTGAATTTGGAGGGCAAACTATAGTATCTAGGTTTATAATTCCTAAAGATATTTTTGATTAGAGTACCCCCTATGTGAAAGCAGGGTCATTAATTTGTAGGAGTCAATTTTCCCAGAACATTTTAGCGGTACCTCTTAGTCTAATAGTAACAGTGCCTGTGAACGTCACAGAACTTTTGATTTTATCAGCACAGATGTGTAGCCTTCACGAATACCATTGCACAAAACAACAGGTGGGTTTTTGAATACTCGGTTTCTGATTGAACGCGGGTAGGCCCATTGAGCTCGATGGTAGCCCCCCCCCCACCACAACCCCCACCCCATCCCCGTTTCATGAGGACAGCGGTAATATCCAGAACCACTGCATGAATGATAGCCTTTATTCCGGTCGTCTTATCCCAAATGAGCGGGAATGGCGTAATGGGCTCGACCAGGATTACCGCAGGAAGGTCTTGGCTGCGGCTGAAAAAACACACGTATACACATTAATTGAAATTGGCGATTGCTGCAAGACCCATGTACACATTAGAGCCGTAGCCAATGCATATTGACAAGGCCCCACTTGAGTGACCGGTGACGGGCCAAGAGCGCCTTGATTGAAGACTATCACCAACATTCCAACTATTGCATAACAGCAACAAGCCCTGCGTAGTCTATAACAGGTGCAAGCTTTGAATAGATTCGCGCCATGTCGACAATGAACAGTGAGCAAGGTTTGCGCATACTGCAGTCCAGTGCGGGAAACAGATGCACCCTTCTGCCCGTCGTGGGAGTTTTATTAGACTGGGATTAGTCAAGATCTTATTACACAGAAGAGCTGATGAGAATTAGAGGTGAGTAGACATTTTGTGGTTGTTTTTCCCCCCATGTTGACTGAAAAATCATAGGGTTCAGCTGATAGAAAACCGTCTAACAATATCATGTAGGCTAACGTTGCCGTGATCTCGAATTTCTCCCGCGTCATGCGCTGGCTGGCTAGGACCGGCCGATGAATTAACGACACGCACGATCAACTATGCCGTTCACCGGGCGGCTACCACATGCAGAAACTGGTCGTTCTCTTGATGGGCATTTTGAGATACTATGTTAGCATACAAAATGTACGAAAGTTATACGTATTGCGATCACGTACCGGGCCCCTTTATTTTTATGCAGAGCACTAAGAATAAGATGAGGGGTAGGCTTATTCACGATTACGAGAGCAAGGCTCACTTGCTCCCAGGCGTAGCTTCGATTGCCAATTTTTATTTGTATAGTTATAACTTCAAATTATTTTTTCGAAATCTGAAGTCGATTTCACCAAACACATCTTAACTTTAATACTCAAGACGATGATCGAGCGATGCACAGAAACCATACGGTGTATCACAACTAACGATGGTTTATCCATCGTGAGTTGAGTTACGATCCATCGTTTGGCCTAATATTATGAAATATAAAACTAAGGGCTTGTGGAATCAACTTCTGCACTTTTTTCCAAAAGAACCATTTCCTTGAGCACAACAAACCAATTCTGACAGTTGGAAGGCGAAGGTGCTTAATTCTTTTACATTTAAGATTCCAATTTACTTTATCTCTTAAAACATAATAATCTGTTATCTCCTGTATTCAAATCATCCCATACCAAGCATTGTTTCTCATGAATTTGAGTACTGGTGCATACAATCCAAAACCTGAAAGTTTGAAAAAAATGTAATACTTCCATCACAGTGATTATTGATAACTATGATTATTTGAATTTAGTTTATTTGGGGGTATTCAATTTGTCTGACCTGATTTTTTTTTTCAAGTTACAGTGACAGTACTGATGATACGTGGAGCAAGCAAGAGCAAGCTGTATAATTGATAAGTGAACTCCTTTTTTTTTTAGGACTTATGATCCTAGCAGGATCTTTCTCAAAGGCAGAGTGACAAGGACAAAACAGATACATGCATGAGAAGGAAGGGGGTAGAAAATGAATAGGACATGGATGACAAACAGAGGACAAAGAGGAAAGCTGTATGGTAAGATCAATGGGAAGGGCCTGGAGTAGGGTAAGGATTAGTGAGAAGGGGGGAAAGATCAAAGAGAGAGGTATGGGTGAAAGAATGCAAAATAATGATTATCAGTGAACATGCAAGGTGTTAGTCATTCCCCTCCTGGGTGTTGAGGTCATGTGGTTGAATAGTCCGAAGATGCTTCATCCACATTTTCTCACGGCTAAGACGGACGGCATCACTACGGTGACCAAGTGATTCTACGCCCAGAACACTCATATCTGATATCGAATGATCGGGGAGATTGAAGTGATACCACACAGGGGTGTCAATTTTACTGGTTTTGATTGTAAACCTATGGCCATAGATACTTTTTTTGAGGGTGTTCTTGGACTCGCTAATATATCGAATATTACAAATTCTACCGCAGATGAGATATAATGTTTGAGGTGGTGCATGTAATAGAGCCATAGGTCATGTGGGTTGTTCCAGAAGAATTTCCATTGAAAGACACTGTTTCCTGGACATGTGTCTTACAAACAGTGCATTTTAAGGTACACTTAGATGTACCAAATTTGGTGGGAGGTGAAGTGTCCAAACGGGTAACATCTGCTCTGAGGCCTCGGACAATTAAGTCACGCAGGTTATGAGGGCACCTGAAAGTCAAGACAGACGAATTTAGAATGGCACTGGCCAGACGATCTGAAGTATGGAGAATGTGGTGGTTTTCCTTAGTTATCTTCCACAGAGGAGGAAGACAAGGGTGGTAGGAAGTAACCAAGGGAACCTCAGGATTGTTCTTGGGACCGGGTGACTTTTGATTTTAGTACCTAACTTCTGGGAATGGAGTAGACTTTAGCAATGGAATTCTTCACTTTGCGAGAACTATAGCCTCTTGCAACCAAGTTTCTGGCCAACACTCGTGTATGGCGGCGAAAATCAGACTCATTGGAGCATATAGGCCTCAATCTGAGGGCCTGGCTGTAAGTTATACCAGTCTTACAAAGTCTAGGGTGACAACTGGAGGCATGGAGATGTTGATGAATGTCGTTTGGCTTAGGTACAAGTCAGTAGTTAGTGTGTTGTGGTCTTTCTGGATGGTGACATCCAGGACGTAGGTCTGCTGGAGTGAGTGCTCCCCTGTGAACTTGATAGTGCTGTGGAAGGAGTTGATGTGTTCAACGAAGGCATTCAAGATGCTACCGTCCCTAGTCCAAATGAAGAATTCATCATCTATGTATCTCTACTTAATCCAGGGATGGCATGGAGCCTCATTGAGCGTGCATTCTTCAAGGTCACCCATGAAGAGGCAAGCAAAGGAAGGAGCCATGTGGATGCCCATGGCAGTACCATGTACTTGGAGATAGTGCTTTCCAAGAAAGGAGAAAGGATTCTTGATCAGCACTAGGCTCATGGGGGTGGCCATGTCAGTAATGGGGGGAGAGGAATGTTTTCCCTTGGCTAAGGCAGAGGAGCCAGCCTGAATTCCTTCTTCCTGGGGGTGTTGGTTCACCCTCACCTAGGCCTCACCCTCACCTGCACCCAACACCAACATCCCCCCAGGAAGAAGGCATTCAGGCTTGCTCCTTTGCCCTAGCCAAGGGAAAACACTCCTCATCCCCCCATCTCTGACATAACCACCCTCATGAGGCTAGTGCTGACCAAGAATCCTTTCTCCTTCCTTGGCAAGCACTATCTTCAAGTATATGGCACTACCATCGGCATGCGCATGGCTCCTTCCTTTGCTTGCCCCATGGGTGACCTTGAAGAACGCACACTTAGTGAGGCTCCATGCCGTCCCTGGATTCGGTGGAGATACAAAGATGACGATTTCTTTATTTGGACTAGGGACGGTAGCAGCTTCAATGCCTTCTTTGATCACATCAACTTCTTCCACAGCACTATCAAGTTTACATGGGAGCATTCACTCCAGCAGACCCACTTTCTGGATGTCACCATCCGGAAAGACCATAACACATTAACTACTGACTTGTGTTCTCAGCCCACCGACACTCATCAACATTTCCATGCCTCCAGTTATCACCCTAGACACTGTAAGACTGGTATAGCTTACAGCGCGGCCCTCAGATTGAGGCGCATGTATGCTCCAATGAGTCTGATTTTTGCTGCCATGCACAAGTATTGGCCAGAAACGTTCTTGCAATAGACTATAGTTCTCGCCAAGTGAAGAATTCCATTGCTAAAATCTACTTCATTCCCAGAAGTTCGGCACTAATTCAAAAGTCACCCGGTCCCAAGGCCAATCCAAAGGTTCCCTTGGTTACTTCCTACCACCCTTGTCTTCCTCCTCTCAGAAAGATGACTAAGGAAAACCACCACATTCTCCATACTTCATATCGTCTGGCCAGTGCCATTCCAAACTCGTCTGTTTTGGCTTTCAGGCGCCCCGTAACCTGCGTGACTTAATTGTTTGAGCAGAGGCTCCCCCTTTGGACACTTCACCTCCCACCTAATTTGGTACATAAGTGTACATTGAAATGCACTGTTTGCAAGACACATGTCCAGGAAATAGACACTTTCAATGGAAATTCTTCTGGAACAACCCACATGACCCATGGCTCTGTAACATGCACCACCTCAAACATTACATACCTGATCTCCTGTAGAGTTTGTAATGTTCGATATGTTGGTGAGACCAGAAGCACCCTCAAAAAACGTATCTATGTTCATAGGTTTACAATCAAAACCGGTAAAATTGTTACCCCTGTTGGGTATCACTTCAATCTCCCTGATCATTCGATATCAGATATGAGTGTTCTGGGCGTAGAATCACTTGGTCACCGTAGTGATGCCGTCCGTCTTAGCCAAGAGAAAAGGTGGATGAAGCATCTCGGACTACTCAACCACATGGCTTCAACATCTAGGAGGGTAATGACTAACACCTTGCATGTTCACTGATAATCCTTCTTTTGTGTTCGCTCCTCCACACTTCTCTCTTTGATCTTTCCCCCTCTTCTCACTAATCCCTATCCTACTCCAGGGCCCGGGCCCTTCCCTTTGATCTCACCCTACCAGCTCTCGTCTTTGTCCTTTGTTTATTATCAGTGTCCTATTCACTCTCTACCCCTCCCTTCTTATGCATGTATCTGTTTTGTCCTGGTAACCCTGCCTTATCGAAAGGTCCTGATAGGATCAAAATGTCAGGCCCACTAAATTTGGAGGTTTTAAATTTCAATTTCATGAATTTGATGAGTGCATTCGCCCTAAAACCTAAAAGTTTGAGAAAAATGTAATTATTGTGCTTCCATCACAATGTTTTTGTAGTATTCAATTTGTCTTGTCTTATTATGTTTTTGTTCAGTTTTGTTGAAGCGACACTATACACATGGAGCAAGAGCAAGAGCAAGCTGGAAAATAGATAAGTAAACTTCTGTTTATTTATTTTTTTGTCTTTGAGAAAGATCGTGCTAGGATCGAAATGTCAGGCCCTCTAACTAAAAAGATTTTTTTAATAAATTATCTAGACATTGCTTACAAAACAAAATGAATAAATGGGTGAAAAAAAAATACTTTGACTGCCAACCTACTTAGTTGGGTGACAAAAATACCCTAAAGACGTATAAGAGACAAAATAATAAAAGTACAAAAAGACAAAAAAACTATAAATAACAAAACACCTTCACCTTGACTTGCCACTTCTGGGTGGTGTAGTGGTACAAAACACTCCTTAAAAAGACCCAAATGTAAAAAGCCCCAAAAATATGAAAGAATGCCTCCACCTTGACTGGCCACTTTTGTTGGTGTAGTGTTAGAAAACACTATAGCTTCAAAATAGCTTCAAAGGCAGTTCATGAGTAAGAAAAAGT
Organism: Luidia sarsii; assembly: GCA_949987565.1. NCBI lineage: Eukaryota > Metazoa > Echinodermata > Asteroidea > Paxillosida > Luidiidae > Luidia > Luidia sarsii. The sequence goes on from OX465113.1 coordinate 11,205,605, forward strand.
ATGTGAACTATAAAAAGACTGCTTTCCTGTGATACTCATGATCACCCAAAAGAGTTTTCTTTAGGGGAGACAAATTATATGATGTCCCCCCTCACACAATTTTAAAAGGTAGTGGCGGGACATGTCCTCCTGCCAAGTCCCCCCCCCCTCCCCCCGCAACCCCCTACCCCCGCCTATTGATGCCCATGTGTGCTAGCCCATGCAATGCCCCAGCGTTTCATGAAATCAGGGTGGTTGGGCTTTCCACTGGTCCATTTTGGTGGTGATATCTACATTAATTGTACCTGCTTGCCAGTTGATGGTGTGGGTCTTGTATTTACAATGTGTTTATTGTCTTCAGATGGAGGTATCTTGCCAACTCCATTGTGTTAAAGATTATTGTTTATTCTTGTATCATTTCAGACGCTGTCTGGAGGAGGAGGCGGAAGAGGAGGAGGAGGCAGACGAGGAGAAGGAGGCAGATGAGGAGGAGAAGGAGGAGGAGGAGTGAGATTCAGGTGTTAGATTGAGTTTAGAAGATAGGCTTTGAGGGGCTAGGCTATAAGAAGGTCAAAGCATGCTTTGAATGTTAGGATTAGGTTGATGGGGTAATGTGTATAGGCTATAAATATGAAATAAGAATTATAGTAGATAATGGTAGAGATTGGACCCTTAAACAATTCATGAAATGAAATTTATGGTATGGAAAATTAAACAAAAATCTCAGACAGATGATGGATAGACATAATGTCTTGAGTACAAGTCCTGGTCTTGTCAAAATAATAACTTCCTTTGCTTTAAAGTTTCAGAATAATATTCTTCACATTTTTGGAAGATACAACAACTTGGATTTTTGATCTCTCGAGATGAGTTGCACATTTTAGTTACAAAGAATTGTTTTGTCAAAAATAATAATGTTTGATAATGTTAAAAAATGTTTATCCACTAAAAATTTGAAAAAATAATTCTGCTTTTCAGTAATGTAAAAGTTGGCTACAATTGGACTTTCAAGCCTTCTTATGTTTGAAGATACATCAGTAAACTTGAAAATCTAAGGATGCCCCGATGACCAGCATGTGCTGCAGATGAGTCAAAAGCGGATGATGCCTTTTGGACGGATGACTGCTGTCTCTGCGTTGGGTGTTCAGTTTTCTTCTGTTGCCTTGTGTGTTACCTTGTGGTATGTTTTAGACGGGGAGAGCTATTGAAGATGACGGTGCGATGGAGCACAATCAGCAATCTTGGACGGGCAAGAGGATGAATGACTTTTGTGTTGGGAGCAGTTGTCTTCTAAGAAACCACCTACCAGTGTTTGCTTATATGTGATGTATATCAGATTGCTGCACTAGAGAAGGCTTTGATCAATCAACCGTGCCAAGACTACAGCTACAGAGTGACTCCATGTCTATCATCATCATCATCATCATCATCAGGACACCATCCAGTGCTACAGATTTGGGATACTTTACCTTACAAATTGAGGACACGACAAGATAAAGTGAAATGTGTACGCTGACTCATAGTTGGTTTATGAAATAATTAAATCTTTTGGTTAATGTGCTTTTCATAATAAATTATTTGATAGCGACCCCGTATTGTTTTAAGGGCCTGCAGGAGCCCTTGATCTAAAAATTGACGGTCGTTCCATGTGATGTATTTTTTATGTAGTTATATGATTATTAGTTTAGGAAGATGTTACATTTGTATACAGATGTCACATCATCTTGCAAGGTGCTGGGACTTCTTACCATGCCTCTTTGGCATTAATTCTTAACACTCTTCTCTTTCAATTCTGATTCTTCTGTCTTTTCATCTCACATTAACCACTAGGCACTTAACTATCTAATAACTAAAGTGTAAACCATAATCCCACTAAAACTTCCATGGGTTAGGTCTCTGTGGTGAGGGGCGTATAGTGGGACAGGGCAAACTTTGGCCTGTTATTGAGCCTTCGTTTGGAGGGCGAGTAGGGCGCTACCGCGCGGCGGTGTTTGGGCCGGAAATTTGTCGCGGCGCTCTTCAAACCGCATCAGTAGTCATGGTCTGGTGCCTGTGGCAGTAGCATTGGATGGTCTGTCCTAATGCTTGGTATTATTTACTGAAATGGAGGCAAACAATTTGTAACACACCTGGTTACATGGTTTCTTGTCTTCATTGTCATGGTCCAATTACGGGTACCAAACTGGGTTCATGAAAAATGTTCAAAAATGTAGAAAGTTCGAAAAACAAGAGGCATTGGTCTCTCTGTTACATTGGTAGAAAACTGTAGCTTTCTTGCTTGGTATTTGATGAAAATGGAGGCAACCAATTTTAAATACACATAGCTCTTGTCATGGTCATGGTCAAATTACTGTACTAAACATAATGAGAAATGTTGATATGTATGAAAATGTATACCTAAAAATAGGAGGCATTGGTCTCTGTAAAAATTGGTAGAAACCTATAGCTTTCTTGCTTGCTGTTTTGTTGTGTTTTAGTCTTCCTTTTTGCATGAGTAGATGTGTATGGGTGACCCTAAATTCCAGCAACCATGATACCACAATGGAGACAGATGAGATCTGGCAGTTCTTTGTCACAGCCTGGATGAGAGATCAATATCACCCTGCCATCTTCTGCTTCTGGTGGTCCATGGAGGAGGAAGGTCGAAGGTCAAAGCAGACAAGAAGATATCCACCCAGGTGGGTTTGCTTTTCTTGTAACAAAGCATGACATTGTTTCACACCCTGATCAATTCCAACAAATTATTGTACTAACAGAGAAAATTGCAATGTGGTTTTTTTCTCACTGCAGCAAAATGGGTGGTTGCCCTTCGAGGAATGGACAGACAATTGGAGAAATGGACTGACCCACTTGGAGGAACAGACCAACCCACTTGAAGGAATGGAGCGTCACTTGGAGGAATGGACTGACCCACTTGGAGGAATGGACCGACTCACTTGGAGGAATGGACCGACTCACTTGGAGGAATGGAGCGTCACTTGGCGGAATGGACTGACCCACTTGGAGGAACGGACTGACCCACTTGGAGGAATGGACCGACTCACTTGGAGGAATGGAGCGTCACTTGGAGGAATGGACCTACCCACTTGGAGGAACGGACTGACCCGCTTGAAGGAATGGAGCTTCACTTGGAGGAATGGACTGACCCACTTGGAGGAATGGACTGACCCACTTGGAGGAATGGACCGACCCACTTGGAGGAACGGACTGACCCACTTGAAGGAATGGAGCTTCACTTGGAGGAATGGACTGACCCACTTGGAGGAATGGACTGACCCACTTGGAGGAATGGACCGACCCACTTGGAGGAACGGACTGACCCACTTGAAGGAATGGAGCTTCACTTGGAGGAATGGACTGACCCACTTGGAGGAACGGACTGACCCACTTGGAGGAATGGACCGACTCACTTGGAGGAATGGAGCGTCACTTGGAGGAATGGACCTACCCACTTGGAGGAACGGACTGACCCGCTTGAAGGAATGGAGCTTCACTTGGAGGAATGGACTGACCCACTTGGAGGAATGGACTGACCCACTTGGAGGAATGGACCGACCCACTTGGAGGAACGGACTGACCCACTTGAAGGAATGGAGCTTCACTTGGAGAAATGGACCGACCCACTTGGAGGAATGGACTGACCGTCTTGGAGGAATAGATTGATCCACTTGGAGGAATGGACTGGGCCCATGCATTTGGAGCAATGGACTGACACACTTTGAGCAATGGACCGCTACACTTGCCAGTATCACCCATCCATTTTGGGGAATGGACTAACAATGAAATGAAAATAGAAATGTAAGCGATAATGATAATTCATGGCCTTACCTTAACCAAATAATGTTATGTCACTCTGCCTTTGAGAAAGGTCCTGCTAGGATCGAAACGTCAAGCCCACTAAATTTTAAAATTTGCATTTTGGTTATTTTAGTCAGTAAGCAGTTTGCAACATTTTTGTATATCACCTTAAATAATGTTATGGTTAATTGTCGGAAAATGTTGTCAAATCGTCAATGATATTACAATATTATTTAGCTAGATAGAAATGGTTGACATTAAGTGCAAACAGGATTGGAAATTGATAGATCAGACAAAAGAGACAGGTCGCAATTTAAACAAGTCAGGACAGCTGTCTGTTGTGAATTTTGGTAATACGCTTGGACTCTGAACTGCTTTCAGCTGGGGGATGAAATAATAACATTATGTTTTCCTTGTACTGTATCTTTGTGGATTCTTAACATATTATTCGTAGAATGAACCCCTAATGCTAAATTTAGAAATAAAACAACAGCACGAAAGGTATGGATATATAAAATTGCCCCTACTCATTATTTTCTCGTACCATGTTTCTACAGAAAAAGCTTGTTGAACAAAAACCTCAAGTAGTCAATAGTGTGGGTATTTATTTGAAATGAAATAGTGGTCTTGACACCTCATAATTATGTTGAGATAATTGGTTCAAATTTGCCTTATTTGGCACGCCATACCAGTGCCCCATGCCCATTTTTGACGTCGTTAACACGTTCTGCGCAGTGCGCACGCGCTGTTTACGTCATCAGCCGTTCATTACGCTGCACTTACGATCTTTGGTGAGCATCGGCTGCTGCCGAGTGGAGTGCACTAATTAGATCCAAAATGGCGGCGCCCAGTGCATGATAAGATGTACGAGCCTTTTCCATTGTACGATTTATATAATGGATGGCGTGGCCAAAATGGCGGGCGTTCGTGACTAGTAATTGCTGGAACTGGACCCTAGGTGGTGCCACCGCTGACTTGTCCAGTCGCTGTGCTACCATGGATATTGTCTCTCGACTACAACATCAATACATGCCAGGTTTTTTCAATATTAATTGTCCATGTTTTTTAGTACAGCCGCCCAATTAATCATACATAATAGTTATGAACATTTCTAATAAGGCTTAAGTGGTCTTTTGTAAATCTAACTAATTAATCCTTAGAGTCATTAGGCAAACACAGCTTAAAATAAATCATTATATTTGATTCAATTAGACATTGAAAAAATATCCCAATTTGAAAATAAAATTTAATATGTTTCCTAGGTAGTTGTTGTTTTGTTTTACAAATTTCCGTGTAGCTCAAGGGACTGATCGACGTATCCAGATCCTGTAACTAGTTTCTGTGGTTTCGAATCCCGGATGCGCCTTTTCATTTTTGCCTAAAATTTCTTAAAATCTTTTCCTCATAATTTTGTTTCATAATTATTTCATTTTGCTTATGACGTCGAGGATGGCTTGCTAATAACTGCATGCTGCATAATCAATATTGTTTAAAGCATAATAATCTAGGACTAGAAGCCATTCGGGCTCTAAAAGGATCGCTAACCCTTTTCAGTAGCCGATATTAGTTTGATAATTCTGAATGACGTAACATATCAGTGGAACGGCAAGACAAAATGAATTCATATCAAAAAAATAATAATATCTAATCATCCTTGAGAATTGCCGAAAAATTAAAGAGGCGCATATTGAAGTCGACGCCAAGATAATAATATGATACTTTCTTATAAGCCTGTTTATGTCTTTCGTAATTCTAGAAAAAACACATCGGATCCATAGGGCACATCTCTGAGCAATCCGAGGAATCATTAGGACTCTTGTCAAAAAGATCATCCCCGTCTACTCTGAAGGACTGGCGTAGAACCTGCAACTAGCAACCGCGGGTTCGAATCCCTACTATGGCTGTTTTTCTAATAATTATATTTGTTTTATTTTTTTATATTTCTCATAATTATTTCACTTTGTTTACGACAGGATGGTTTGCTAATGTCGTCATGCTGCATATTTAATCTTGCTAAAATCATAATCCTCCAGGAGCCGTCATGTTGTCTGTAATGGTTCGCTCATCTTTTCAGTAGTCGAACGTAATAATGATACCTCTTATGGGCCTAACATATAGCTGGCGCCATTAAATGGCTAATATTTTTAGTTTTCAAAATTGTAAAAAATTATATATCGTAGGTATGGCGGGACAAAAGGAAGACATATTATTCATAAAAATTTGCCTTTTAGGTCTTTAGTAAATCTGCTAAAACACCCGCAGGGCACATCTCGGAGCAATCGGAGGAATCATTAGCCAAATGAAATATGAAAAAGATTTGTTTACAGTACCCGGTCCGGGTACAGCGCGATGCCTTGCGCCGTGCATGAAACAATCGCGGGCTCAACGGTTGCAGACCCACTGCGCACACGGAACTGTCAGAATGCTATTTGTAGAAAAACAAAAGATGGCCGCCTTGTTTTGGCTGTCGCACGGGCAAAACACCTTCTCGATCAACTGAGGGTATTTTTTCCCTTTTTTCCAAAACGTGAGTAAAGCAAATGACCAGTATTAGAATCCTTGATTCTCACTGAATCCAAAAATGGGCATGTAGGACGGTGATACAGGTGTTTTCGGTGGTAAATCTGGGGGTTTGTGTCGGGTAGTTTTTCGGTCGAAATGTTTTTGGCGGTTTGTGCTGATAATCCATATTATGACACTGATTGACTTGGACCCTACAGTCACCCGAAACTCAAAATTTCAAAATTCGTTAAAAAAAGGGTGACTTGTCGGGTCCAAGTTACTCGGACTATTAGGCATGCAGTGCTTGATGCGGAGTGACAGGTCACTGGCCAGTGTTTTTGCGTTTGTCTCTCCCTTGCCCATCTTATGTATCGTGGGAACCCCCGTTTTCAACGGAACACGTTTTCGACGCTTAGCCTTCTAACTCACATCGCACGATGAAAACAGCTCCGTATAACGATCTCAGACTTCGTATCTTCCAGCTGGTTTCCTGCTCTTGTCCGTCACCGAAAATGTGGAAAGTTAAGGCTCTTCCGGTAGGCCAAACTCGTGTGATTCAAAAGGTTGCTCTTTTGGGGTCTATTTTCCTAGGTACAAAATTGGCAGTTGCTTCGAAGCTCCAGTTTTCTTTATTGTTAGTCCTAAAAAAATCCGAGTGTACCATAACAAACCCCAACATCCGTAGAAAAAAAATATATCACGCAACTTGAGGCAGTCCGTTTTGGGTAAAAACTAAAAAGGTTATAACTGAAGAAGCAGTGAGAAAGAGGATTGTGGCGTTTTTTTAAACGTCACAGAAGAAGACATCAACCAGACCAATAGGTTTTAAGCATTAATTATGAATGATTTGAGGAAAGTGTTAGAAGCAGTGTCGAAACAAAAAATGAAGATGAACACAAAAAAACATACAGGGAAGAATTTTACAGTGCCATACAGCATTTTGAGTTATTTTAAGAATTTATTTTGCGTTTGGCTGCACTGGGACACCTTACTAAACACCACCATTGAAAATATGTTACGATGCTTACTGCGCGGTGCGCCGCGGACGTCAACAAAATCGGATAATCTTACGGAAGTGACAGGCTTGATCAACCTTCTCAGCTTAATTGGCCATTTGGTGTTTATTTGATTGCTCTTTGGGTGTTCTTTGAAAAACAGTAATTTCGGTTTAAATCGACTCACTGTATTTTGTCTTTATTCTCTGTATTTTGTTTTTATTCTCATTATTTTAGGCTGGTCCGAAATCATTGGCTACGGCTTGTAAGTAGACACGAGTCGTCAACAAGCGGCTGCAGCCAGTTCCCATAGGGTTGGATGTTACTTTCAGCCGCATCCAATAATTCTAATAATTCGCACACGGTAACGGCTCCCTGAAGTACGGAAGCTTAAAATGACCCTTTGTGTTTCTGCGCAATCACCTTAAAAAAGCTGAAAGCCAGCTGACACCTTTGTTTTCTTCAAAAAATGAGTCGCACTGTTATGAATCTGATACAAGATGTTTTTGCTCAAGGTTTTTTTGAAGTCTTGGGAAGACCTTTGTTTTTCATGTGGTACACATAGAGAGCTCTATGGTTGTACACTATTATGTTATATTCTTGCGTGTGGAACATTATTTTCACCAGACTGAGTGAACCTGGCCCTAAATTTGGGCTTGAATCTGGCCCTATCCTGCACCGCCGATTGGTTTGGTTTTATATCTCACGTGGTGGGGGTATATTCTCCATTCAATCGTTAAATTGTGTAACTGATGTGTCATCAATCATGCAAGTTGATACTCGCGAGTAGCATGTCATTTTCAAACCAAGGAAATTCGGGCGCCGTGTCCAACAATTAAGTTGACCAAAAATTGCCTATTAACACGTTCAGTCTAGCGCCATTATATCCTGTCGGATATATACTCCCCAAACTGAACAAGACCAAGTGTTGGACCAAACGATTGTGTCACACACCTTTCATCCGCCAAGTTTAAAGTGCACGGTTATTATTGGGAAATTTGCGTGGGGCCAATCATTATAATTATAGTTGTAGCCGAGGCGATGGACGTTTTTAAAGTCGTATGTCTACTCGTGTGTAATTTTTTGGTAACTTTGAATTATACGCATAGCCTAACAGCCAAGAGCTGAATTTGGAGGGCAAACTATAGTATCTAGGTTTATAATTCCTAAAGATATTTTTGATTAGAGTACCCCCTATGTGAAAGCAGGGTCATTAATTTGTAGGAGTCAATTTTCCCAGAACATTTTAGCGGTACCTCTTAGTCTAATAGTAACAGTGCCTGTGAACGTCACAGAACTTTTGATTTTATCAGCACAGATGTGTAGCCTTAACGAATACCATTGCACAAAACAACAGGTGGGTTTTTGAATACTCGGTTTCTGATTGAACGCGGGTAGGCCCATTGAGCTCTATGGTAGCCCCCCCCCCCAACCCCACCCCCACCCCGTTTCATGAGGACAGCGGTAATATCCAGAACCACTGCATGAATGATAGCCTTTATTCCGGTCGTCTTATCCCAAATGAGCGGGAATGGCGTAATGGGCTCGACCAGGATTACCTCAAGAAGGTCTTGGCTGCGGCTGAAAAAACACACGTACACATTAATTGAAATTGGCGATTGCTGCAAGACGGCCATGTACACATTGGAGCCGTAGCCAATGAATATTGACAAGGCCCCACTTGAGTGACCGGTGACGGGCCAAGAGCGCTTTGACTGAAGACTATCACCAACATTCCAACTGTTGCATAACAGCAACTAGTCCTGCGTGGTCTATAACAGGTGCAAGCTTTGAATAGATTCGCGCCATGTCGACAATGAACAGTGAGCAAGGTTTGCGCATACTGCAGTCCAGTGCGGGAAACAGATGCACCCTTCTGCCCGTCGTGGGAGCTTTACTAGACTGGGATTAGTCAAGATCTTATTACACAGAAGAGCTGATGAGAAATAGAGGTGAGTAGACATTTTGTGGTTGTTTTTCCCCCCATGTTGACTGAAAAATCATAGGGTTCAGCTGATAGAAAACCGTCTAACAATATCATGTAGGCTAACGTTGCCGTGATCTCGAATTTGTCCCGCGTCATGCGCTGGCTGGCTAGGACCGGCCGATGAATTCACGACACGCACGATCAACCTATGCCGTTCACCGGGCGGCTACCACATGCAGAAACTGGTCGTTCTCTTGATGGGCATTTTGAGATACTATGTTAGCATACAAAATGTACGAAAGTTATACGTATTGCGATGTACCGGGCCCCTTTATTTTATGCAGAGCACTAAGAATAAGATGTTGATGAGGGGTAGGCTTATTTACGATTACGAGAGCAAGGCTCACTTGCTCCCAGGCGTAGCTTCGATTGCCAATTTTTATTTGTATAGTTATAACTTCAAATTATTTCAGGAAATCTGAAGTCGATTTCACCAAACACATCGTAACTTTAATACTCAAGACGATGAGCGATGCACAGAAACCATACGGTGTATCACAACTAACGATGGTTTATCCATCGTGAGTTGAGTTACGATCCATCGTTTGGCCTAAAACTAAGGGCTTGTGGAATCAACTTCTGCACTTTTTTTCAAAAGAACCATTTCCTTGAGCACAACAAACCAATTCTGACAGTTGGAAGGCGAAGGTGCTTAATTCTTTTACATTTAAGATTCCAATTTACTTTATCTCTTAAAACATAATAATCTGTTATCTCCTGTATTCAAATCATCCCATACCAAGCATGGTTTCTCATGAATTTGAGTACTGGTGCATACAATCCAAAACCTGAAAGTTTGAAAAAAATGTAATACTTCCATCACAGTGATTATTGATTACTATGATTATTTCAATTTAGTTTATTTAGGGGTATTCAATTTTTCTGACCTGATTTTTTGTTTTCAGGTTAAAGTGACAGTACTGATGATACGTGGAGCAAGCAAGAGCAAGCTGTATAATTGATAAGTGAACTCCTTTTTTTTTTGGAGGACTTACGATCCTAGCAGGATCTTTCTCAAAGGCAGAGTGACAAGGACAAAACAGATACATGCATGAGAAGGAAGGGGGTAGAAAATGAATAGGACATGGATGACAAACGGAGGACAAAGAGGAAAGCTGTATGGTAAGATCAATGGGAAGGGCCTGGAGTAGGGTAAGGATTAGTGAGAAGGGGGGAAAGATCAAAGAGAGAGGTATGGGTGAGTGAATGCAAAATAATGATTATCAGTGAACATGCAAGGTGTAAGTCATTCCCCTCCTGGGTGTTGAGGTCATGTGGTTGAATAGTCCGAAGATGCTTCATCCACATTTTCTCACGGCTAAGACGGACGGCATCACTACGGTGACCAAGTGATTCTACGCCCAGTACACTCATATCTGATATCGAATGATCGGGGAGATTGAAGTGATACCACACAGGGGTGTCAATTTAACTGGTTTTGATTGTAAACCTATGGCCATAGATACTTTTTTTGAGGGTGTTCTTGGACTCGCTAATATATCGAATATTACAAATTCTACCGCAGATGAGGTATAATGTTTGAGGTGGTGCATGTAATAGAGCCTTAGGTTATGTGGGTTGTTCCAGAAGAATTTTCATTGAAAGACACTGTTTCCTGGACATGTGTCTTACAAACAGTGCATTTTAAGGTACACTTAGATGTACCAAATTTGGTGGGAGGTGAAGTGTCCAAACGGGTAACCTCTGCTCTGAGGCCTCGGACAATTAAGTCACGCAGGTTATGAGGGCACCTGAAAGTCAAGACAGACGAATTTAGAATGGCACTGGCCAGACGATCTGAAGTATGGAGAATGTGGTGGTTTTCCTTAGTTATCTTCCACAGAGGAGGAAGACAAGGGTGGTAGGAAGTAACCAAGGGAACCTCAGGATTGTTCTTGGGACCGGGTGAATTTTGATTTTAGCACCTAACTTCTGGGAATGGAGTAGACTTTAGCAATGGAATTCTTCACTTTGCGAGAACTATAGCCTCTTGCAACCAAGTTTCTGGCCAACACTCGTGTATGGCGGCGAAAATCAGACTCATTGGAGCATATAGGCCTCAATCTGAGGGCCTGGCTGTAAGTTATACCAGTCTTACAAAGTCTAGGGTGACAACTGGGGGCATGGAGATGTTGATGAATGTTGTTGGGCTTAGATACAAGTCAGTAGTTAGTGTGTTGTGGTCTTTCTGGATGGTGACATCCAGAACGTAGGTCTGCTGGAGTGAGTGCTCCCCTGTGAACTTGATAGTGCTGTGGAAGGAGTTGATGTGTTCAACGAAGGCATTCAAGATGCTACCGTCCCTAGTCCAAATGAAGAATTCATCATCTATGTATCTCTACTTAATCCAGGGATGGCATGGAGCCTCATTGAGCGTGCATTCTTCAAGGTCACCCATGAAGAGGCAAGCAAAGGAAGGAGCCATGCGGATGCCCATGGCAGTACCATGTACTTGGAGATAGTGCTTTCCAAGAAAGGAGAAAGGATTCTTGATCAGCACTAGGCTCATGGGGTGGCCATGTCAGTGATGGGGGGAGAGGAATGTTTTCCCTTGGCTAAGGCAGAGGAGCAAGCCTGAATTCCTTCTTCCTGGGGGTGTTGGTTCACCCTCACCTAGGCCTCACCCTCACCTGCACCCAACACCAACATCCCCCCGGGAAGAAGGCATTCAGGCTTGCCCCTTTGCCCTAGCCAAGGGAAAACACTCCTCATCCCCCCATCTCTGACATAACCACCCTCATGAGGCTAGTGCTGACCAAGAATCCTTTCTCCTTTCTTGGCAAGCACTATCTTCAAGTACATGGCACTGCCATCGGCATGCGCATGGCTCCTTCCTTTGCTTGCCCCATGGGTTACCTTGAAGAACGCACACTTAGTGAGGCTCCATGCCGTCCCTGGATTCGGTGGAGATACATAGATGACGATTTCTTCATTTGGACTAGGGACGGTATAGCAGCTTCAATGCCTTCTTTGATCACATCAACTCCTTCCACAGCACTATCAAATTTACATGGGAACACTCACTCCAGCAGACCCACTTTCTGGATGTCACCATCCGGAAAGACCATAACACATTAACTACTGACTTGTGTTCTCAGCCCACCGACACTCATCAACATTTCCATGCCTCCAGTTATCACCCTAGACACTGTAAGACTGGTATAGCTTACAGCGTGGCCCTCAGATTGAGGCGCATGTATGCTCCAATGAGTCTGATTTTTGCTGCCATGCACAAGTATTGGCCAGAAACGTTCTTGCAATAGACTATAGTTCTCGCCAAGTGAAGAATTCCATTGCTAAAATCTACTTCATTCCCAGAAGTTCGGCACTAATTCAAAAGTCGCCCGGTCCCAAGGCCAATCCAAAGGTTCCCTTGGTTACTTCCTACCACCCTTGTCTTCCTCCTCTCAGAAAGATGACTAAGGAAAACCACCACATTCTCCATACTTCATATCGTCTGGCCAGTGCCATTCCAAACTCGTCTGTTTTGGCTTTCAGGCGCCCCGTAACCTGCGTGACTTAATTGTTTGAGCAGAGGTTCCCCCTTTGGACACTTCACCTCCCACCTAATTTGGTACATAAGTGTACATTGAAATGCACTGTTTGCAAGACACATGTCCAGGAAATAGACACTTTCAATGGAAATTCTTCTGGAACAACCCACATGGCCCATGGCTCTGTAACATGCACCACCTCAAACATTACATACCTCATCTCCTGTAGCGTTTGTAATGTTCGATATGTTGGTGAGACAAGAAGCAACCTCAAAAAACGTATCTATGTTCATAGGTTTACAATCAAAACCGGTAAAATTGTTACCCCTGTTGGGTATCACTTCAATCTCCCTGATCATTCGATATCAGATATGAGTGTTCTGGGCGTAGAATCACTTGGTTACCGTAGTGATGCCATCCGCCTTAGCCATGAGAAAATGTGGATGAAGCATCTTCGGACTACTCAACCACATGGCTTCAACATCTAGGAGGGTAATGACTAACACCTTGCATGTTCACTGATAATCCTTCTTTTGTGTTCGCTCCTCCACACTTCTCTCTTTGATCTTTCCCCCTCTCCTCACTAATCCCTATCCTACTCCGGGGCCCGGGCCCTTCCCTTTGATCTCACCCTACCAGCTTTCGTCTTTGTCCTTTGTTTATTATCAGTGTCCTATTCACTCTCTACCCCTCCCTTCTTATGCATGTATCTGTTTTGTCCTGGTAACCCTGCCTTATCGAAAGGTCCTGCTAGGATCAAAATGTCAGGCCCACTAAATTTGGAGGTTTTAAATTTCAATTTCATGAATTTGATGAGTGCATTCGCCCTAAAACCTAAAAGTTTGAGAAAAATTTAATTATTGTGCTTCCATCACAATGTTTTTGTAGTATTCAATTTGTCTTGTCTTATATTTTTGTTCAGGTTTGTTGAAGCGATACTATACACATGGAGCAAGAGCAAGAGCAAGCTGGAAAATAGATAAGTGAACTTCTGTTTATTTATTTTTTTGTCTTTGAGAAAGATCGTGCTAGGATCGAAATGTCAGGCCCTCTAAACTAAAGAGATTTTTTTTAAAATTATCTAGACATTGCTTTAAATTTCTTGGTCTTTGGGAGTAAGTGCTGGGTTTTGACCTGGAGGGGGGTTGTGGTAGTCTGAACCTGTAGGGGAGAATTCTGATGAAGGTGGCTCTCTCAGCTTAGGGAGGGGCCTGGTGCACTGATGATGCATATAGGTTGGGGACTGTTGCACTGTTGGAGAAGATGGTGTTGGGATGCTCACTCAGGTATGTCACTGGTACGTGCACTGTGCAAAGGCTAGGAGCCAGGATGGTGCCAATGGTACAGAGTGTACCCATGGGTGGGCTAATTGGGGGAGACTGAGGGTGGTGTGCAGGGTGGATGGTCCTTGGCATCATAATGGGGTAGTGTTGCATGTACGTTTCTCCTGTTACCAGTTTGAATGTGACTTCATTCTTGCTATGGCTGAGGCATATAACAGATAGAGGCATATGATTTATCACTATTGATGGTGATGCTTATTGCCATGGACATCGATTAATTTCAAAATTCTGGGGAGGGGAACATTACTGAAGTATCGACTTGCTTGTGCGCTGCATGTATTGCATAACACACCGCAAGTTTCTTGATTCAGAGCATCCAATGGGTGGATCCGGTGGCATGTCTTACATCATTTCACTTCTAGTAACAAACCCTTGTTTTGGTGACCAGGATTGCCATTGTGCTGTGTTTTTGGTTTGTGACATGGCTGCTAAAATTGATGTACAAAAAGTCAAGTATTTCCTGATGATTTACATTTTTGGCCAGATGAAAGTTGTTTGTCTGCTCTGAGACATTCCAAATGATAACATACAAAACAAAATGAATAACTGGGTGAAAAAAAAATACTTTGACTGCCAACCTACTTAGTTGGATGAAAAAATACCCTAAAGACGTATAAGAGACAAAATCTGGTGCATCATGTTCCCTCCTTAGCTGAGATAGTCCCTTCCACAGAATTTCTCCTGCAAGGCTGCTCTAACTTCACTCCAAGTTTAAATCCTTGTTTTCTCTCAACCACCGGAAAGCACAATATTTTGATATTTCTGCCCGACATGCCAACTCCATTGTGTTAAAGACGAACACTGATTATTGTTTATTCTTGTATCATTTCAGACGCTGTCTGGAGGAGGAGGCGGAAGAGGAGGAGGAGGCAGACGAGGAGAAGGAGGCAGATGAGGAGGAGGAGGAGGAGGAGTGAGATTCAGGTGTTAGATTGAGTTTAGAAGATAGGCTTTGAGGGGCTAGGCTATAAGAAGGTCAAAGCATGCTTTGAATGTTAGGATTAGGTTGATGGGGTAATGTGTATAGGCTATAAATATGAAATAAGAATTATAGTAGATAATGGTAGATATTTGACCCTGAAATGAAAATGCTATGGAAAATTAAACAAAAATCTCAGACAGATGATGGATAGACTTAATGTCTTTAGTACAAGTCCTGGTCTTGTCAAAATAGTAACTTCCTTTGCTTTAAAGTTTCAGAATAATATTCTTCACATTTTTGGAAGATACAACAACTTGGATTTTTGATCTCTCGAGATGAGTTGCACATTTTAGTTACAAAGTATTGTTTTGTCAAAAATAATAATGTTTGATAATGTTAAAAAATGTTTATCCACTAAAAATTTAAAAAAATAATTCTGCTTTTCAGTAATGTAAAAGTTGGCTACAATTGGACAAGCCTTCTTATGTTTGAAGATACATCAGTAAACTTGAAAATCTAAGGATGCCCTGATGACCAGCATGTGCTGCAGATGAGTCAAAAGCAGATGATGCCTTTTGGACGGATGACTGCTGTCTCTGCGTTGGGTGTTCAGTTTTCTTCTGTTGCCTTGTGTGTTGCCTTGTGGTATGTTTTAGACGGGGAGAGCTATTGAAGATGACGGTGCGATGGAGCACAATCAGCAAATTTGGACGGGCAAGAGGATGAATGACTTTTGTGTTGGGAGCAGTTGTCTTCTAAGAAGCCACCTACCAGTGTTTGCTTATATGTGATGTATATCAGATTGCTGCACTAGAGAAGGCTTTGATCAATCAACCGTGCCTAGACTACAGCTACAGAGTGACTCCATGTCTATCATCATCATCATCATCATCATCATCAGGACACCATCCAGTGCTACAGATTTGGGATACTTTGCCTTACAAATTGAGGACACGACAAGATAAAGTGAAATGTGTACGCTGACTCATAGTTGGTTTATGAAATAATTAAATCTTTTGGTTAATGTGCTTTTCATAATAAATTATTTGATAGCGACCCTGTATTGTTTTAAGGGCCTGCAGGAGCCCTTGATCTAAAAATTGACGGTCGTTCCATGTGATGTATTTTTTATGTAGTTATATGATTATTAGTTTAGGAAGATGTTACACTTGTATACAGATGTCACATCATCTTGCAAGGTGCTGGGACTTCTTACCATGCCTCTTTGGCATTAATTCTTAACACTCTTCTCTTTCAATTCTGATTCTTCTGTCTTTTCATCTCACATTAACCACTAGGCACTTAACTATCTAATAACTAAAGTGTAAACCATAATCCCACTAAAACTTCCATGGGTTAGGTCTCTGTGGTGAGGGGCGTATAGTGGGACAGGGCAAACTTTGGCCTGTTATTGAGCCTTCGTTTGGAGGGCGAGTAGGGCGCTACCGCGCGGCGGTGTTTGGGCCGGAAATTTGTCGCGGCGCTCTTCAAACCGCATCAGTAGTCATGGTCTGGTGCCTGTGGCAGTAGCATTGGATGGTCTGTCCTAATGCTTGGTATTATTTACTGAAATGGAGGCAAACAATTTGTAACACACCTGGTTACATGGTTTCTTGTCTTCATTGTCATGGTCCAATTACGGGTACCAAACTGGGTTCATGAAAAATGTTCAAAAATGTAGAAAGTTTGAAAAACAAGAGGCATTGGTCTCTCTGTTACATTGGTAGAAAACTGTAGCTTTCTTGCTTGGTATTTGATGAAAATGGAGGCAACCAATTTTAAATACACATAGCTCTTGTCATGGTCATGGTCAAATTACTGTACTAAACATAATGAGAAATGTTGATATGTATGAAAATGTATACCTAAAAATAGGAGGCATTGGTCTCTGTAAAAATTGGTAGAAATCTATAGCTTTCTTGCTTGCTGTTTTGTTGTGTTTTAGTCTTCCTTTTTGCATGAGTAGATGTGTATGGGTGACCCTAAATTCCAGCAACCATGATACCACAATGGAGAGATGAGATCTGGCAGTTCTTTGTCACAGCCTGGATGAGAGATCAATATCACCCTGCCATCTTCTGCTCCTGGTGGTCCATGGAGGAGGAAGGTCGAAGGTCAAAGCAGACAAGAAGATATCCACCCAGGTGGGTTTGCTTTTCTTGTAACAAAGCATGACATTGTTTCACACCCTGATCAATTCCAACAAATTATTGTACTAACAGAGAAAATTGCAATGTGGTTTTTTTCTCACTGCAGCAAAATGGGTGGTTGCCCTTCGAGGAATGGACAGACAATTGGAGAAATGGACTGACCCACTTGGAGGAACAGACCAACCCACTTGAAGGAATGGAGCGTCACTTGGAGGAATGGACTGACCCACTTGGAGGAATGGACCGACTCACTTGGAGGAATGGACCGACTCACTTGGAGGAATGGAGCGTCACTTGGCGGAATGGACTGACCCACTTGGAGGAACGGACTGACCCACTTGGAGGAATGGAGCTTCACTTGGAGGAATGGACTGACCCACTTGGAGGAATGGACTGACCCACTTGGAGGAATGGACCGACCCACTTGGAGGAACGGACTGACCCACTTGAAGGAATGGAGCTTCACTTGGAGGAATGGAGCATCACTTGGAGAAATGGACCGACCCACTTGGAGGAACGGACTGACCCACTTGGAGGAATGGACTGACCGTCTTGGAGGAATAGATTGATCCACTTGGAGGAATGGACTGGACCCATGCATTTGGAGCAATGGACTGACACACTTTGAGCAAGGGACCGCTACACTTGCCAGTATCACCCATCCATTTTGGGGAATGGACTAACAATGAAATGAAAATAGAAATGTAAGCGATAATGATAATTCATGGCCTTACCTTAACCAAATAATGTTATGTCACTCTGCCTTTGAGAAAGGTCCTGCTAGGATCGAAACGTCAAGCCCACTAAATTTTAAAATTTGCATTTTGGTTATTTTAGTCAGTAAGCAGTTTGCAACATTTTTGTATATCACCTTAAATAATGTTATGGTTAATTGTCGGAAAATGTTGTCAAATCGTCAATGATATTACAATATTATTTAGCTAGATAGAAATGGTTGACATTAAGTGCAAACAGGATTGGAAATTGATAGATCAGACAAAAGAGACAGGTCGCAATTTAAACAAGTCAGGACAGCTGTCTGTTGTGAATTTTGGTAATACGCTTGGACTCTGAACTGCTTTCAGCTGGGGGATGAAATAATAACATTATGTTTTCCTTGTACTGTATCTTTGTGGATTCTTAACATATTATTCGTAGAATGAACCCCTAATGCTAAATTTAGAAATAAAACAACAGCACGAAAGGTATGGATATATAAAATTGCCCCTACTCATTATTTTCTCGTACCATGTTTCTACAGAAAAAGCTTGTTGAACAAAAACCTCAAGTGGTCAATAGTGTGGGTATTTATTTGAAATGAAATAGTGGTCTTGACACCTCATAATTATGTTGAGATAATTGGTTCAAATTTGCCTTATTTGGCACGCCATACCAGTGCCCCATGCCCATTTTTGACGTCGTTAACACGTTCTGCGCAGTGCGCACGCGCTGTTTACGTCATCAGCCGTTCATTACGCTGCACTTACGATCTTTGGTGAGCATCGGCTGCTGCCGAGTGGAGTGCACTAATTAGATCCAAAATGGCGGCGCCCAGTGCATGATAAGATGTACGAGCCTTTTCCATTTTACGATTTATATAATGGATGGCGTGGCCAAAATGGCGGGCGTTCGTGACTAGTAATTGCTGGAACTGTGCTACCATGGATATTGTCTCTCGACTACAACATCAATACATGCCAGGTTTTTTCAATATTAATTGTCCATGTTTTTTAGTACAGCCGCCCAATTAATCATACATAATAGTTATGAACATTTCTAATAAGGCTTAAGTGGTCTTTTGTAAATCTAACTAATTAATCCTTAGAGTCATTAGGCAAACACAGCTTAAAATAAATCATTATATTTGATTCAATTAGACATTGAAAAAATATCCCAATTTGAAAATAAAATTTAATATGTTTCCTAGGTAGTTGTTGTTTTGTTTTACAAATGTCCGTGTAGCTCAAGGGACTGATCGACGTATCCAGATCCTGTAACTAGTTTCTGTGGTTTCGAATCCCGGATGCGCCTTTTCATTTTTGCCTAAAATTTCTTAAAATCTTTTCCTCATAATTTTGTTTCATAATTATTTCATTTTGCTTATGACGTCGAGGATGGCTTGCTAATAACTGCATGCTGCATAATCAATATTGTTTAAAGCATAATAATCTAGGACTAGAAGCCATTCGGGCTCTAAAAGGATCGCTAACCCTTTTCAGTAGCCGATATTAGTTTGATAATTCTGAATGACGTAACATATCAGTGGAACGGCAAGACAAAATGAATTCATATCTAATCATCCTTGAGAATTATGAAAAAATGTAATAAGGCTTTTAGTGGCATTTATAGTGAGTATACCTAATGATTCCTTGAAGTCATTAGAAAAATTAAATATTCAAAAAATATTAAAATATTGCCGAAAAATAAAGGAGGCGAATATTGAAGTTGACGCCAAGATAATAATTATGATACTTTCTTATTAGCCTGTTTATGTCTTTCGTAATTCTAAAAAAACACATTGGATCCATAGGGCACATCTCTGAGCAATCCGAGGAATCATTAGCCAAATGAAATAATATTTAAAACAATGAAAACAAATATGAAAACAATTCTAAGGGGAAAAATGGAAAGTGACGCAACCGGATTCTGACCCCATGCTTCGTGGTTGCACTTGTTAATCCAAAATGGCGGCGCCCTGTTCATAAAACACTCATAGGCACATCTATAGGCAATCCGAGGAGTCATTAGTCAAATGAAATATGACACAAATGAACAAAATTATTTGAAGCTGATCATTACATATCATGCAGCTACACATCATTTGAATATTTTCAATTAGAAATTGGAAAAGTGTCCAAATTTGAACAATAACAGTAATCAACAAATTGTTTGACATCTCCGGCTACTCTGAAGGACTGGGAAAGACCGACCGAAGAATTTTACCCGCGTAAATCAAATCCTGGAATACAAAATCCCTGCGACAAGAAGCATAGTATTAATTATTCTTAAAGTACTATCATAATTTGTCCTAATCTCCGCCCAATTCTTGACCAGTAATAGAAAAGTATAGAGCGTTCATGGGAGACATGAAAAGCTGCGAATGGCAGTCAACCATGGTCGAGCCGTCTTATGCAGTCATGACCATTCCCAAACAGGAATATTTAGTGCAAGAACACGAACTGTGAGGGAACCTTGCAGCCATGCAGTCAAAGAAAAAAATGCGCCTGGTCGGTCATGATGATCTAATTGGCCCTTTTCCAAAACCTGGCTTACATTCACAAATGCTGGCCTCGTACTTTAAAATGGATGAAAGAAATGGAGACAGAGCCGGGGCCTGCGCCTATTAAGCCGGGTTTTGGAAAAGGGTCCTGGTCGGTCTTAGTTTGGTTTAATAATTATTTCAAGTTGCAGCACACTATTGTTCCATCCAAGATGGCTCCGCTGATGAGCTGATTATCATAAAGTGTGTACCCCACAACTTTTTTGAATAAGGGGTCTTTGAAGGCTAATTAACTGATATGTAGCCCTTGAGACAACCTGACGGGGGTTCAGTCTTCAACTTCGCGTGTAATTTAGAACATGTCTGGCTTTAAATATGGCCCTGGTTGGTTGTAGAAGTGAAGGGGTCCATCCCAAAAGCCTTGCAGAAATACGGCGCTTGGACGGCTTCACATTAAGTTCTTTTGGGGTGTTATTTACTAGGGGTAATTATTAAAAATAAAATATAGACAGCCAGAGGATTTAGGGGAGTATTTGGAACTCTCAGCAAAATGCATATTAGCGTATAATTATTGAGTTTCTGACCGAAAGTGCATTTCGGTCATTGTTAAATTTGTTAGGCTGAATGAATGGTTGCACCAATGAACTCGGGAACGCCTAAATCCTCTTTAGAATTTTGTTCTCTTTCAGATGATATCCAATTTATTGGGTTTAAATGGAATGCGTAGGGTACAGTCACTTTTCCAAAAGAGGAGTATTTCGAGTTCTCAGCAAAATGTGTATCAGCGTATAGCGAGTTTCTGACCGAAAGTGTAATTCGGTCATTGTTAAATTTGTCAGGCTGAGTGAATGGTTGCATTAATTAAAACGGGAATGCCTACATCCTCTGTAGAATTGTGTACTCTTTCATATTATATCCAATTTATTAGGTTTAAATGGAATGCGTAGGGTACACTCACTTTTCCAAAAGAGGAGTATTCCATATTCGTTTTATTTGAAGTAAAATCCTATAATTATATTAATTTTTTCTGGAAAATAAATGTTTTTGGAAAAAAAACACCAAGTATTCACGCTGATTGTGTATAGAATTATGTTATCACAACGTTGCAATACAATCTCCCTATTAATTTTTATTTTTAAACTAGCAAAAACTCAATTCAAATATTGTGTGTCAATCATGGGACACCGTAGCGCTTTTTCAGGCCCACCGAAATTCAGGCACACATTAATTTTAGGGTTCAGGTTCAGTCTGGTCGCATACATTGACGGCCAAGTTCACCTTGGGGGCTCGGCCGAGGAGTGACCAAGTGAGGGCGCCCTTCACAATAAATGGGACGGGCCATGAGACGATAATTGTCTTGAAAATGGCTGCACTACCTTCGGCAACTCAGGTAAGGGTGTTACCTTGGCGGTTTTCCTGTATTTCATATTGATACTCCACTTCCTGTTTTCTGGGCTGAACTTGAATGACACTCATACTGGCATGATGTATCATTTCGCAGTTGTTCATAGGAAATGCTAGGTTTTTTTTAAGGGATTTAAGGTAACGTTACATTTTCAGCGGAAGTGAAATGCAATGCAATGGTAAGTAATACAGTACAGTACAAATACAACTACAATGGAGCTAACTTTACATCCACGAACCAGGGACTTTCTCGTGCACGACCAAACCTTTCGCCTGTTTCTGACAGGGCCTGTGTCGAGCTCATTTCCAGACTGGGACGTTATTTCCGAAGCCTAACTTGTGTCTGGGATGCTTCTGAGACTGGGTTGGCAGTCCTGCATGTAAGGAGGAATAATTCATATACTTTTTAAGGCCTATTCTGATTTCTGTATTTATAATTCATACAAACCAATTATTAATTAATGATGATTATTGCTTGATATTTGATCAGGCATTTTTGTTTACCTGAGGCAGCTGATAAAAAGTGATATGTTTCTATGCTCATCCTTGTACTGTAGCAATTTTTGACTCGACCTTAACAACCTTTCTCATTTTCATAATTATTATAAAAGATTTTGAAGTTACAATATTACTAGTAGTTAGTAAGTACATGTAAAAGACAGTACTCGTACATGTATTTAGAAGGATGTCTGTGATGCAATGGCCAATAATTATGTCTGTCAGTGTAAACATTGTTTGTTTATCATGGTCATTAAACATTACAGCTGTTCCCACTACACCAAATAAATGGATCACGATTTGAATCGCGATTCAAACTCCACTTTTTTTGCCTGTGGGGACACAATAAACGTGATTATTAGTGGGATTTGAATCGCGATTCGGACTCCACTAAGAGTGAGATTTTTTCAAACAATCGCATTTATTTGCTACGCGATGTGTGTGGGAAGCTCCGCTCAAATTGCACCGTTTTTTTAAGCCCACGATGCATTGCACAAGCATGGCATTTCTTGCCAGCAGCTTACTGCCAGGAAGTGCAGCACAGGGTTTGTTTACATTCGTCAGCGAGTCCCGCCATTCCCACTTGCGCAGCGCGACCACTTGCTAACCGCAATCGGCTCACGTTTATTTGCGACACAATTTTTTGGCCTGTGTGGACACGACAAAAAAAAAACTCTTTTTTTTTCCAGTAGTGGGAATGGCCCTACTGTCTACAAGCAGGAGGTATTGAAGAACTAGCCATTCAAATCCTGATTTGTTCAGATTTATGCAACTCAAGTGAAAGAAGCGGACAGTGATTCTGATGTGGGGAGTGTTATAAACGTCTTGCTGAGCTGAGCAGAGTGACCTCAGGAAGATTAGAGAAGACTTTTCAGTCTGAGCAGGACCATCCTGTAAGGCAATCTTGTTGTCTTCAAAAAACGTTTCCAGGGAATGAAGTTTTAAAATTACACAAACCCTAATGTAAAAAAAACTTTGACTGGACCGGGATTTGAAACTGAGACCTCTGATTTTGCGTACCAGTGCTCTTACCATCTGAGCTACATTATCTAGCCCTTAGAAATGTAGCCTTCCCAAATACATGTAGTCAACTAGTCTTTATTTGCCTAATGTTATTGAAAGAGGGTTTGGACTTGTGGAAAATTAATCTTGGACTTTGATGAAGGGATGTGAATTTCTTTGTGAAACCTGTTGTGGGAGTTTAGGTGGCTAACTATTAAATTCTGTATGCCAGAATCATGGATCTAGCATGTCCACAATGTACATGTACATGTACATTCTTACAATGTACCAAACTCATTTATTTTATTTGTCAAAAATCCAGGGGAAACCCTGCATTCTAGCACTCACAGCACAAATGAAATGTGTCGCCTTTGTTCCCCTGCACTTCCATTTCTTTGGCTGTGATAATTCCGGGTCATCAGAGGCAAACAAATATCAACATGGCACTAGCCAGTAGCCTCACCTACACTGTATGATACTTACAGTGCACTGTGCTTTGGACACTGCGCCTTGAATATAATGGGTGCATTGAGTCTTGTAATAGGCTCAAAAGCCGCGTTTCCACTTCCCGTTTTTAGGTCCAGTGGAATCAGCCCAGTTAAATTTCCTCTCTGTTACATGTTCTTTAACCGAGCCAAATGGTTACTTTTACCGGCCAACCTCTGCCCAGTAGAAGTGACCAGGTAAGTTTAACCGAGCGGATTAGTCCAGTGGAAACGCACGGTGTATGCACCACTCGGTAAAATGCGACTCGGCGTACATGTACATGCACTGTGCACAAATAATTTTTGCCAGCTTGGTTACTTTAACCATCGTCTCGGTTACCGGTAAATTGACCGACTCAAAAGTCCAAGTGGGAACGACGGTCAGATTTGACCATTGTAAATTTAACCATCGACTTGGTTATATTTTTAGTCCAGTGGAAACGCAGATTTAGTATGCATAGTTGCATACAGCAGCTTGCCTGATACATGTATGTCAAAGTTTTAGCATCAAATAGTGTGCATTCATCTTCAAGCTTTGGGCCAGACTAGATATATCCTACATGTACAGTGTATAGTACACTACATCTATCCAATTTGCACATAGAGCCTTGCTTGGGGTGTTAAGGTTTCAAGGTCATTGAGTGTGCATGTCCCTTCAAGTTTAGGGGCAGAGTGGAAGATATTCCTACATGTACACTATCACGCCTATCCAATTTACTCATCCCAATTTTATCTATTCCAAGGCGTAGAACCAAGAGGTACTGTACTAAAATGCTTCTTCCCTCAGTCAGCCTTTCTCTGGAATTCCATTCCTGTTTTCATGTTTCCCCCCAGCCTACAATCTTGCCCTTTTTAAAAGGAGTGTCAATTCCTATCTCCAGCCTTCATGAGTCCCTCTCTATCTCCTTCTTTTCTTAGCACTTAACCTTGAGTGACTTTATAGCCTTGTTTTGAGCGAATTTGCTCAAAAATCACAAAACACAGAGCCTTGCTTGAGGAGGTGTTTCAAGGTCATTGCGTGTGCATGTACTGTACATGTACCTTCATGTTTTGGGCCAGACTAGATGTTCTTACACATCTACACCTATCCAATGTGTACACACAGAGCCTTGCTTGAGGTGTTAAAGGTTTCATGGTCATTGAGTGTGCATGTATCTTCACGGTTAGGGGCATATACTGGCAAGAAGATATTCCTACAGTACATGTACACTACACCTATCCGGCTTGCACACAGGGCCTTACTTTAGGTGTTAGGGTTTTATGGTCATTGAGTGTGCATGTATCTTCAAGTTGAGAGGGCAGACTAGATATTCAGGACTACACTGTCTATTCACTCTATTAGTATTACACCTATCCAATTTTCACACAGAGCTTTGGTTGGGTGATTGACTCATGTACACTGTACATGTATCTTCAAGTTAAGGGGCAGACTAGATGATGTTCCGTAGTGAACACTACACCTACATAATTCACAACCAGAGGCTTTCTTGGGGTGTTAAGGTTTCAAGGTCATTGAGTGTGCATGTACTATAGTTCAAGTTTAGGGCAGACTACATGTGGAAGACTCCTTGTAGTTTTTCTCTGTCCACAATGACAGTAGGGATGGTCCTTAGTGACATAACCCCCATTTCTGAAGGATGAAGGAGGGCTCTAGAGTAACTGATAACTGTTTTAAGGCAATTTGGGCAGGACAAGAAGGGTCACGCATCAGTGGAGGAAGAGGAATTAGTAGGGATGAGAGAGAGAGTCTTTAGTGCTGTACTTTCTCTGCACTTTTCCTTGGCCTTTTTCTAAAGTTCGGCTTACATACATGTACAGTACATTTGTAGGCTTAGGCTCCAGCTTTGGCTCTGTTTTCCAAAAGCTGCAAACGCTGGTCGTGTTCTTTGTTGAAGTTGAAGCTTGAGAGTCTTTTTTTTTCTTTTAAAAAATCTTCTCCAAACTCAAAGCCAAAGGCCTGCAGTTTTCATGCCCGGCACTTTGAAAGTGGATGAAAGAAATGGAGACAAATTTGAAGCCGGAAGCCTGAGCCCGAGCCAGGTTTTGTACAAGACCCTTCCATTCTCAGTCTCATGGAAAATCCGATAGGCCTACAGTACATCAATGTGATATTCATGTGTGCAGTGCAGTGAATGAGGGAAGATTCAGGGATCACACACAAAAGGAAGCGGCTCTTTGAATTTGATCGTAAAAAAAGAAAATGCAAAGTCTATTTTGCTTTTCTGACTGTCCTGTTTCCTCAACCGTTAGTGAAAAAGCAAAGAAACTTTGACAGGAGCAGGATTTGAATGCAGTCCTGCAATTGTGCGTACACGTGTACATGTGCCGTGCAACCTGAGCTATCCACCTCTTATTGCAGAGGATCTCTTCAATTAGTCAAATCAACTTTTACTGCAGACAGAAAAAAGGCAAAAAATGCACTTTAAAGTGAACAGGAAGAGGATGACAGCATTGACAGTTGTTTTTTATTTTTAAAAGTCTCTCAAAATACATGTCATGATGTGCATGGAGTATGTTAGCACGCACTCCCTTTTTTTTCCTCATCGGCCGATCTACATGTAGAATGCGTGGTACTACATGTACTACGTACATCCTGAGTCGAGTGAGTCGATTTACAAGCGTACACAGTACGCACGCAGATGTCGGGCTTGCATTCAGATGGCATCATTGCAGGAGGATGAGTCACGGGAGACTTGGAAGACCGTCGGGCTTATTTTCTCTGAAACCCGCTGCCGATGGTCTCAAGGGCAGACTGCCACTGCACAGGCCGTAGCGTGATTTGACTTGCCTCGACTTCCTGGCACTGTGGCTCCCCACCACCACGCTGTAGAGTAGCTGTACATAGCGAAACCCAGATCTATCTAAATTTAGTGCCTTCTCATTGGGGAGAAAAGCCCACTTTTGATATGAACGCACTCACGGTATGAGTTGACTCTAAAAAAAAAAAAAAGGAATCCCGAATCCGCCAGCAAAGTTTGTGTCACGATGTACCATGCAAAGCAGTCATCGATGCAACGTCAGAGCTACAAGTTCACGCACATCACTGAGGACCTAGGAATTGGAATTGTTCCCTCTCTCATTATTATTATTATTATTTTTTTACTTTGAGACATATAAGTTGGAGATTTGTCTGTCAGTTGGAACTAGAAGTTGGAGTCTTTCTATCGACCCGGAATTATGCTTCTTTCTGCCCTCTGTGGAAGTGGCACAGCTGGGCAGGGACTCCTATGAACAGCTGATTAATTTGTTGTTGTGATTATCTGGTTTCCTGTCAGAGAGACAATAAGGCTATGCCATGCAGTCTGTCTGGCAGTGCAATAGTCAGTACGAGGCCTGGTATGGTTCACGGTATGACGGGCAGTGCAGCAGCCAGTACGAGGCCTCGTATCACGGTCCCGAGTATGGCGGACAGTTCAGTGCCCAGCGCATTGGTCCGTACGGCGGCCCGGTGGCGCAGTGGACAGACCCACAGGCCTGCTACGGCAGCGAGGGCATCTATCTGGACGAGAGCTACCTGGTTCTTTCACAGGCATACTGGATGGAGTCTGCTGTAAGATTATGCATCCGATGTCATTGTGTGTTTTTTTTCCCCGAGGCATTAGCATGCGCAGATGTGCAGTACATGTATACATGTGACTTCACAGGCTCATGCATATGCATGGCCGTATGACCTTTGCATAGGAACAGTATATAGCTACTGTACAGTTATTGGGCATACAGTACCGGTACATACGTGTACATGTTCAACGCATACACTGGTGGATTTGAAGACCATATCGGGTTTGAGTTTGTATTTTATTGTTTTCCCTTAAATTCCATGGCTTCCACCTCCATTTTTCACTTATGTTTTCTCCCTTATTTTAATGATTTTTCTTTCAGGAAACTGGACAAAGGTTTAGGACACACCCAAAAACTGTATTCTCACTAAATGAAGCATGAAATGTTTGGGCAATTGATTTTAGACATGTGTTACTCAGTGCTTTCAGATGCATTGTTTAGTACACCACTTTGAGGTTGTAGCTTCAACTGTAGTCAGAAACATCTCCATTGTTTGTCTATTGCAGGTTGCCGGTAGCAACCAAGCTGCATTTGAGTCACTCTTCAGACAGGTAAGCCCGTTTTCTGGAGTCGAAATAGTCTCAGAATATTCGCAGGGGAGAATTGACCGGCCCCTGTTCTTGGGCTCTGCGTCAACAATGAGAACTGTCACTTTTGCCAAATCTAGACATTGTATTTCATAAGAGGCTCTGGACATTATTTATGATGTACACTGCACATTGCCTACTGAATGAAAATATGTTCAGACAGCTTACAAGTTACAGTGTAGGTGGGTTTCAAGGCCAAAGTCTGAAGGTAAATATGCTTGGCACATGTACACCAGACATGTCAATCACTGGATCGTCAGGCATTGTTCATAATGTTAATGCTGATGGTTCTCCGCCAGAAAGAAGTGAGTGAGAAGTGCTTTCCTGTCACTCTTGGCACCCCATAGATTGAGTGGGCTTTAATGTCAGGGCCACTGGCCTTATTGATAATACACCAATTGTCTGACAGCTATAGGGGTGGGTGTGTTATCAGTTTCACTGATGGAGCAGGATATATGGACAGCCAAGGGAGTCAATTTTTTGTCTTCATAATAAAAATCCATATATAGAGAAACTAACAGAAAATGTACAAAAATCTCAAAAGTTAGAGGTGCCTGATGTTTCGATCCTAGCAGGACCTTTCTCAAAGGCAAAGAGACAAGGACATATACACTGACAGTCAGGGGAAGGAAAGCCCTGACATACATGACAGAGGAAAGACCAACAAAATGTCGCAAGTCATTTTTGTTTACCTTTTCTGTGCCGTGTTCATTTAAAATTGAGCTCCTGCCTAACATGTCTGGGTAAATCAGCGTGGCATTTACGCTTGGTAGGATGTCGCCATGATGGATAGAATACAGGAAGTGCGTTAGCATTGAGCCAGCTACAGGGAGGAGGGGGAGGAAGCGGTTGCTTAGCAACAGCGAGCGGGACAATAATTGCCGTCGATTCCCTAAAACTTCAGGCCAGACATGAATTAATTATGTGCCAAATTTTCCGTTTAAAAAAAAAAAAAATTGTTTTATGAAGATCAACATTTGCATCCGTTGCTTGGTACTGTGCATCTAGTCAGTTGTCGAATCCGAGTTATGTTTATGATAAAAGAGAGACCCCCCCAAAAAACTCTGACTGGGCCATCACTCTTGAGTTTGGTTAGAAACTACGGCCATGTTTTACATCTGAAGTGTTGTTTTTTTAACTGTGAGATGCTTAGGAAAGGGCGGTTTCATGACGCAATTCGGTGTTATTTATAAGTTGCATTTTGTTGAGGAAGTACATGTACATGTTCATTGTACATGTACTTGCAGATGTAATGCACATTAATTATAGCAGTTACATTGTACATGGCACACACATTGATGTGCACGTGTGTACAATACATGTACATCTTTGTACATGATGTTGACTAAGTTTAACCCTAACCTTCCCAAATCCTGCGGAATCCTATTTGCCTTCATCAGGATTCTGCAGGATTCAGGGCACATGAGAGTTGACACATTGCAGGATTCTGCAGGATTCAGGGCACATGAGAGTTGACACATTGCAGGATTCTGCAGGATACAGGCTACTACTATCAAAGTGCTGGAGAAGGATTCTGCAGGATTGAGGGCACATCAGAGTTGACACACTGTAGGAATGTGCAGGATTGAGGGCATGAGGCGATTTTGTCTGTAGGAAAATGCAGGATGCTGGTAACAATTCGGACGTCGTTGTGGCTTTTGTCAAGAGATTATCCGTTCGAAAAAGGGCCCATTGTTCTAAGCTGAAAAAAGTCTTTGTTTAGAATGTGGACTAAAACTCCACAAACACAGTGCAGAATTTGGCAGGATTCAGGAACTGGTCCACAGTAGCCAGTACTGCAGGATTTGGCAGGATTCAGGTCCCATGGAGCTTTGAACAAGGTAGGATAGCAGGATTTTGCAGGATTCAGGTTATATCCTACAAACAATTGGTAGGGGGTTAGAAAGAAAAGAAAATTGGCCTGATGGAAGTGCAAGCCAGGGTTCTGGGTCCGCGGGTTCAACAAGGAATATCCATGCGGCTTACAGTACAGTATATTTCCTGAAACTTTGTACGAGAGCCCTTTTTCTAAAACCCGGCTTAGGCTCAGGCTCCGGCTTTGTCTCCATTTCTTTCGTCCATTTTGTACATGTACATGCACAGGTAGTATGACCACGAGGCATGAATATGGGAGGCCTTTGGCTTTGGTTTTGAAGATTACCGTCCGTTTGGAAGAAAGAAAAAAAGACCCCTGAGATTCAGTTTCAACAAAGAGCCTCAAAAGTGTCTTTTCAGCTTTTGGATGACGGAGATGAAGTTGCAGCCCAAGCCAGGTTGTGGAAAAAAGGCCAGACATGTACATGTACATGTACGTGTGCATGTGCATGTGCATGTATTGTACATGTACATGCTCATGCACACGTACATGTACATCCAGTCTACATGTACATGTACATGTAGACTGGTTCCCAGTACTACCGTCTGTCAGTATACACATGTACATGTACACGTACATGTAGACTGGTTTTCTGTCAATATGTACATGTGCAGTGTACTCAGCTCATTATACATGTAGACCATTTGAAGCTCTGCCGCTAATGCGGGGTTTTGATGCGTGCACGGTGTATTCAGTAGCTCAATTTGGGATGCCAATAACAGCTTGATGTATGGCTTAGCATTTGGTTATCAGCGATAACTCAAGAAATGGGCTCAAAGTCCAAACATTGGAACCAGCACCAGTAGGTGAAGAAAGGTTACCAGTGAGTGTGCGACTGTGCGTGCACAAATCAATGGGGAAGAGAAATTGTTTTCACCAATACCCGACCAAAATTGTTCGCGGCAAAAAATGCAACAGAATAAAATTGCATGCATATTGGATAATTCGCTGGTCACACTACGATGTGACCTACAGTGAATCTATTTGATTTTGATTCAAATGATTCATGATTTGGATTGGTTCAGGCCATTTGTTACCCATACTGTACTCACAATTTGGAATACTTGCAATGACACCACGTGTTTGTGAGTGACCATGGTGACCGTGTCTCTGAGGAGAGTTGACCTACCTCATTTTATCTAAAGTTCTTCTATAATCAAATTTGGGTTCTCAACTTATCACTTTGTTATATTTTATCATATATTTTAATTTTTTTATTTGTATGCTTGTGGAAAGTATGGAAATAGATATTATTGAAAATTAATTAATGGGGAAAAATGGTGTCAAGGTCACTGTGCACAGACTGTCCACACACTGCATGTAAACATACATGTTATTACACGTACTGGTGGTACTTGTCACCATGCCTGAAAAATGTCTACAGACTTTGGATATGTGCAGAGGATATCGTACATGGATGTACATAGGGCTGTAGGCAAAGGTCAGAGGTCAACCTGACTGCCCTTCCTTTTCCTACTCTCCTTCCCGAGTCCCAGAATATGTTATTCTTGTATTTCAACCGAAATGATTTTATCAGATTTTGTTTTGTTTTTAGAAACTCTTTCTGTATTTCCGGGATATGATGGAGGTGGAAATTGGCCACATTTTCCAGCCTGATAAGAATACAATATGTGCATTCATTGTGTACGCTACATACTGTACAAATCAGAGATCTATACATGTAAAAAGGGCTTGTATTGACATTTTTAGTCGTCATTTGAAGATCTACCCTGTACTCTACCTTTTTAGGTAATATTTATTATTATTCTGATTAATTGAATACAATTTCTTGGTTATGTACATGTACATGTAGCATTGAATTGAATTATTTTTTTAGTAGCTGGTCGTGAATTGATTAAACAGCCTGTAACATAATTTTGTAATATAGTATTAACAAAAATATATATAAATTTTTAAGTAATTGAATACAATTTTATGTTATTTGCTTAAATGTAATAGCCCTATTGAATCAAATTTTTCACTGGCTGAAAAGTCCAGATTAAAAAAAAAAAAAAAATCAATTTTGTTTGAATACTCTCTGTAATTAAGTAAATTTGGCTTTATCTTTGTATTCACTTTGAAGCCTTTTTGGCAATTAAGCTCTTTATAAATATCTTTTTATTATTTTATTATTATAATTATTAGTATTATTGTTCATACCGGTACCCTGCAAATAATCACGATTTGAATTGCAATTCCAAAACTTGGGGTTATATTTTTTGCTCACATTCACACGACCTAAAAAATCTCAGCGCAAGAAAATCCCGACCCGTTTACGGTTGGCAATTGCGGTCAAATGGTGTGTATGCCCTTGACTGGTAGCCCATGCAGGGAGATGGTAAACAAGCACGGCACTTCCTGACACTTCCTGTCAGTCAAATGGATTCAAAAGAAAATAAAATTTTCATGGTACTTTCAGCACATTTTATTATACGATGTAAATTGATCTTGCCAGACAATTTGTATGCAAGCCTTTCCCGATCCTGCTGACAAATTTGTGTAACCTCATGCAAGCATTTTTTTTTTGGTCTTCTGAAATGTCATATTCATGGGGGGGAAAGAAGATATTTGTGGTGATTATTTTATTACGGTTCTCGCCTGGATTTTTTTAGAAAGCATGCAGCTTTTTTATTGAGGATGTCTATATGAGAAATATTTGTTCCATTTAAGCATTTTGTATGGAAAGATAGTACATGTACATGGAATTTAGCCCTTGATTTGGTCAAAGTGAATTGAAATTTCAATTTTACTGGATTAATTATTAAGTGCCAAAGACTAATTGTGAGTTTTTTTATGCAGGTATTAAAAAAAGGCCAGCGTATTGGGAGGGAAAAATGGGAAAAAAAGGTGTATGGGGAATTGTTGGCAGCGTATCGGCTGAAAGTATTACTATCAGCTCCATACACTAACTTGTATTGCGGAAGAACCCTGTTGACGTACATGTATGTGATCAGAAAATGATAACTTGCCTACAATGTTCACGTATAACTTGTTCAGGCAGCCAGCCATAGGAAAACATGTGGGCAGACAATTGAATTACATCCATTTTGTAGCATGAGAGAGCATACAGTACATGATGTACAGTCTACATGTACATGTACATGTACAGTGTACCACTTACAGTATGTAGATGTACAATGTACATGTACATGTACATGTAGTACCACATGTACATTGTTCACAGTACATGCACAATTATTGCACTTGTGTGTGTACATGTACAAATGTACAGTGTACTGGTACAATGTATGTTATATGGAGTGCTGATCAATGCTCAGTGTATTGTGTTCATGCACATGTACTGAGCAGTGTACAGTATGCACATGTGTACATTGTTACGTGCACAAACATCAAATTAATGTAAAGGCTCATTAGAAGCAAGGAAAAGGAAGACCACATTATTTTGAAGCCAGAAATGTTATCTTATTAAGTACATGTATTTTAATTAATGATACAGAAAATTGATAATAGTCATTTTGTAAATTATGATTTCAACTGAAAAGTACTGATACATACAGTACAGGTACATACATGTACATGTACATGTGTACAGTACATTACAGTATGATGTACAGTAATGATTAGTAATCAAATAAGCAAAGCACCTGTGTACCAAGGATCCTTACACGAGAGTGGGAGATGGGTACACATACTTCATGTACCGGTACATGCATTGGCCTATAGAAGCAAATACATGTACACTGTACAGTACATACATGTACATGTATACCAGTACATTACACAGTATTACAATTACATGTACATGTACATGGACACAACAAAGTTAAGCAAGTACTGTATACATGGCCAAATGCATACCTGTATGATAAGCCGTTGGTTTTTCTTTCCAAATCTCAACATGGTAGACATTTTGATCTTAGCAGGACCTTTCTCAAAGGCAAAATACCGGTATTCTGCCTTTGGTGAAATTTGTAATTTGATCACTTTAGTCAGTGAGCAGTTTGCAGCCATTGTGTATTATTACTTCTTTCCAAATCATGAATACAATGTACCACAAACATTCAGAGGGTCTGGAAATTCGGTTACACTATAAGCACATTTTGTAGTCAATATAAACCCAGCTGGGGAATTGTGTCAGTCAAAATTGATACTGAATACCCGCAACCCCTTTTAGAACAAGACCAAACCTCCCTTTTTTTTTGCCGGACATTTTGAGTGTATTTTTTTGGTCTTTCTTTTTTGGGCTGGTTCAGGTGGATAAGACGGGCATCGGTAAGATTGGAGCCGTGGATGCTGCCTCCTTCCTGAAGAGGTCTGGTCTGAGGGAGACAGTGCTGCATAAGATATGGGAGCTCTCTGATCCGCAGGGCAAGGGGCATCTAGACAAACAGGTAAGGAACTCCTCACTGCCACAGTGCCACCCCCTCCTCTGCAAAAAAGAGAGAAGAAGAATAAATAAATGAATACAAAATCAAGTACATATATAAATGAATACCAAGTCAAACAAACCAAGGAAAAATGACTGGGAACTTTCTGAACAAATTGAAAAATTGGCAAAGAAAAGTTTTGACTGGACCGGGACTTAAACCCGAGACCTCTGGATTAACGTACCAGTGCTCTTCTATCTGAGCTCTCCAGCCCTTAGTCTAGATGGCGGCCTTCCCTAGCAGTCAACTAGACTATTTGACTACTGGGAATTTGGGAGGCCACAATCTAAGGGCTGGATTGCTCAGATGGAAGAGCACTGGTGTAGTACATTAATCCACAGGTCTCGGGTTCAAGTCCCGTCCAGTCAAAGTTTTCATTGCCAATTTTTTCAATTTAAATAAATATCAATCAACTAAAGGACTGATAGGGAACAATATTGAAAAAATAATGACAAAGAAAAACTTGAATCCAATACCTCTGATTTAACATACAGTACTGTACATATACATGTACCAGCGCTTTTACCATCTGAGCTATTTGGCCCTTGGATGATGGCATTTCCAAAGTCTTTGTCGGGGTTGGGGGTGCCATTAACGATCGTGTAACTCTTCACAATGTCACTTTTTAATTACCGGTACCAAAGAATATGTTAATGGTTCACTGATTCTGACTGGCACCCCCACGCCAGCGAAGACTAGTTGACTATTTTGGGAAGGAAGCCATCTAAATTCGAAAGGCTGGATAGTACATGTAGCTCAGGTTGTAAAAGCGCTGGTACGTAAACCACAGCAAAGAACGTTGACAAATGTGTACATGATGCTGCAAGGGAATTAATCATTTGTTTATGACTTTAATTTCAATGAATTTACGATGAAAACAAGGGGTGATTTTCATTCACTACGCTCATAGTGAGAATACTTGAGCTCCTATCAAAGTAGCATGAACCACCGCTAAGTGTGACCTTGGCCGGAAGTGACCCTTAACCTTGGTAGGAAGTGACCCTTGACCCTGGCAAGAAGTGACCCTTGACCTTGGCAGGAAGTGACCCTTGACTGTATCCTCTTTCTCTTTGTCACCAGGGGTTCTTTGTGGCACTCAAGTTGATAGCCCTCGCTCAGAGTGGACGAGACATAGTCATCTCCAATCTCACCCTCCCAACTCCTATCCCCAATATGGTGAGCTTGACATGCTGTATGTTCCTATGAGAAGGCTATTATTTAGAAATGACTGTGCTGGAGAAAAGTCAGTAGTTGCGGATTGTCTTCTTCGGTTAGAGCGCAAGGGGGTGCAGGCTTCGGCTCCGTAAGTGCAGGTACCAGACTCCGTCGCACAGTCCCTCAACGATGCATAGTGATGGCATACATGTATCTTCCAGCTCCACGTCTCAAGGTCCCATGGCTAGGGATCGAGTGCAGTCGATTTGGACAGCAGTCACGGTGACTGTGATTTACAAATGAGAGACTATGGCCGTTTTCGAAATGAAGGCTTAGGCTCGGGCGTAGGCTTTGGTCATATTTATCTTACCCGATATAATATCACAGGCATCTAAAAAAACAAGCGTTTAGCCCCAGTTTCTTGGGGAATACCCTGTACCTATCAAGCAAACAAACCTTCAAATTTGGAAACAAACCACGACCTGGATTTTCAGGTTTTGTCAGATGGAGACGAGCCCTGAGCCCGAGCCTAAGCCTTCATTTCGTAAACGACCTTAGAGAGTCTGAAAACAGCAGACATTTATTAAAGTCCCTTTTTGAAAAGTTATGACACATGTTCAGAACTATGAACAGCAAAAGGACAAACTGATTTTTTAGATTTGTATAATTTGATCAGTAAGTCAATAAGTTTGCAACATTTTCACTTAACTTCATGTTTTTTTCTCTTGACAGCAAGGGTCGGCGGCACAATCCTCCCCTTCCATTACTCCGCCCATCCCAGGGGGATCACCTGACCACTCCTGGTCTGTCACTGTAAGTAAAGACT
>OX465113.1:11244273-11359273 GCA_949987565.1 Luidia sarsii
GTCTATTAGAAGTAAATTCAATTGTGGATGTGCTCACTACAATGTACCTCAACGTTCCATGAATGACATATTGGATGTAGGATAGACAAAGAGGATAAACCTCTACTGACTGCTTTACACAAGTGCAGTTGTGTTTGTGTTTACATTTGTATTCTAATTTTCACCCCTGAGATGGTAATTTGCGAAGATGTTTTCGTAATTACTGAACCAAATCATGAGGCTTTCTACCCTCAGGCTCTCCAACGTATGTTTGGATTTGCAATTTTTGTTCAGCAGTGTGCACAGTTTGTGAGACTTTGGCGTGACTCGATGGTCGTGGAGCAATTCCGTTTGATTGATTGTTTTCGTCGTCCCATTTTCTCCCCCGAAGGAACAAAGCACCTGGGTTGTGACATCGGAGGAGAAGGCCACTTCAGATCAGATATTCGGTCAGATTGATGGGGATAAAGACGGATTAGTGGGAGGGGAAGAGATTAGGCCGTTGCTGCTGCAGTCTGGACTGCCACAAAACATTCTGGCACAAATCTGGTAGGTACAAGGGGGATGGAAAAAGGGAAGAGAACATTATATTGGATCATTAAATTTGAATCAAAGAATGCAAAATGTGTTCTATTTTTTTAAACAGGGATTTAAGACTTCCAGGATTGTCTTGATTTTAGTTTTATTTTATTTTTTAATTTTTTCATTTTTTATATCAAACAGAGGGCCTGATGTTTCGATTCTAGCAGGACCTTTCTCTTTTTCAGATTGATGTATTGCGGGTCATTTTTAGTAAAAAAAAAAAAATTCGATACTAAGGTCCTGCCTTTGAGGAAGGTCCTTCTAGGATCAAAATGTCAGGCCCTCTAACTTTTGAGATTGATGTATTGCAGGTCATTTTAGTCAGTGAGCAGTTTGCAGCAGTTTTTGTACTAATGTCGTTTTAGTCAGTGAGCAGTGTGCAACAGTTTTTGTATTAACGTCATTTTAGTCAGTGAGCAGTTTGCAACAGTTTTTGTATTAACGTCATTTTAGTCAGTGAGCAGTTTGCAGTAGTTTTTGTATTAACGTCATTTTAGTCGGTGAGCAGTTTGCAAATCAGTTTTTTTTTTTTTGGTGTTGACTTCACCTTCTCAGGAACCTGTGTGACACGAAGCAGACGGGACAGCTGAATGCCGAGCAGTTTGCGCTGGTCATGTACCTGGTCAACCAGGCCAAGGCCGGCATCAACCCGCCCCAGGCACTCACCGCCGAGATGACGCCGCCAACCCTCAGACCAAAGCCCGGCAAAGCTGCCATCGCCGGACTTCAGGTATTAAGGCCGGGCCCTACGCATAGATACGGCTCACGGTCTCCCCCGTACTCAGTCCATGCTAACGCTTCCGTTTTCATGAATTCACTACAGTCATAATGCCAAAATGTTTGCAAACTGCTTACCGGCTAAAATGACCCAAAAGCAGATGTCAAAAATTGGGTGGGCCTAACGTTTCAGTTTCAATCAATCCTGCCTTTGAGAAAGGTGCTGCTAGGATCGAAAAATCAGGCCCTTCTAATTTGTGATAATTTTGAATAAATGGCAAAGAAAACTTTGACTTGAACCCGAGACCTCTGGTTCTGCGTACCAGGGATCTTACCATCTCAGCTATCCAGCCCTTAGATGGTGGCCATCCCAAGTAGTCAGCTAGTCTTTGCTGGGGTGTGGGGGCGCCAGTCAAATGTATTAACTGTTAACTGCTGTATACATGTATGGTAGCACAGATGGTGAGACTGCATGGTATGCAAAACCAGTGGTCTCGGGTCCCGATCCAGTCAAAGTTTTCTTTGCTATTTTTTTTCAAAACGATGTTTCAACATAATGTACTGTTTCATTCATTTAGTTAATACAAAAACTGTTGCAAACTGCTTACTGACTAAAATGACCTGCAATACATCAATCTCAAAAGTTAGAGGGCCTGACGTTTCGATCCTAGCAGGACCTTTAGGATCGAAATGTCAGACCCTCTAAACTTTTGTCATTCATTGAATGTACTTTTTCATTTATCATTTATCTTATCATTGAAAAGTGACACCATTGTGCATCTGTTTTTTCCATTTTTTCGGTGTCTTCTTTTTTTTCTTCTTCCTAACACTCTGCGTTTTTTTGTTTTCTTTTTCCGACAGGACCTTGCTGCAGGTCTTGGCGCCGGCTCTCAGGGTGACTTCTCGGCCATCAAGGAGCTGGACGCCATCAGCAAGGAGATTGAGCTCCTGAGCAAGGAGAAGGGCGAGCTGCAGGTGGACATACGGACCAAAGAGGAGCATGTCAAGATGAAGAGGCTAGAGGTCCAGGTGAGTGGGGTGGATGGATCACCTACTCGAAGACTGACTTTAAAAAAAAATCCATGCATAGAACCAAGATTTCCGGAAATGGCGTGATTATAATTTATTTATTTTTTTCTTTTTTCATTTTTTTTTTTTATTTTTTCTTTTTCTGTATTTTATGTCGGATTTCCGGAAAATGGCGTGATATAGATTTTTTCCTTTTTTTTAAATTTATTTTATTTTTTTTCATTTTTTTTCTTCTTTATTTCATGTCAAAACTGCTCATTTTTATTTGTTAAAACCCTAAAAAAGGGCGCCTGCACCCCTGCCATGAATCTCTCGGTTGCGGAAGATTGAGTTACGATCAGGCTTTGTAAGGCTTTGTGAAATCCACCCCTGATGTCAAACCATTTCTTTCCGGAACAAAAACTTTCCGAAAATACCACAAAAATTAGAATTGATCTTGACATGTATTTTGACAATACGGTGACTTTCGACGCCATTAAGGACTTTTGGAGAAGATGCCTCACTACGCAGTCTTAGGTCACATCAGTGTGTTTGAAAACTGCTCCATAATGTAGACGCGCAGGTACCTGGTAGAGGAGGCACTTCCGAGAGTGACGCCTTTTTGTCTCGTCCCTACCCCCACATGCCTCAGGCACTTCAGAGTGAGCTGGACAAGTCGACGGGACAGTGCCGGCAGCTGGAGACCCAGAAGGCCGAGGCGCAGAAGAGACTGGACGAGCTGGACCAGCAGCGGACCAAGCTGGAGGGCCTGCTGACCGAGGTCAACCAGCAGTGTACGGAGACACAGCAGGACGTGGAGAACCTTCAGAAGCAGATTCTCTCGCAGGAGGGCAGCGTAAAGGTATTAGGTGTTCTAAGAGACAGACGGAGACAGATAGAGAGATAGACAGAGAGGCAGGCAGACAGACAGACAGACAGACATACTGACAGAAAAACAGACAGATGGACGGACCAAAAAGCCTGACACCAATGATGACCCTCTTGAATTATCTTTCTCTCCCCCTCTCTCTCCTCCCCCCTCCCCCTCTCCCCTCTTCCCTCTCCCCTCTCCCCTCTCCCCTCTCCCCTCTCCCCTCTCCCCTCTCCCCTCTCTCCTTTCCCCTCTACCCTCTACCTCCTCTCCCCTCTACTCTCTCTCTCTCCCCCTCTCTTCTCTCTCTCTTTCTCACTCTCTTCCTCTCTCTCTCTCTTTCTCTCTTCCTCTCTCTCTCTTCTCTCTCCCTCTCTCTCTCTCTTCTCTCTCTCTCTTTCTCTCCCTCTCCCTCCCTCTCTGTCTCACTCTCTTCCTCTCTCTTTCTCTTTCTCTCTCTCCCCCCTCTCTCTCTCTCTCTCTCTTTCTCTCCCTCTCCCTCCCTCTCTGTCTCACTCTCTTCCTCTCCCTTTCTCTTTCTCTCTCTCTCCCCCCTCTCCCTCCCTCTCTGTCTCACTCTCTTCCTCTCTCTTTCTCTTTCTCTCTCTCTCTCTCTCCCCCCTCTCTCTCTCTCTCCTTCTCTCTCTCTCTCTCTGACTTGCTTCTTGCCCCCTAGGCCCAGGAGGAAGAGCTGAACAAGGCTCAGGTGGATCTGAACAACCTGAGACAGGAGGAGGTGCAGCTGGAACAGCAGCTGGAGTCGGGCAAGACCCAGCTGGGGATGGTGGTGGACTCCACTAAAGGTGTGGAAGAGGAATACCAGCAGGTAAGAGGACCCTCCCCCCCAAAAAAAAAACCCAAAAACCGCACTCTGAAAAGAACTGGTACCTCAGTGTTTCCAGCACCGTGTACTCTGCCCATCATCAGGAGACGGGCAGAGTGCACACTGCCCTTAACTTTGAGTAAGCGGCTCTTTTCACAGCCACGATCATGGTGTTGCCGCAAAGCTTCCACTTTCTAATTCCACTATGCAAACCTTCAAATCTTACCTACTAAAATCTCACAAACAGGAATGTAAGACATCCGGAAAATTTCTGGATTTCCGGAACTGTGGTTAAGACGTCCGTACTAGAATTCGGGAGTCGCGGGTTCGAATCCCGCCCGAGCTGCCAGAAATATTTTTATCAGGCACCGGGCAAAGCACTGAGCATTCAGTGTTTACCACGTCGAGTAAGGGCAAAACCTCTTTGAATTACATTCTCCTCGACGCAAACATCATGTTATATCTATGACATAATTTTTTTTTTCCAAAATACTTTTATTTTCTTTTTTTATTTTTTTTTTTTATTTGCCTTTGAGAAAGGTCCTGCTAGGATCGAAACGTCAGGCCCACTAAATTTTAAGATTTGTTTTATTTATTTAGTTATTTATTTTTAAACATTTAGTGGGCTTGACGTTTCGATCCTAGCAGGACCTTTCTCAAAGGCAGAGAGAAAGGTCCTGCTTGGATCGAAATGTCAGGCCTACTAAATTGTTTAAAAAAAAAAAGTTTAGATTTGCATTTTGGTAATTTTAGTCAGAAAGCAGTTTGCAACATTTTTGTATATCACTTTCTTTTTGTTATTATTTTTTTTATGTCAAACAGGTATCTCAAATTGCAAATTTTTTATCTGTTAAAATCCTTAAAACTGAAGGGCGTCTGCACCCCTGCCGTGAATCTCTCGGTCGCATAAGTGCTCACTTGCAGTCGCATCTCTCTGTCGTGTAAGCACTCACTCGCAGTCGCAAAATTGATCGGCCTTCAGCGATTAAGCATTAACCCCCTAGTGCTGCGTGCCTGGAACCCTCCTCAGTCCTCCACAATCCTCCAATGTGAGTTTGTTCAAGATCCTCACTGCCTCAACCCTCCACAATCCTCCAATAGGAGTTTGTGCATGTACATGTACCACACTGCCTCAATCCTCCAAAGCTACAGTAAGTACATGTAAATGGATCCTTTGTTCATAGAGAGTACATGCATGGAGCTATCAGTAGGTCAAAGTTCCACAGCTTTTCATATCATCAAAAATCCTCCAGTGTAAATTGAACAACCTTCCTCAATCCTCCACAATCCTCCAACTGGACATTTTCATACCTGCCTCAATCCTCCACAATCCTCCATTACCCCCCGGAGGATTGCAGAGGATGGAGGAAGGTTAGGAGTGTTCCAGTCATGGAGTCCTTGACCCACAGTCTCCCACTCTTGCCTTCTCCTCCCGCGCCCACAGCTGCAAGCCACCCTGCGGAGCCTGGTGGAGGGCAAGAGCAAGCTGAACGAGCAGATCCAGCAGCTGCAGGCCGCCACGCCGTCGCTGCAGCCCCACGCCAACAACAACCACCAGGGCAGCGCTCACGTCCTGGGTGGGCACGGCGTGGAGGAGCTGGGTCCGCTCAGTCGGGTCTCCTCCATCGATACGGACTTCCTCAGCACCAGAGCAACGGTAAGTGACCCCCCCTCTCTCCCCCCCTCCCCCCTTTCCCAGTCATCCCTCCTTGCTTCAGTTCGTGCCTTCCTGTTCTGCCTTTTAGAAAAAGGTCCTGCTAGGATCGAAACGTCAGGCCCACTAAATTTTGAGATTTGCATTTTGGTAATTTTAGTCAGAAAGCAGTTTGCAGCATTTTTGTATATCACCTTCCTGAGTTGGTCGGAACCAAATCCTTAGTACCTGATTGGAATTTAACATTAACATTGGTAAGTTTGAGTCTATTTCAAAAAATTAAATCTCGAAAGTTAGAGGGCCTGACTCTTGATCCTAGCAGGACCTTTCTCAAAGCTTTGCCTTTGTCCTGCTAGGATCGAAACGTCAGGCCCTCTACCGGTTGAGATTTATGTATTGCAGGTCATTTTAGTCAGTGAACAGTTTTTGAAAATTGAGAAAGGTGCCAACCAAAATGAGACTTACAGGGCGGATTTTTGTTTTGATTTTTTCCCCTCAGGCTGGGAATAGCCCTGTGAGTAGTCTGGGCGGGTTTAGCACCACATCAGAGACAAGAAGGGGAGACGAGGACTTCAAGGTGGGTCAAAGGTCAAAGGGATAAAGGTCACTCATGAAACTGCTCCCTCACCCTAGCTCTAGTATCCACCCTCTAACTTCTTGGGATTTCAATTGCTTCTGACTGCCGCCCCCATCCTGGCAATGATAACTCAGCTTCAAACCTCCCTTTCCAAAACTTCCAGCAAAAACTAGTCGACTATTAGGGAAGGCCACCATTTCAGGGCTGGATAGCTCAGATGGTAAGAGCCCTGGTACACAAAACCAGAGGTCTCGGGTTCAAGTCCTGGTCCAACGAAAGTTTTCTTTGCCATTTATTCAAAATTATCACAAATTAGGAGGGCCTGAAGTTTTGATTGTAGCAGGACCTGTTTCAAAGGCAGGATCAAAACGTCAGACCCTCCCAATTTTTGATAAGTTTTCTTTGCAAATTTTTCAATTTCTTGAGATTTGTATAACTTTGGTCATTCAAGTCATTCAAACATTTAACATTTTTCTTTCTTTTTTAAAGAATGTCAGCCAAAATCTGATTTCAGGCATTTTCAGATTTCCTTTTGAAATGTTGGTGGCTTATTCCCGGCCTCAATCAGGCAAAATGATTTCTTCCGCTCTCACGTTTAGACCTGCGACAAGAACCAGTAGTCAGACCTGCCTATAGTTAGTTTCCCTAAAGGCTTCATGATTGATGTAGAAATTTCTTTCTTAGTTCGTATTTGATTTTGATTTTTTGTTATATTCCGATGTAGGACGATCCATTCAAGGGGCGAGATCCATTTGCCAATTTTGGGGACACCCCTAATGCTGACCCCTTCCAGTCTGCCGACCCTTTCACTGATGGTAAGCACCAGGACCCAAACCCACACAGTTACTCAAGCACCATCCTGAATCTTGTTTATAACCACTTCGCGCCGGAACCTCTGAATCCCGGCACCACTTTTGTCCACATTCTAAACAAAGACTCTTTTCGGCTTAGAGCAAAGCAATACAAATCAGTACAAAGACCCTTTTTGACCCGAGTTGCCACATGAATTGCAAGATTAGCAGCAGTAATTGTGCAATTGCGGGACCTTTACTGTGGAGGGTCGAGGGATACCGCGTCTGCCGCTAAAAGCACGCAGGGGACATTGTGCTGGCATGCCACACAGCCCAACTGTCGTCGGTCTGGCAGTGGAATTCCACCCACATTCCTCACCGCAATCTGTACGCTCGGTTGTGGCTGACCAGCTCAGATTTTACTGGATTTGAGTGGAGGCTGGAGTCTGCGGTCAGGGATTGACAATACCGTACACGCACGCACACACACAAGTCCGTTACGCTCCATTGACGACGCACAATGGGCCCTATTTCGAACGGATAATCTCTTGACAAAAGCCACAACGACGTCCGAATTGTGCCAGGTTTTACTCTCTTGTACCCATAGTATACCCTTATCAATTTATTTCACAGAGATATATTGTTCCAATTGTTTTAGCAAGATTTGAAAATGATGCATTGTTCAAAAAACCCCGTATGGCGGTTATCGGCGCTGTA
This sequence comes from Luidia sarsii, assembly GCA_949987565.1. Lineage (NCBI taxonomy): Eukaryota > Metazoa > Echinodermata > Asteroidea > Paxillosida > Luidiidae > Luidia > Luidia sarsii. The sequence continues at coordinate 11,251,993 of OX465113.1, forward strand.
AAAAACCCCGGCGCGAAGTGGTTAACCCTCTTCGCTCGGGGACCTCCAAATTCGGAGTGCCGGTGCTGTTGCTATGCACCAGGCCCTCCTGTTCCGGACACCACTAATTGTCCAAGTTTCAAACCAAGACTCTTTTTCAGCCTACCACAAAACAATATGTGGCACGACACAAGCCACACAGATGTCTGATTGTGTCAGGTTTGACTCAGATTACACATAGTGTACTCATTGCTTCTTTTTTTTCACAGTTATACTTACTATTCCCAAAAATGAAACGAGTTTTGAAAAATGGCACGTAATTCAAAACCCCCATGTGGCTGTCATTGGCACTGAAAGGTTGTCGAGTGCAAATTGGTCAAGCACCGATTCCTATAAAAACTCAAAACCCTTGCTTTGGGTGCCTTTTGTAAATAAGTGTCAAAGACAAGTCAAAAGCAAACGCCATCACGTGAAGGGATGGTCGGCTGTCCTGTTAAACCCAGGAAGATTATTCATGCTTTGCTGACATTCCCACTGAAGCAGTAGCATGAGATTGCCGCAGATCAACGGCACTCTTCAGTTTTTGATTTAAAAAATAACAACCTGCCGACTATTACAGATGAGACAACTGTTTAATCTGATCTCAATTCGTCGTCTCTTGTCCACAGATCCCTTTAAGAATGAAGGCTTTTCCTCCGATCCATTTGGTGCTGACCCCTTCAAGAACTCGTCCACCCCGGACCCCTTCAAGTCCTCGGCCAACCCCGACCCCTTCAAGAACTCGTCCACCCCGGACCCCTTCAAGTCGGCGGCCGAGCCCGACCCCTTCAAGGACTCCACGTCCCCGGATCCTTTCCAGGGGTCCACCCCCTCGGAGGCCTTCCCCGGCGCGGCCGCCGACCCCTTTGGCTCCAAGGCGGCCCCTGCTGACCCTTTCAACGACCTCAACGCCGCGGACCCGTTCAAGGGCGGGGATCCCTTCGCGTCCAAGGGAGGGGACGACCCCTTCGCAGCGTCGTCGGCGGCGGCGGCGGCGATTGCGGACGACCCGTTTAAGAGCAACGATCCGTTTAAAACCGGAGGCAGCATGTCTACCAAGGATGGTTAGAAAAAATCATAACACCCCCTCCCCCTCCCCCAAGCAAGAAATCTGAAAATCTTCGGAGTAATCCATTGATGACGGAGGGAGCGCAGTGTTGGAAGTGTTGGAGATGTTGGAGCTGGTAACTCAACGTTTTGGCTAGTGTGTCCTCTGTCTGGAGAGCCAGACCACGGGCAGAGTACACACTACCTGAAACGTTGAGTTGCCGGCTCTTCTCAGAGCCACACTTCTTGAAAGAGAAGAGATACATGGTGTCGCCGCAAGCCCTTTCACTAAGTTTTCCATTCCACCATGCAAACCTTCAAGTCTTATCTATGTGTGAGCCACACTCATGTGAAGGATTGTATACACACTTTCCACTGCAAAACCCAACCAAGGAGGAACTTTCAGGTCTACCCTTTTTTTTTTAAAATAAGACTTAAGGCTTTGCATGGTGGGATAATCAATATAGGAACGTTTGCGGTGTCACTGCAAACCTTCCGATATCAATTTTTTTTGTCTGAAATTGTCCATTCCTTGAGTCAACCATCGCTCAGTTTTTTTAAATCCAACCATCTCTCATTCCGCTGGTTCTGAAGTCGGGCATTCCCTAAGCCACTACCCACAGAATCATAAACGTCCCAAAATGAAGTACCATGCCAAAATGTAGCAAAACTGCTCACTCACTAAAATGACCAAAAAGCAAATCTCAAAAATTAGGAGGGCCTGATGTTTTGATCCTAGCAGGACCATTCTCAAAGGCAAGTGCATAGTTTTTCTACTTTTCAGAAAGGTCCTGCTGGTATTGGAGCATCAGGCCCTCTTAATCGTTAAGTCCCAAATCATTGCTTAGTTCATCTAGAGATGAAAGTTTGTTGGGATTTTACTTTGGCTATCTATCCAAAGAGATGGATATTGAATGCACAAAACCAGAAGTTTCAGGTGCGAGTTCTGATCCAGTCCAAGTTATATATGACCCAACTACTGACCGATATTCCCCTGTGGCGTCACCGGTAAATGAGATTTGACAGAAGTCTTTCTTGTCTCCGACAGCCTTTGGATCCATAGATCCCTTTGGAGGTGGGGCTTTCCAGACGGACGGTTTCGGAAAGGTAAGCGAGTGATTTACAATGAGACCGATTCAATGAGGGCTTGGACTGGAAGTCTGGTTTTGCGTACCAGCGCTCTTACCGTCTGAGCTATCCAGCCCTTTAGATGATGGCCCTCCCTAATAGTCAACTATCTTTGCTTTGGTTTAACGTACCAGCACTCTTACCATCTGAGCTATCCAGCCCTTAGATGGTGGCCTTCCCTAATAGTCAACTATCTTTGCTTTAGTTTAACGTACCAGCGCTCTTACCATCTGAGCTATCCAGCCCTTAGTTGGGGGGCCCTCCCTAATAGCCAACTACACTTGTTGACTGCCGGCCAACTAGTTTTTGCTAGGGGAAAGGGAAGTTTGAAGCTGAGTTATCATTGCCCCGCAGTCTATCAATAGCTTCCCATGGCTTGTCACTAATGAGCTGTCAATTATTGCCACCGTGTCCCGTCCTTTCCTCCACTCAGAGTTCGAGTGCAGACACCTTTGGCAGCGACCCCTTCAACCCAAAGGAGGAAACCCCGGCCCTCCCGCCCAAGAAGAGTAAAACCGCCGCCTCCTCCTCCTCCTCCTCCTCCAAGCCGGCAGCTCCGCCCACCAACCCAACCCCCGCCACCAGTACTACCCCCTCCAGCAACTCAGACGCCTTCGCGGCCTTCGGCAGCGAGACGGGCGTCGACCCTTTTGCTTCCATGGCGACGCCGGCCGACCCCTTTGGCAGCGACCCCTTCTCGTCGGTGGCCCCAGCCGCAGCCCCCGCCCCGAAGGACGGCAACGCAGCCGATCCGTTTGCCAGCTTTGCAGACTTCGGCTCGGTGAAGGTAAGAACTCCCCCCCCCCCCTTAACCCCTTCCGGACGGGATTAATGTAGTGTAAAACTCGCTTAACAATTGGAGAACAATACACCTGTGAAATCAATAAGAGTGCACTATTTGTATCAGTGAATCGCATGTGGCGCAATTCGGAAGTCTGCGTGGCTTTCGTCAAGGGATTATCCGCCCTCAACGATGGGCCCTTTGAGTGTAGTGCAATGGACCGTAGGCTGTGTAACGAGAGTCCGAGAAGCACGTGTACCCCTACCCTTTGACCGCAGACATGCCTCCACTCCGGAGGACAGATCTTCCAGGTGGGCGGCCCCAACTGAGCATGCAATATGTGGTAAAGGCAGTGGGTGCATTCCACAGTCTCTCCAGTGACCGCATTGGTCGTGGGGCATGCCAGCATGACAGCACTCTATGACCAATCACAACTCTGATGGGTAACCTGTTGAGTTACGACGGATCATAAGACTTTGTCAATTCTACTCCTGGCTAACCCTGGCCAGAGCTATGTCATTCCTCTTTAGCTGACATGTACCTAAGCACTACAGGAGGATGTCTGGGAGTACTACCTGAACCTACCCAGGGTTCCCTATAGCAAAGCACTGCCATCCATCCTAATACCAGTTGTACATGTATGTTGATTCCTTTAAAAACCTTGGGAGCAGTTGAATGACATTTGTTGGCATAACATAACACACATATTTTATCTGTTGTAAGTTGTGTCATAGATATACATGTAACTGTAACATGATGTTTGCGTCGAGGAGAATGTAAGTCAATGAGTGTTTGCCCTGCTCGACTTGATAAGCACTGAATGCCCAGTGCTTTGCCCGATGCCTGATGAAAATTGTTTACGCACCTCAGGCGGGATTCAAACCCACGACTCCTGCTAGTGCAGAAGTCTTAACCACTTGCTGTTGGAGGTCGTGTGGCGGATTTGTATCATGTATAGCGGCAGGTTTTGCGTTGCATCAGACATCGGGCAAAGCATCGAGTATTCAGTGCCTGTCACCTCGAGCAGGGCAAACCCTCATTGAATTTACGTTGTCAGTTGAGCTATGGTATATCGTAAAGCTTTGTTAAATCTGCTCCCGGTCGACCCTGGTCAGCCCCGTATCACTTTGGCACCATTGCCCTCTATGCCGTGCCTTTATACGTGTACATCCAGTGTGCCCAACCTCTCTATGACTGTGTGCTTACAATTCCCTATGCAGGCCAGCTCTAGTAAGTCACAGGCAAGCATGTTTTCTTGGCAGGATACCGCGCCGTCCTCAGACGCCTGAGTAAGGACGAGAGAGTCCACTGCCTTGGACCTTCACTCACCTCCTCACTTTTCTTTCATCCAGAGGATCGGGGCTGCGTCCGAATTCATCGGCTGCGGCTTGAGAGTGCGCGCGAGTCTATGGAGGTCGTCAAGGAGCGGCTGCAGCCAGTTCCCACAGGGTTGCGCGTTACTTCCAGCCGCAGCCAATGTGTTCGGACACGGCCTCGCTCTAACCAATCATCTATGTAATGACTTATCAATCATTGACTGGTCATGCGAGACCCTTGTGCATGCTATGACCATCCCCCAGAAAGCCACGGGGTAACAGCTGCGGGCTACAAAGGGATGATCAAGCGCCCAGTCGCTTTGTTAAATCATGCAGCCTACAATTGTGCAATCGGTCGCAATTTGTGGAAAGTTTGTGGGAGACTACGTAAATCATCTCTGTCAAGAATGAGTGTGACTCACAGTTAAACTCACAGTTACTGGCTCTTGTCATAGCCATACTCGTTCTTGAAAGAGGTAATTTACACAGTGTCGCCACAAACTTTCCACATTGTTCCTCCACCATATCAATCTTATCCAGTCACTCTTCAGTCACTATTTAGATCAGAAGTCGTTTCTTTCAGCAATCATGTGATCAGATCACCTAATCATGTAATCAAACTCTTATATCTCTTAATCAAACAGTAATTCATTCAGTCAATCATGCTATCAGGCACTAATTTGATCATGCAAATGACTGTTTTCTTTCATCAAGTGATCAGTGATGTAATCATTGATTGCTTTTGCCTTTGCCTCTAAGAAAGGTCCTGCTAGGATCGAAACGTCAGGCCCACTAAATTTTAAGATAATCATTGATCTGTTAAATCATGCAGTCAATCTCTTATTGAATCATGCAAGCATTCATTCTTTCACTCATTTAATTTTGCAGTCCAACATTAAAATGTTCATGTAGTTGATTATTCATTTCATCAAGAAAGCAATTATGTTGATTAGTGTCTGATAAGCCACTGATTAGCCGCTGATTAGCAGCTAAAAAGATGCTGATGATAAGATGCTTAATTGGCTAATGATTGCTCTCTGATCACCCAATGATCTTCACTCTTTCCATCGATCAATAACGCACTGATATCCTTGTCCGGTCAATCAGCCCTTTATCCATCACCAGCCCCACTGATTATAGGAAAGATGATACCTGATCTGGTGCAACCAAACAACCAATCACCCTACCAATCACCCAACCAATCACTCAACTATTCGCTTCTCTGACCATCACGAGTATGCCAGTGTGTGTACGCTTACTTATTTGCCCATCCCCCCCGTCCTATTTGTTTTGTCCCTGTCGTTCTGCCTTTGAGAAAGGTCCTGCTATGATCGAAACCTCAGGCCCCCCAAATTTTGATAGTCGCCTTTTGGTCATTTTAGTCAGTAAGCAGTTTGCAACATTTTTGCGTACAGTGGAACATCGCTACGACGATCATCCTGGGATCCATGAAAATTGTTCGGTATAGCGGTCGTTCGTTATAGCAGTTGCGGCCACATGTTTTGTACACAAAAATCGGGAGCCAAAGGGCATGTTCGTCATAGCTGAATGTTCGGTGTATCGCCGTTTGTTTTAGCGACGTTCCACTGTATGTCTTTTTTTTTTTCATCCGCTTCTCCGACCATCGCAGTCGGTCATATATTTTCTGCTTCAACAAGAAATGATTCATAAAATGTTGTTTTTTTTATGGATTTTGGTGCCTGGTTTTTTCGACAGTTTGACGGTGACAACTCCTGGCAACCGGCGGAGAATTTGAAAAGCGACGACGGCAAATCACCGCTGTCGGACCAAGAGAAGAGCCAATCAGAGGGGGAGGCCAGGCTGGCTGATGCGTAGCATGGGCCCCACTCTCAGAGCTTCCAGAATCTACCAGTAGAGGGCGCCAAACGGGTCAAGGGGAAAGACGACGCGAGCGAGCATCATGGACACTGACCAAGAAGTATGAGCTTAATGACCACCAGAGGGCGCCAACCTCGAAACGATGGAGTCGTAATGAGAACTTGTGTACATTTTGACCAAGAAGTGGGAGTTGACGGAAGCAACCACAAGAGGGCGCCATATAGGTGAAGGTGAAGACAATACGGGCACCCTTAAGTGTACGCTTAGCAGGAAGTTTGAGTCGTCAGAAGCGGGCACAAGAGGGCGCCACATGAGACAATGGAGGACAGTACGCCCAAAGGAGTTCATGGAGACCACCACAAGAGGGCGCCGAGCAGGACCGGGAAAAACAAATCCATGAAATACATGTACATGTACATATACAAAAAATGTGTAAACGTGACGAGCCTCGAGGTTGCTGAACGATTTTGTTTCATTTGCTATTATGAAGAGTAATGTCATTTGTTTTGTCTGCCATATCAAGCTGTTCATATTGTTAAATGCCAATACTTGGCCCAGAGTGGAGATGAATATATTGCATTGTGGTCTTCGTATTCGGTGTGCGTAGTTCTTATCGCGGCAATTTCAGTTGAATCCAACCCCCGTATCAGCATTTTGTACACTCCATTATGTTATCTAGAAGCGTGCAAGTCCGTAGGTTGTAACTTAATTTCAGACGAGGAATCAATACAGTTCTTGCCTAATATCAGAGATTCACCCCGCCCTCTCCCTCCCCTGAAGCCTGAAAAAGTAAACACTTTAGTGATGTATTTAACAGTGAAGATTTCAGGATGAGCCCCGAGTTTTTAAATTTTTTATCCCTGAGGATGATACAGAGCTTTCAAATGGTGCGTCTGTTTTTGTGTTAGTTCGAATGATATAGTAATACCTGCTGATTGCATTTGTTATGGCTGGAAATAGCATGCGTGTCTGTGGAAGCCGCTAGCCAGCGGCTGCTGTCAGTTCCTATAACGATGTGTGTTATCTTCAGCCATAGCCAAGCAGTGTGAACATGGGTGAACGTGGGTCAGGGTTTGTGTGGTGTGGTGTCTAGGGCCAGTTGTAGGCCGCCACCTACTGACCCGGCTTGTCCATACCCATACCCCCTTTCTTGTGGGACGACATCGTTCTTCCAATCATGCTTTCATCTGTGAGTCTACTAACCCAGCACCTCTCATTGAATAGACCGGTTGCGCGACCACTGTTTGCATGCCATCACATGACTTATAGCGGGTATTTTTGCATCTCATTTGGTGCAGAACAGCGTTGGAAATGTACAAAGAAGAATGTTGACAATATGATGGTCTTATTGGCTCATTTCCACTCCTGTTCTGCACCAAATGAGATGCAAAAATACCCGCTATAAGTCATGTGATGGCATGTCAACATGGTTATATTTATCGGTTTCTGTTTTGAAACTAGCAGGGCAAGCAACTCACAAACCACAAAAAAATGAGAGCTAGTAAACAAAAAAAACAAAAAAACTGGCGGGCCAGTTAAAGTTTGAGTGCATTGGCCCTGCTTGCTAGTTGAAATACCAGTTTAGTTTTGAACTCAGGCAGTCTGGTGTATCATTGATTGTTAGGTCATCTGGGTCAAATGTCACGGAATCTGTTACGGCACAATTCTGTGCTTACGGGCAGCGTTTAGCGTATATCTATTTCATGGAATCCGTTAGCAATACATTCGGCTCTTGAAATACGCAAACCGTAAGAATATCTGCTACGGTAAGCGAAGATTTTTTTGCTAACGGTAACGGATTCCATGAAATTGGATCCTGCATGAAGTACACTATGCTCTCTAGCTCAGTTCCATGGTCTGTCATCATCAGCGCCTTGCATTGCATTCCAATCTTGTCTCAATGTCGTACTCCACAAAGTTCCGCTGGTCTCGTACCCCATGTTCGCTAATGGTGAAACTGATGGTAAAATCGTCTTCTTAAGCGCCCGACTGAGACGTAGAACTTTGCGACACGATTGGAATTGCCTGCTCCACCACTGTCTTCTGCATTCTCTCACCAACAAGAAGACAAACCACAAGGAATCTTGTTTCGTTTTTCGGGAAAAGAAATTTTATCAAACAAAGAACTGATTTGGGAACTTTTTTAAAAAATTGAAAAAAATGGCAAAGAAAACTCTGACTGGACTGGAACTTGAACCCGAGACCTCTGGTTTAAATGTACCAGCATTCTCACCATCTTACCTCTGGTTGGGCACCCACCCCGGCATAGACTAGTTGACTATTTTGGGAATGCCGCCATCTAAGGACTGGATAGCTCAGATGGTAAGAGCGCCGGTACGCAAAACCAGATGTCTCGGGTTCAAGTCCCAGCCGAGTCAAAACTTATCCGATATGTACAACTGTAATTAATATCAAGGCAACATATATATGCCAGTGTATATAATACTAATGAGTATTTCTGTGCTACAGATAGAGTTGGATCACAGTCCTGTATTGAAATTAGAGAATAATTTTGGACCAATTGCAATCGCAAAAAACAACAACAAAAAACACTGTCAATTGGGTTTAGTGGATGGTAGCTTCTAGTCCGAGTAATCCCATGTAGTCACGGCTCAATAGTTGATGCTTACTTATAAACAGTATCAGGTCTCTGTGGGCTGCCATAGCCGGGGGCCATCGCATGCTAGCCATATGTCTACCCACTGCAAAGGACTGAGTGAAGTTGATAAGACGGGGTGAGCTCACGCCAGTTCTCTGTCTTCCTGTGTCCTTTGACTTCCAGCAGGCGTGGAAGTTCCAAGCGTTGGTCTAGTCTAGTTCGTCCATCTGTCTCAGGGTCAATTGTCATAGAGCTTGAAATTCTGCGTGACGACAAAAATGCCCGGCCCTGCTTGATAAAATGTGATCAAGTACAGCGGTATGAGGATTCTCGTCCAAATTTTGAGTTTTCATCATTTTCCCACCACTGCAAAGAGTAGCTTTCCTATGATATCTTGACGAGGCAACGTGCAGTCACGGAAACCTCTTGAGGTCATGCACACGGCGCACCGGCAGTGATTGCAGCTTGTGCGTAGTCACACTTACAGATTCCCTGATTTTTCAATACTTACAGACATTTGTTGAAAAATTCCTTCGGACAGATGATTCTCTAATACATAAGCACTCAAAAAAATGCCAAAATAGACTGTTGGAGTAGGTGCCTCATTATGCCATCTTAGGTCACGAATAGGCTTGGCAACGCAGCCAAAGCTTTGGATTTGGTCAATTCTGTTTGACAATTGTTGTTTATGATTGTCAAGCAAGATGGCTGTCTGTAAGTCCTTGGAGCCTCTGGCTTGTCTCACACCAACCACTTGTCTTTCAGACATTGTAAGCAATGTGGGTAGAGAGTAAAGCCTTCATGAATCTGTCAGCCCATTGTATTCAGTCACCAAGGCTCCTATTTTCCAAAATTTGGCTTCGAATCTGGCTTCAGATTTGTCTCCGCCATCCAAAAGCTTAAAAAACACTTCGTTGACAAGATTGCTTAGGAGTATCTTCTAAACGGAGTATCTTCTAAACCAAACAAAATCCAAAGGCTTGTTCTCATGTCATGTTAAAGGGTCTCTTCAATAGACATGTTATCACTTACATCCATGCTACAGAACTGCTTTGTTGCTAACAATCAAACTGTTTTTCATACTCGTTCTGGGGGTGTATTTGCAAGTTTTCAGTTTTTATTCTATGATGAGAATTTCAATACTTATTCATGTGCAAATTTGTGATGTCATCACAGGATCATGCAACAGAAACCCAATTTGTTGTGTACACAAGTTTCTGAAAATTGTTTTTGAAAATTGTTTCTGAAAATTGTTTTGTTGCCAAAATGTATGCTTTATAATCATTTGGTGAAAGGGTTTCTCATCAAACCGGATCCAGAGAGATTAATTTTCAGTTTGAAAGTAATTTTTTTTTCTTATAGTTTTTAAACTGTGGGTTCCGGACGACCTTACAACAGCGCCCTCATTTTCATGAGGAAATTTTTCAAAGGTAAAAAAGATGACCAACTTCTGACTCCACTAAGCTTGCCAGAAAATGAGCTTGACTGTGATATTTATTGCAGAGACCCTTTAAGACGGATGGACGAAATTAAAACAAGGCCAGACCAGAGCCTGAGACAGGTTTTGGAAAAGGTCCAAATGTGTGTCTAGTCAGTTGATGGCTTGTGGTGGCTCCAAGCTACAGTGGCCCTGAATGGTCATTGCCAGACCCTATCTATAAAACTTGCCAAACACAGTCTGAGTCAAGGGCCAGTTCATACTTCATACAAAGGCAAAACGAATTTGGAGATTTTGAAACAAAGTCTCACCAGATAGTTGGAGTCCCTTTTCAAAAAAACGGGACTGTTGCTTCAAAAAAAAGATTTCATTCCATTCATTATACGATCGGGAATAATGGTGTTGTTTCAGCATTCGGCCTTTGACAAATGTGGTGCTCAGATCAGAAGATCAAGCACTCTCTATTTTTGACAATTTTGACAAAAATGTCATTGGCATTAGCTCTAGAATCATGCATGGTCCTTGGACTGGTCCAAAGAACGTGATGTGGCTGCTTCAGTCTGGGCTTAATAATCATTAGTGAGCACGTTAGCTGTGCAGTGCAAGAAGTTACCTCCCCAAACTATGTCTGCTTTCTGTATTACAAGCATCTCCCCCCCCCAAAAAAAAAAAAAGTGACAAGGGAATTGTGCCGGATACAGTCTCACCAATCCTCCGTTTGATGTAGGAGACCAAACATTAGTTCATGTAAACGCAATTGTTCTGTTCATGTATACGGCCTTAATTCAGTGTCATTTAATTATTTAATTAAAAGCAGTTATATCAAAACATGACCATTTTGGGCTCATTGGTTTGTCTTTATTCCTTATACCTGTATATAGGCCTACTTAGCAGAAAACACAGTTAGGATATTTGGAAGGTACCACCAGTGCCGATAGGGTACAACATTTCTCAGGATATTTTTTAACAAGGACCAAAAAAAAAAACCGAAATAAATTAAGTGATGGTGAATCTTGAAAGAGGACTGTATGCTTTTTCCAGTTTTGCCCTTGGAAAAAAAAAATAGGTCAAATCTAAATATGAACTGATTTTTGTGTCAGTAAGAATATGATTTACTGAGGGTATGTCTTAAACATAATCAGTGCAGTGCTTTCCTTGCTGAAAAAAAAAACTTGGCAGCTCGCCGGGTGGGATTCAAACCCAGGACTCCTGCTTTCAAGTGCGGACTTATAAACTCCTGGATCACAAGCTCAGCCCAGTGAGTGCAAGCAGTACACACCACTGTAAAGAGACACCATGTTGTCGACCTCCTAGTTGGTGGGCCCTGGTAACTGGTCTCGCTCTTCTGATTGAGCCCAGACGAACAGACAACAACTTGAGACAGCAGCACCTCTAACTGCTGCTTGCCTCATACGTACGCAAGAAGAAGAAGTATTGATAAGGACCCATGTTGTGGACCTCCTAGTTGGTGGGCCCTGGTAACTGGTCTCGCTCTTCTGATTGAGCCCAGGCGAACAGACAGCAACTTGGGACAGCTAGCAGCACCTCTAACTGCTAGCAGCACCTCTAATAGACCTTTCCCATGAAATATGCAAAATAGACCTAGCGCATGCGCTTAAATTGGTGGGCAAGCGGGCTGCCAACCAATCATAGTTTTCCACGGGCGTGCGCGCGTTCCTTCTCACTAACAGTTTGGCGTGCGGTCATTGGCTATTCAGCGTCTCCTGCGCGCGTATTTCGAAACCTGCACGCAACGCGCACTCGTTTGCCCACTAATTTAGTAAAGCGCATGCGCCAGCTCTTGTTTGCATATTTCATGGGAAAGGTCCATTGCTGCTTGCCTCATTATGCAAGAAGAAGAACCACTGAAAAGAGGTGGGAGTTCGAATCCCACCCGAGCTGCCTGTATTTGTTCAGCAAACCATCCGATGAAGTACTGGGCAACCATGCTAATAGACCGATTGTGCGACCACTGTTTATATGCCATCACGTGACTTATAGTGGGTTTTTTTTTCATCTCATTTGGCACAGAGCAGTAATGGAAACATACAGAGAAGAATGTGGACAATATTATAGTCTTCTTTGCTCGTTTCCACTCCTTTTCTGCACCAAATGAGATGCAAAAAAAATCCCCACTATAAGTCACATGATGGCATGTAAACATTGGTCGTGCAATCGTTCTATTGTACATATATCAAGCAGGGCATACCCTCATCATACATTTTTATGTTGCTTTTGATACAAAAAATAATATAAAATGCACACATCTTTCTTTTTGTACAAAGCATTCTTTTTTCATGCATATTCTGGGTAATACAAAATATCAATCACCTGCAATAAACAAAAAATCTCAAAATGTTGAGGGTTTGATGAGAGGATCTTGGAGGTTTCCGGAAGGCAGAATCAAGAAAGGTCGTGCAAGAATAAAAAATTCTCGCCCTCTGAAATCTTAATCTTACTTGAAATAAATTCCATTTAGCGCTGATTCTGAATATTTGAAAACTCACTGAAAAGTCCACCTCACGCATCCTCTAGTTTATCTTTTGCCAAATTCAGCTAACAGGGAAAATAATGTATCATACAGTACCTTTGAAATTCAAATCAACTTCTAATTAAAACATCTTTTAGACTGCTTTGGCAGTGTCACTGAATTCATATATACAGATATACATGTTTAAGTACAAATAAGCATGTGATTCTTATAGAAATGGCAAAAACAATTTCATTTTATGAAATCCTGTTCATGCACAATCCTGAAACACGCACACCAGTATGTACTCCATTGAAACATTGATTCTTTCAGAAAAGGTATTGACAAGATGGCTCCAGACTTTAAATACAATAATTGCGACAAAACTCTTCCTGTCAGATACAGAGAGACAACTTATAGACATGTACATGTAGATGGTAGCCTGAGAACAAGGTTAACAAACTGTACTTGAGCTTCAACTACTCGGTTGAGTTAGGGTGCTAATTTCCGAGGGAAATCCGTGGCCGATATTGGACTGAGGTTCAACCAAGGCAAACTAATTTGATGCACCCAGCAATGGACCGGGGTTGGGCTTCACAAAGCCCGATACGACCCGTTGCGTCTCAACTTGCGATGAGAAACCTCACTGCAAGTTGCGATAGGCTGTATGTATACTAGTATAGTGCCCGTTCATTGCTCATCGTCTTGCGACTAGGTTTATGGAATCGACCCCCGGGCCCAATTTCATAGAGCCGCTTAAGCGTGAAAATCTGCTAAGCAGGAAAAGTCTTCCTTGTGTAAACAGGATTACAAACTGCCCAGCAATTTGACATCCATTGCTTTTGACTTGTATTCCACTCTTCTTCACTTAGCATGAAACAAAAGGGACATTTGGGTAGGCAAGAAGTTCCCGTGGCTCATGACTTTTTGTGCTTAAGCACATTTTGGCACTTAAGCGGCTCTATGAAATTGGCCCCAGATCTTCAGTACGGCATTCCAGAGGGGCCAATTCCCGCCGCTTAAGTGCCAAAATGTGCTTAAGCGCAAAAACTCATGAACCACAGGATCCCCTTGCCAACCAAAACTTCACTTTTGTTTCACGCTAAGTAAAGAAGAGTGTAAAGCAATGGACATCACATTGCAGGGCAGCTTGTAATCCTTGCTAACACGAGGAAGACTTTTCCTGCTTAGCAGGGGCCAATTTCATAGAGCCGCTTAAAACAGGCTTAAACACAAAAAGTCATGAGCCACAGAATCCCCTTGCCAACCCAAACTTAATTATTGTTTCATGCTAAGCAAAGAAGAGTGGAATACAAGTCAGAAGCAATGAACATCAAACCACAGGGCAATTTGTCGGTAATCCTGCTTACACAAGGAAGACTTTTTCTGATTAGCAGATTTTCAAGCTTAAGCGGCTCTATGAAATTGGGCCCAGATTTTCACGTGTAAGCGGCGCTATGAAAATGGGCCCTGGCATCGTGGAGAAAATGAAAGCTAGTGCAGTCTCTCCTCATTGTAGGTTTGAGGTCAATGTTCTCTGAGTGGATTCAGGACGATGGCTGGGCTGCCGTTCTCCGTCTCCGTGGGACTGGTATGGTTTGTGACTGGGGTAGCAGGCTCTGATTGTGCAGTGGCCTCAGCTGGGGACGTGCTATTGTCGCCGGTCTCCAGTCCTCCTGCCATCAATGTGGTTGGAGAGGAAAGGGGAATGAGTTTCGGTGTCACAAACAACCAACGTTGGTCAGAATGAGAGTATCGCCATCGTTGTCATCTGTATCCCCCTCGTCTTCGTAAAATCGTCATCGTCATTATTATCATAACCCTCAACATTGTCATTGCTGTCATTTGTCATCGTCATCATTGATGGCAGCAGTAACCCTAACGTTTTGCACCTCCCGCACAGGACACACACTGTATACCGCAAATTACCACAGTGTCCACAGGGGTGTAGGCTCACATACCACAGGGCACCACAAAAACCAGGCTGTGGTAAGTCGAGGTGTATATTATGGCCCTTATCCTCCCACAGGAAATATGTGTGGTTAATTGTGGTTTCAATGCCGGTTATTATTATGGTCCACTGAAAAAGTCAATGTATTTAAATTTTGACTATTTGTTCATATTAATTTGTTTGACCTAACCACCCACACCTTATTTTGATTAAAAACAGAGGGATATTTTTCTCTCTAGCAAATTGTACATACATTTGATATGTGTTTCAACGTTCTTGAAAAAAGAAGACAAGGAAGTTGAAATTAAGGCGGGTTGCAAATTTCAAGTACCGGCAGGGCTGACCAAAGCCTAGGAAATCTGTTGATAACATTCAGATGTAAGGACTGTGTTCTGGCGTACCAGAACTTTAAGTGTCAAAGTACAATCATATCTCTCAAATTAAAGACCTTTTAGGAATAATCCCCAGAGTGCAACTTTAAACCCTCTGTATTATTTTGTCTGCACGCACTTTGGTTCTTGGCTTATTTGATCAGTTTGCAGTATTTTACCTAGTGTCAATTATATTAATTTTTTGGTTTGGATTTAATTCAACTCACCGTCACCCTCAGAGGGACCATTCAAGCAGGAAATCGTGTCCAAAGCGCTGAGAAAAATAATAACGGAAAACCAGAGTTTCAGAACAAAGACTTGCACTATGGAGTATGAAATATTTTTTTCATCTAATGCATGACTCCTGATAGGTCAGCTGTGATTGGACAGGAGGAGGGGGCATGTGGTAGGATTTAACCTCAACTTTGATGGCCGCAGCCCACTTCCTAAACAACTCAGGTCTCTTTCCCTTGTTGGGAACTGCATGGAAAGATTTCCTCATCTTTTTCCCGCTGTCATTTTGACATCCAAAAGCCTGGCAGTACACCATTGTTCAGCTCGCAAGTGTATACGGACCTACATATATATGGGAGTTCTCCGTTGTGATGTCACCCCCCCCCCTCCCCCCCCCCCCCGCAATGATTGGCGGGCCCTTCAAAAACATGGCGGTTTGCGGGAACGCAAATTCGACCACTGAATTCCACGATTTTTCCTCTTTATGAAACTCGTAGGTTAGTAGCACATAGGTAATTGTAAGGTTGTTTTTAACACCCAATCAGATAAGCCAACATTTTTCTCTGGGTTTCATTCCCCTTTAATGAGACGGAGGTTGACGTCAACAAGGGGAATTTGACCGGCATGTGACAATTCAACTCTTGATACGCCCAACTGTGGGTGTGCTGGAGGAGGGGGCATACCGTATAGCATTCAATGAGGCTGATACGGTTATGAGCTCACAACTTGGAGTGTACAGACTCCAGTGCTGTTACACTGCCAGTGCCACTTCACATGAACCGACTCACCCAATCTACTTGTTGACAAAGCAGAACAAGACCAATGCAGCAGTGCTCACGGTGAGAGAAAGAGACAAGAGGATCACGGACGCCCAAGGTTGCTGACTTGGCTGAGGGATCACCACGGCAACAATGATCGCAATGACCCCCAAGATGACACTGAGGAACACTAGGAGCACTCCCACGATGATGAAGATGATCCGAGGACCTGCGCGGACGCAAACCAATTGAAGATGTTAAAAAAAATGAAAACAGGAAAGAAAATTTGACTGGACAGGTAGACCCGAACTTGAACGCGAGACCTCACTGTAAAAACGGTGCTCACATCATGCACATGGATGAAGTATGTTGAGGCACACGGTGCACGATACATGCGCACGAGGTGATGCTCACTTTCACTCCATGTGCTTGAGGTAACAGTAAATAGGGAGATGTTCTTGTACATGAAGCACTTCATGCACCTCATCCCACTTTTGCTCAAGCGATTACAATGCCCCATGTGCTTGAGCTACAGTATTTCATGTGCATGAAGTACAGTAGGTGCCTCATCAAGTGTTCATGATTCTGGGACAAATATGTGCCATTGCAGAGGGAAGTGCATGAGGTGCAGTTCGTTTTTACAGTGCTCTTGCTTAACTTACCAATGTATAATCTAAGCCCACCGCCCCCCCCCCCATACTTTGCCATATTTAGGGGCCCATGGCCATGTTGTTGGGCCCTGGTAACTGGTCTCGCTCTTCTGATTGAGCCCAGGTGGATGACAACAACTTGAGACAGCAGCACCTCTAACTGCTGCTTGCCTCATACGCAAGAAGAAGAAAAAGAAGCCATATCTAGGCCTCCGTTAATACTCAACTATCTTTGCTGGGGAGGGGGTGCTATCAAAACCAAAGGCACTGGTTGAAAGTACTGACCCATCATGATTTTAATTTGCCTTCTGAATCAAAATCTACTACATGAATAAAACCTGTCAGTTCAATGTCCTTTAACATGCCTTTGTTTAAAGGCCCTATACAACATTGGTAAAGGTCAAAAGATTGCCACAGTTTGTGCGTTAAACCATTTAAACCTCCCAAAAGGTTTGAGCTCAAATGGTGATCTGAGAAAGTAGAAAAAGGTAAAAAAAAACAAAAAAAAACGGTTTTTGCACCATTCTGTAGTGTAAGAAATAGTTTATTACTTGCAAGTAATAAACTATTTGTCGATGTTTCAGTGAAGATTTCTTGGGAAGTACAGCATCCCAGACCGTAAGATTTCAATATGAGGTTTCTATCACGACCATCTACAAACTGTGTAAATTAGAATGAAATCTGTTGACATTGATGTTTTCAGATCTTCCCAATGCTGTATTGGGCCTTTAAACAATCAAATCTGTAATGAAAGGAGTCGGAACATTTGAATTTTCTCAGCACAATTGGAGGAAGACATGGTGCCGTTGAGTAACAAATCTTCATCACCTTGGTTGGGTTGAGAAGTCTGATTCCCCTGGTTGCTTAATTCGGTTGTATCGGGAGAAACTTTGCTGTTGAAAACGAGAAATAAATTTCGGATCTCATAATAAGATCTATAGATCTACAATATCACAGATAGAGACAGACACTCTTGGGAGGACCGAAGAAAAGGGCATTATAGTCTATTCATCGGGAGGAAGCTTGAATTTGGGAAGGCAGATGGGAAAACATCTCCTCATTAATGGTCACAGTGCAAATGGTGGTGATGAGGAGGAGGATGGGGAGGAAGAGAACAAGGAGAGAGACGATGAGGAGGGGGAAGATGAGGATGGGGAGGATGAGGAGGGTGAGGAGGGGGAGGATGGGGAAGATGAGTGGGATGGGGAGGATGGGGAGGATGAGGAGGATGAGGAGGATGAGGAGGATGAGGAGGACGAGAAGGATGGGGAGGATGAGGAGGATGAGGAGGATGAAGAGGATGAGGAGGATGAGGAGGATGAGTAGGACTAGGGAACTAGGGATAAATAAACTCTCCTGAAACCATCCCATAGGCCAACTCCCTTGGGAAGCATACAGCCATACAGCTGTCCTGTCGCGTAGGCGTACATCGGCTATTCAAACACACACACAACCAATTTTGCCCTTACAGACACTATATGTATACCTTAGGCCGTTTTCGAAATGGAGGCTTAGGCTTGGGCTCAGGCTTCATCTCCGTCTGACAAAACCTGAAAATCCAGTTTGTGGTTTGTTTCCAAATTTGAAGGTTTGTTGGCTTGATAGGTACAGAGTATTCGCCAAGAAACCGGGGCCAAACGCTTGTTTTTCGATGCCTACGATAATATTACGAGTACGATAAATATGACCGAAGCCTGAGCCCGAGCCTAAGCCTTCATTTCTTAAACGGCCGAAGCAGAGAGAGGGAAAGCATTTCGCTCCAATGAATGATGTAACTAAAGCACCACAACCCCATGGCTGCACTTGAACCAACCATCCGTGGTTATTTGTAACCACAAGATGGATATTGAGTATGGTACATTAGACTCATGTGATCTTCTGTCATTTGGCTGTTATGTCAGCATACCACACTACCACACTAATAACCTCCCGCACAGGACACACACTGTATACCACAATTTACCACAGTGCCCACAGGGGGGGTAGGCTCACATACCACAGGTCACCACAAAAACCCCTCTGTCCTTGTGCATGGCCCTTATCCTCCCACAGGAAAAACCATGTGTGGTTAATTGTGGTTTCAATGCCAGTTAGGTTAGGTTACCAGTTTGGCAGGTCATCGCGGTTGGACTGAGGAAAGGTTTTCGTGATTTTGGGGCCATTTCTAGGACGCTTGGCCACTGACCTTCTCTAGGCTGACTACTCACCCATTAGCGCGTGCAGCAGCTTCCTGGAGAAATACATAGATTGCCCTGAAGGCAACGAAGCTCATGGCGTATGTAACGAGCACGCAACCGCCCAAGACATAGAGTGCGATCGTTACACCTGCAGTGAGGTACAGATATAGGTGCGAACAGATCGATCGTATCACAAAGTATCCTTATAAGACCCGGCACAGCGACATGAGGAATATCCCACCAAAACACTTTTCAAGTAATCAATGCCTGAAGTCAAAGTATCTTCTCAATTCGATAAAAAAATCTTTTTCTTTTTTTCCGGAAAGTTAATGTATTGGAGGATATTATGTCCAAAGGATTTTTCCGAAATCCGTCTTTAAATGTTAAAAAACAAGGATTTTAGGGGAATGTTTTTGTACCGTTTTCATGAAAATGTAAAGTTCCTTGCCTTTTTGAATGGCCGCTTTCGAGGAGTTGGATTGGCGCTGCTATAATGTGTCTGGTACCAAACGAACAAGCAGAATCCCCTTGTACTATTTGCAACAAAGTTTACACGGAAATAATTTTGATATCATTTGAAAGCTAATGGTATACTTCACATCATTAGAAAATCTAAAAATATCAAAAGTGGGGGTTATTCTTCATTATGCTGTGCCGGGTCACAAAAGAGCAATTCATTGGAGAGACACACCCACACACAAACGACAACACTGCAGGTTACTTTGAAAGTAACTAAATATCGCTGCGTTTCCACTGGACTAAAATCTAACTGAGACGATGGTTAAATTTCCAATGGTCAAATTTGACCGTCGTTCCCACTTGGACTTTTGAGTCGGTCAATTTAACCGAGACGATGGTTAAAGTAACCGAGCTGGCAAAAATTATGTGTGCACAGTGCATGTACGGCGAGTCGCGTTTTACCGAGTGGTGCGTTTCCACTGGACTAATCGGCTCGGTTCAACTTACCTGGTCACTTTGACTGGGCAGAGGTTGGCCGGTTAAAGTAACCATTCAGCTCGGTTAAAGTAACCGAGAGGAAATTTAACTGGGCCGTTTCCACTGGACTTAAAATGGGGAAAGTAACCATCGTCTCTTAAGAGACAGAAACTGTCTGGGACCCATACGGGCCTTGTCATGAACACGCCTGGCACTGGCAGTTCATAGAAAAAAAAGGTTTTCTTAAGTAATCGTCAGAAAGGCAAGCTTTTATAATTTACATGAATTCTCAACAAAAATTCGAGAATGAATTCTTTTCAGGAGAAACTCTTTTGTCCGACAAGGTCCTTGTACACACTTACCAACTATGTGCAAAAACAATCAATGAGAACCACTGCAATATTTTTTTGGGAAAGTTCAGAGGGCCTGACGTTTTGATCCTAACAGGACTTTTCTCAAAGGCAGAATGCCTTTGAGAAAGGTCCTGCTAGGATCGGTCAGGCCCTCTAACTTTTGAGATTTTAGAAATGGATAGATGGAAACACAAGAAGAAGGATCGTAACAGCTTACATCAGTCACACTGTCTACTGCAATCAGACAAGAAGAGACAGCTAATGAAACTGCAACTTCAACACCACACATGGACACACCGAGTGCAGGACTTGGATTCAAACTGGCTGAGTATTGCTTAATTAGGTGTTAAATTTATGTGGCCCGTTTTACTGCACAGAGAATGGATGGACATATATGATCCTGTCTCAGTCAATGGTGTAGAGTAGAAAACCTTCCATTGGTCATATGTAGCCACCATTTAACTGTTTTATTGATGAGTGTAGTGGATCTCTTATTATGCCCTAAAAGATTAAGTGTTTTTATTTTCCAAATGATTGACTTATTATTCACATTTGCTTTTTCCCTTAATAATCTAATCAAACTGCAGATGATCATTCTTTATAGGCTTGCCTCCACCACATTCCTCTTTGCTTTCATTTACTACTCCTGGAAAAAACCACGACTTGGTAATTTATTCTTTTGTATACCTGCTAGGCCCAGCCAGCTAATCTATCCTTTGTCCTCTCTGGCTCGCCAGGAAAAACCCCCAGTGGTGCTTTTACAATTTAAAGAATAGACAACTCTAAGTTTACTTTGTGTTACGGTTCAAGAAATCACAGGCAGACTTTTATTGATTTACTTTCCAGGTGTATAAAAACCCGGGGAAAAAGCCCTCACTAGTCAGTCACTCAGTCAGTCAGTCAGCAGTGAGTGAATAAAATCCTCTAAGGCAGAAGAGCAATTTTACTCCTCCTCTCTCGTGCATAGTTATTAGTAGATGTACACCTCTATCTACAATGAGTATAGTATAGTATAATCATACTGTATCAAACAGTATGGTATAATCAGTTGTACTTTTCTGGATATTAAAATATGCTAAAAAGTTAAGTAACCTCTCACCTCCTCGACTTTGGGGGAGGTGTTGAGTTGAAGGAACAGTTGAAATCAAGGAAGTTGTAGAGGCCGTTGTGGAGACTGTGAAGGAGGTTGTAAAGTCTGTGGATGTAATTGTGCCGCCTGTAGGGGTTGTTGTAGAATCTGTGGAGGTCGTTGTAGTATCTGTGGAGGTCGTTGTAGAGCCTGTAGAGGTCATTGTAGTATCTGTGGAGGTCATTGTAGTATCTGTGGAGGTCGTTGTAGAGCCTGTAGAGGTCATTGGAGTATCTGTGGAGGTCATTGTGCCACTTACAGAGGTCATTGCAGAAACTGAAGTGGTCGGTGTAGTATCTGTGGATGTCATTGTAGTATCTGTGGAGGTCATTGTAGTATCTGTGGAGGTCGTTGAAGAGCCTGTAGAGGTCATTGTAGTATCTGTGGAGGTCATTGTAGTATCTGTGGAGGTCATTGTAGAGCCTGTAGAGGTCATTGTAGTATATGTGGAGGTCATTGTAGTATCTGTGGAGGTCATTGTAGTATCTGTGGAGGTCATTGTGCCACTTACAGAGGTCATCGCAGAAACTGTAGAGGTCGGTGTAGTATCTGTGGAGGTCATTGTAGTATCTGTGGAGGTCATTATAGTATCTGTGGAGGTCTTTGTAGAGCCCGTAGAGGTCATTGTAGTATATGTGGAGCTCGTTGTAGAGCCTGTAGAGGTCATTGTAGTATCTGTGAAGGTCATTGTAGTATCTGTGGAGCTCGTTGTAGAGCCTGTAGAGGTCATTGGAGTATCTGTGGAGGTCATTGTAGTATCGGTGGAGGTCGTTGCAGTATCTGTGGAGCTCGTTGTAGAGCCCGTAGAGGTCATTGTAGTATCTGTGGAGCTCGTTGTAGAGCCTGTAGAGGTCATTGTAGTATCTGTGGAGGTCATTGTAGTATCTGTGGAGCTCGTTGTAGAGCCTGTAGAGGTCATTGTAGTATCTGTGGAGGTCATTGTGCCACTTACAGAGGTCATTGCAGAAACTGTAGATGTCGGTGTAGTATCTGTGGAGGTTGCTGTAGAATCTACGGAAGTCATTGCATGTCAAATCTGTCAAGGTCATTGTAATATATGTGTCGGTCATTAAAAAGATCTGTGTCGGTCATTGTAAGATCTGTGTCAGTCATTGTAAAATCTCTGGTTGGCCGGTCAATTAAGATCTGTGGAGGTCACTGTAAGATCTGTGGAGGTCATATTGTACAATCTATAGAGGATTGAGATCTCATTGAATTTGCAGAATCTTAAAGTGTCAGTGTAAGGTTTGAGAGATCTGTTGCAGGAATACGGTGAGGGAGATGAAGAAGAGTCAATGGGAGACTTGTCCTTGAGTAGTCTGAGCGAATCTCTGGGGAGTTTTTTGTGATGGGGTGGAGACGTTTATAGAGTCATTGTAAAATTTGAAGAACGTTGCTTGAGAATAAGGGAGGGTAGTAGAGGAATCTGAGAGAACAACCACCGAATCTGTGGAAGTGGTGCCATATATGACATGGTCTGTGAAAGATGTTTTAGGCTCTGTGAAAGATGTTTGATGTTTGACTTATCTTTTTTAAGCATCTGTGAACACAACAGACAAATCTGGGAGAATGGATGTTGATTTATCTGGGGAAAATTTATGAGATGTATGAGGGAGAATTTGGTTGGAGATGTTCGGCCACTAGTAGCAGAGTTAATGGGGATCTATGTGTGGATTGGAATCTTTGCTGATTATCTATGGTAGGAGACTCGAAGGAAATCTGTGAAGTTCTGGGGAATTCTGTGGGAACTTATCAAAAGTCTGAAGGAATTCTCGTTTTATTTTTTTTATTTTATCTTTTTTTTTTTATTATTTTTTTTTTGGGGGGGGGGGGGGTGTGGCGGGTCGTACCTGTTGTTGTAGTCCCATTTGCATATCCTGTGTGGAAAAGGATTACTATTATCATCATCATTAATGATAACAATCAACAATATTCAGGTAAAAATAATCAAAAATGGTAAAAAATGCTTTGATCGGACCGGAAGGATCGCACATAATGGATTAAGCCGTTACAATTTAAATCAAACAAATAAAAAAGGAAAAACTGACTTGGAAATTTTTGGGGGGAAATGGCAGAGACCGCTGGTATGCAAAACCGGTTTAGTCAAAGTTTTCGTTTCCAAATTGTGGAAAGTTCCCAGTCAGTTTTTCTTCAGGCATATGTGTTTTCATTTTGTATAAATGTTGAAAAAATAATGGCAAAGATAACTTTGAGAGGACCAAAACTGTGTAAATTAAAAGGAAATCTGTGGACAGTTGTTTTCCAATCTTCCCGATGGTGTATTGGGTCTTTCAGAATTAAAGTCACCTTTTGTCTTGATCATAGGACTGACACTTTGGGTTTATATAAAACAGTGCAACTCACCCGGACATGATAGGCCTAGATATAGCTTGAGCTCCCCTGTAGGGAAAAAAGACAGAAATTAACTAGAGTGAAAGAAAAATTGGGGGGTATAATTTTGCCTGGAGAAAGGTCCTGCAGGGATCGAAACATCAGCTTGTTATTCTCGAGAAGACTAAAATAAAAAAAAAGGGTTGTAAAAATCCTAAACCGAAATTAGACCCCCAATTGTAATGTAGACAATATCCATGGTCTGGCTCAACCACTTGCTTAAAAAAAAATTGGCATTACAGTTTTAAAAATATATCATGATTGTGTGGGAATACCCAATAGTGAAATGCATAATTTGTGCAGAGCAATGTGCAGTAGTCTGGTTGATGCATCACAAAATCATGATTTTTTGTTTTAACTGTAAGGCCATTTTTTTCGGCAAGTTGTTGTGTGCCAGACCATGGATGTTGTCTACATTATTTATTGGTGGTCTAATTTAGGTTTAGGTTTTTAAATCCAGACTTTTACAGTGATGGTATTAAACTAAAATCTGGCCCTAGATTTCACCTGCTCCCTATTCATGATTACATTCCAAATGCATATTGTTGATATGTTTCATAAATTGCTATGAAGGGACCGATATTTCGGGAACTCGATATTTCGATCATAACTGGATCTTTTCCCAAGGCAGAATGAAAAGCCTCAAAATGACCCAAACTACTTACTGACTTATTAAACTTGACGTACACAAATTGGAAATACAATCTCGGAAGTTTTTAAGGCCTGGAGTTTTGCAGCTACCAGCCCCTTTATCTGCCTCTGTAAAAGGTTCCTAGGATTGGAACGACAAGCCTTCTGATTTCTTAGTCCGAGTAACTTGGACCTGACAATTCATTGTCAAGTCACTTTTTTGTTTTAATTTTGGAGGGGTCGGATCGGACCCCTTCAAATTTCGAGAAAAATAATTTGTCGGTCCAAAACAAAGTTACTTGGACTAGGCCTACTTGGACTACCCTACTTCTTGCCCTTCCCTCACCCTACCAGCCTTCCTCTTTGTCCTTCCTCTTTTTCATCGTGTCCTATTTACTCTATTCCCCCTTCCTTCGTGTACATGTATCTGTTTTGTCCTTGTCACTCTGCCTTTGAGAAAGGTACTGCTAGGATCGAAACGTCAGGCCCACTCAATTTTGGTATTTGGTTAATAATAGAGCGATTTTGCTTAATGAGGGGAAAAAAGAAGATGATTTGCGATGCCTAATACCCATGATTCTTTCCAAACAACTTCATTCTGGCATGATGTTAACTTTAAGTGGAATATTTTTTTTTCATAGTTCAATTTAAATTTGTATGTATCTTTGACTTTGTATTGCTTCATAGATTTTTATATTGATGTTTTATAAAATAGATTTTTTTTTATATGTTTTATGACAGTTGACAACACGGTATCTTTCCAAATTGGGATTTCAATAAAGTTATAATGTAATCTAATCGTGGGCATTTCCCCCTATCCCAAACCACCCAAACTTTGTGTGCAGAAAAAGGAACAAACGGGAATTAATACTCACGTGGGAATTTGGGAACACGGGTGCAGTTGGTTTCGTTGATGCCGTTGTCGCATGTCATGGTCACAACCGTAGCACACTCGGTGGATGTGGAGCCTAGGCAATCTCCCGCGACGACTACCGGGCTGCCGAGGAACAACCACGCGGCGATGACCGCGGCGGCGAGAAGAGCACGCCATCGCCGTGCCACTGTCGTCGTTGTCATCGTCATTGATTTATTATCAACCGGACTAGTCCGTCCACGATCTAAGGCCAAGGGATAACGCAACATCGGTCGAGGTCAAAGAATATCATCCATACGTTGTCTGATCCAACAAATGAGTGAAATAGCACACCTGTGGAAATTTCAGCTCAATCCGCCAATTACCGAGTCTCGAGAAGATAACCGAAAACCGCTTCAGTTGTTTCGCGAAAATCCGCAGCAATTCAATGAATTGTTCCGAAAAATAGTTCAGATGTAGGGCTGAGACGTAAACTATTTCTTTCACACCATTCTCCAAAAAATATAGCAAATTTAGGCGGAAATATTATTTCAGTGCCAGTTTTCTACCATAACCATCTTCAAACTGTATACTAATTATATCTGTTTTTCGATCTTACCGATGCTGTACGTGTAGGGGCTTTAAAGCTGCCGATCTTGGGGATAAACGCGGCCGCTCAAAAAGAAAAAAACCTGCATCCCTTAGAACCCGGGTATTGCTTCGATCGCCGCTGTAAACGGTTGGGTTTTTTCACTTGTCGCAATCCCCTACCAAATTTCCAGACGATTTCCTCATGGAGGCCTCTCTAGTACTATTAATAGAATTATACTAGTACTTAGTAGTACCTCCACGGTTTCCTTGACATTGCAACGCTGGGCGCCCTGGGGGATTTCCCCCTTCCTTTGATTTGTTGAGCCTGCATTGTCACGGTTGCCATAGGAACACCGTAACAATAAACCAGCGCTCCAATCCGGTTTGGTGACTGCGTCTGGGTCTGGTTCAGCGAAGCGTGGCAGACCTTCCACCCCCCCTTCCATGAATCAAGAAAAAAGACCATTAATCTTATGGAAGTTCGATAATATCCCTGCTCATATACGTAGAGCCACTGAACACACAAACACCCCCAGGATTAGTTTAGATCCGCTTAAAGGCCCAATACAACATCGGGAAGATCGGGAAAAATCGATGTCCACAGATTTCCTTCTCAATCTAATTTACAGTTTTGTAGATGGTCATGATAGAATCCCCATGTTGAAATCTGACGGTCTGGGTTGCTGTACTTCTCGAGAAATCTTCACTCGCAAACATCGACAAATAGTTTATTACTCGCGAGTAATAAACTATTTCTTACACTCAAAACGGTGCGAAAACCGTGACGGATTTTTTTTGTAATTTTTCTACTTTCTCAGATTACCGTTTGAGCTAAAACCTCCGCAGGATTGTTTTTGGGGAATGTTTAACACACAAACTGTGGCAATCTTTTGACCTTTACTAATGTTTTATAGGGCCTTTAAAGTAAACATAGAATGAGCGAAGCTAGCACAGTCTCCCTGGCTCTCGGCCTTATAGTAATAGAACCAGCAGTCTTGTTTCCATGTACATGTAGTATTTGTCACTATCGATCAACATTCTGCTTTGGTTGAATCATCATAACCTTAAAGGGGATTTTTTCTGCCGCCGACCATTTCTTTTTTATTCACTTCTCTTCCTCAAAAAAAAAATGTTTTGTTACCTGAGCAGAGCTCCATTGTACCATGATTGTATGACCCCTGCTACTTTGGCATTGTTGGTTCGAAACTCAGTGGCGATGCTACACACACACGAAGCTATGAGCAAATTGATTGGGGTATAAACAGCCTGGCACAAATCTGACTGGCACTAGACACAATGAAATCTGTGACGCAGTAAGTCGCTCTGATGCATTATATTCCTTTACACAAACTGAAGTTGTTGACGGTTGTATTATTAGTCTGCTATTTATTTTCTCAAATCTGCTGCCAAAAGTGTAAACATAATTTCATTTTGACAAAAAGATCGAACACAGGGCCCAGGCCAAAGACTAACCATAAAAAAAATTCGAAATGACGATAAAGTTCAGTTCATCATTTATTGATTTCAAAGAGAATTTCTCCACCAATCACTAACACACAATCTGTAACAAATCACGGGGTCCGAGATCTGATGTGTTGCTCCTGATGGAACCTTTCTCAAAGGCAGAAAGATTGATAAGGGGAATAATGCACAACACATTATAGTCAAACAAATAAAGGAAAAACTAACTGGGAACTTTGAAACATTTTTCTTAAATGCAAGTTTTCTGTCTTCTTTTAAAACTGATTAAAAGTTGCCAGTCAGTTTTTCCTTTTATTTGTCTGACTTAAATTGAAAAAGCTGCATCCACTTTGCAATCCCCAACCTGCTGAAGCCAAGTTAACGACAACTGGTTGTTTGCATCTGAATGAAGGCAGAGGCAAGATTCCATGAGATATACAGCTGTTAATGGTTTAATGCTTTTGACAGGTGCCCCCACCTCGGCATAGACTAGTTGACTATTAATTTGGGAAGGCCATCATCCAAGGGCTGGATAGCTCATATGGTAAGAGTGCTGGTACGCCAAATCAGAGGTCTCGGGTTCAAGTCCCTGCACAGTCAACATTTTTCTTTGCCAATTCACAAAACATACCGGTTAACAAAACTTTGGCACAGTACCAGAATCTGAGTCAAATTCCTTGTGCATGTACACGTGCACTCAATGGAAAAGAAGCCAAACTATCTACTTGAAAACCCTCCACTTCGCATACACTGTGTTTTCAAATTCAATAGGGGAAACAAATCCCAAAACTGCCCTCTTGTTCAGAACCTCCGGCATTACCATGGCAACTACATTGACAAATCTTTCAATTCTCATCTCTCAAGATATGTGTAGAAGCAGGACCACAATCCGGATCAAGAAAATGCAGAAAGGTTTCCTGAAGAATTCGGTCCTCCTTGCCCTGGCAAACTGTCCAGACGATACGGCCACCGCCACGGAGAGATGCCTCTGCAACTCCAAGGCAGGGGGCCGGACGTCTCAGTTCAACCAATTCTGCTCCTTGTCAGTCCGATGTTGCTGCTGCTGCGATCCTTTCATGAGTTCCATCTGCTTCCCTCTCTCATCTCCTCTGGGATGCGGGGAGTTGCTATGTCGACTGCGTCTCCTTGGCAACCTTCACCAGTCTGAGGCTCTCCTCCTCCTCTCTCTTCTGCTTCAGCGCCATCCTCTCCTCCATCCTGTCCCGGAGGTCATCAAACTCCTTCCTCTGTTTTTTTTTTTTTTTAAAGACAAGCAAAGGAAGACAGTCTGCTGAATGAGTATTTATACAAAAAATTGCGAACTGCTTACTGACTAAAATTATCAAAATTAAGTGGGCCTGACGTTTCGATCCTAGCAGGACCTGCTAGGATCGAAACGTCAGGCCCACTTTATGTTGAGTCTGCTGAATGAGCGACTCTTTACAGACAAGTCAAACAGATAAATAGAAGGAAAAAATGACTGAGAGAGTGAGAATTTTTGAAATTTTTTGAAAAATGGCAAAAAGAAAACTTTGACTTGAGACTGAGACCTCTGGTTTAGCATGTAAGTGCTCTTACCATGTGAGCTACATGCATGATGATGCATCCAGCCCTCAGATTGCGGCCTTCCCAATTAGTCAACTAGTCTTCGCTTCTGACTGCCACCCCACGCCGGCAAAGATAGGCTGGATAGCTTAGATGGGGTGGGGGTGCCAATCAGAAGCAATTTACCATTAATTGCAGTAGTCTGCAGTTTGTTTGTTTGTATTTGGTGCGTGATGGTGTTTGTTTGTTTGTTTGTTTAGAAAAAAAAAAAAAAAACGCATTTGGTTTTGCTTTCTGAAGTGGACTTACATGCATCCTACTCTCGGGTGGGTACATCAGTTTCTGCACAATGGAAAAGAAAATACATATCAAAATCAACTTAATTACTTGAGTCAAGACAGTGGACTCTTCTCGCATATGAGACCGCAAACCTATAAGTCTTATCTAGTATTAAGATTTACACGGAAAGCCGTTTGGCGATGTTCTGGGCAACTGATATAACCCTTTGGCCACACGAAGGGCAAGGGCTCCATTCATTCTCTCAATGTTTTGAGGCTTTTGGGGGGATTTAGGATCTCGGACATTTCCAAAGCACCAGCCCGAGCTGCTTCTTCTTTCGTGTCCATCATCTCTGATTTGGTTCAAATGTTGGGCCAGGCTCTTGCGCAGTTGAGGGCCGTCCTATTCGCACTTGCCAGATCTTCTAGGCAACACTCGTCCTCCAGGAGTGGGCATCTCAGTAGATTTATCTGCTCTGAAACAACCTGCATTCACAGGTTTGATCGGCCGCATCAGCATAGCCCCACTTGCTCAGGTTGGCTTTGCTACGACCCATTTCTGTGCGTAGTCTGTTGAGGGACTTCCACAGCCCGAGCTGATCCTATGTACTTACGATTTTGTCGGTGACATATTTCTCGAACAGCTCTGTCCTGTTGAAGCAGTAGAATGTAGCCACGGGAAAAAACACGTAGATGCCCATCTGATGAGAAAACGACAAATTACTGTAATTACAGAGACATTTATTACTGCGTGCAAGAATGTCATACAAGTTTGAACAATTCAGGGCCTCTGATGTTTCAATCCTGGCAGGATCAAAAAGAAAAATCCTGCTGGGACTCCAATGTCAGGTCTGCTATTTTGATGCTGTTTAAGAGGCTTGATTAGTTTTTATTATTAACAGATATTTTCAATTTGCCACACGTTGTTTACTTTGCGCGAACCGCAGTGGACTTCGAGCCAAAAGCCCCATACTTTCTCCAAGATCCTGGGGAGTATTGGGGAGAACCCTGATAATGATGATGGGTTATGAAAATTTATAATTATAATGAATCACAGCTTTTAGCAAACTCAAAATGCCATTGAAAGGCTTAAGTGATTCAAGATTATTGAGAAATTCAATTTTTTAATGTTTTCTTTTATTTTCATTTTCGGGCAAGTAGATTTCCCGTTCGGGCAAGTAAATATATGAAAAGTGATCATTTCAATTGCCCGAAGGGCAAGTAAATTTTTTTTTAGTGTGGAACCCTGGTTTATTATTTAAGCCTTTGACTTTGGGAAAAGTCCACTATAATCAAAATATTACCATTAGGCATTAAATAGTGGTCATCGTAACTTGAAATCAATCCATGATTATGAGCTATGCACAGAAACTATACAGGCTCACTAGTATCAGAACTTACAAAACGTCAAAGGGTCATCTGTCATAAGTTGAATTACGATGCATCGTAAGGCTTTGTGAAATCAAACCCAAGCCCCCTAAGTTGAACTTTTATTTGAACTTACTAGTAAAACTCTAATCTACTGCAGATTGACTTTACTTAAATTTTTTAACAATTATCATTATATTAAACCCAAATTTCAGCTAATTCAAAATTATAAGTGCTGCAAACTGTTTCCTAACAATATGTAAAAGACCCAAATGCAAATCTAAAAAAAAAAGACACCCTGACAGAATGACATTTCGATCCGAGTCTAAGAACTTAAATTATTATTCAGCAGGGCCTTTCTCAAATACAGTAATTCATTTATTTTAGGATTCAGAAATCAAACAACACGGCTGTTTGTGTTGTTGTATTGTTGATGTATTGTGAAGGTTTGGGCAGTGTTCTGGTAATCTGGAATTAACGAAATTACCACGTACAATTATTAGTTGTGAACAACCCACACATTAAACAGCCGAATTGGGACGAATTTACTCGGATCAGCAAGAAGAACCATGCAAACACGGAACAAAATACTCACCCGAATCGTCTCCAATTTCCATCCTCCCATTTTGACAAAGAGTATTTTCTTAAATCATGCGAAGCACAGAGTAGTAAAACTAACTGTAAGTGATCACACTTGATGTCCTGAAGTCATTTTCTTGAAGATTGTTGTCTTTTTATAACCCAGAATCCTGCGAAAATGGGCTTTCACATGGCTTTCGTAACCATTTTTTTGTGATGCAACATGTACAGCGCCCTCAAGCGATCATTTCGTGCTCGGACAGAATGTGTTACGGACTCCGGACGAAGTTGAATACAATCATGAACATTATTATTATTCTAGGTTTCCAGGCGATCAATCATTATTTTTTGGGGTGTGTTCATAAATTATTGATTTCAATAGGCACAAGGCAGGAAATACGTACTATGAAATAATGAAGCATTTCTAGAAATGCTCACAGACTCGTGCAAAATTGAACCTCAAAAAATGTTTCGATCCAAAATTTAACAGGGACTTAATTTCTGTACTAGTGCATGCATGTACAGTGTATACACAGTTCGATGTATAGTGCTAGGACTGAAACTTGTACGTCTCTTATATTCTATCTAAACAAATGATTAATAACTAAATTGAGTAACGATTGTAATACATATTACTTATACTATCTAGCGAGAAAAAAATACCCACATGTTATACTGTTTTGTAGAAATTGTATGCGAAACAAATTAATTTTGTTTGGGAGAGGGGGGGGGTGTGCATAGGTCAGTAGTATAGTCACACAATACATTTTCTAGTTGGCAAAATTGCGTGGCTTTGACCGATTGACCGAATACATCGGCCGGGCTTCGAATTACACACGAGTCTATGGAAGGTGCTATAGCTAGTGGCTGCAGCCACTTCCCATAGACACGTGTGCTATTGCAAGCCGTAGCCACTCGATTTTCAAGCATGGCACCGCTTTTGTACCACGTGCGCCTTTCACCGCCCAGTATAATCCGTGCCGTAATTAACATTCTTTCAAAACAGAAGAAAGTCTTCAAGGCTGTGTCAAATACATTTCTCAGTGAATTCCTCAAGAATTTAGAGGAACTATTTCAAGCCATACATGATCGATCAGGCGTATAATTATATAAATGTACTTTCTCAAAACAGTATAAATTGGAGCATCTATATCAGTCACTCTGAAATTTCGAGATTCGCAGTTCGGTCACTGAAGTTCGAGAGCAGTTGAGTTGGCAAGATCTTCGCATCACTTCGATGATGTCATCCTCTGAAAATATCTTGGGGTGCCACACCCCAATCTTGGTTTATCGGTTACTTGGCAACGCAATCGGCGTCATTAAAAGAAGGGACTTTCCCCGATGGGCCCCAATGGCCCGACGGCTGTTTTATGTTGGACAAGTCAAAGGCCAAAGTCCTTCAATGCTATGCGAAGCGTACGTACGTACGTACGTACATGTACGTACCCGGCACGGCCGTGCATACAATGCAGCATTCTTCATTTATAACGAGCTGCCCTGTGCATGTGCTGTGTGCGCTGTGGTTTTTCTCGGGTTTTTTCTTCTTCTCAAGGTCGTTTGTTGCCACATTATACAGGATTAACCAACTCCATGGAGCATTTCTAAAAGACGGGTCTGTCGACGATTGAGCCATATTTTGGTGTGCTGCGTCTCGTTTGATGTAAGTACATGGACAAGAGAAAGACCTCCGTCAGTGGAATTCTTTCAGCTGTATGCAAAAGCAACGCATGTTATTCAGTTGTTAGGTCCACAACTGCACAAGCATGATACTGTCAGATTAATACTTCTACTAAAGTACTACTAGTACTAGTACTACTACTACTAGTACTACTACTAGTACTAGTACTACTGTAGTAGCAGTAGTACTACTACAAAGTACTAGTACTAGTACTAGTACTATAGTAGTAGTATCGTGGGAACCCCCGTTTTCGACGCTACACGTTTTCGACGCTTAGCCTTCTAACTCACATCGCACTATGAAAACAACTCCGTATAACGATCTCAGACTTCGTATCTTACAGTTGGTTTCCTGCTCTTGTCCGTCACCGAAAATGTGGAAATTTAAGGCTTTTCCAGTAGGCCAAACTCGTGTTATTCAAAAAGTTGCTCTTTTGGGGTCTATTTTCCTAGGTACAAAATTGGCAGTTGCTTCGAAGCTCCAGTTTTCTTTATTGTTGGTCCTAAAAAAAATCTGAGTGTACCATAACAAACCCCAACATCCGTAGAAAAAAAAATATCACGCAACTTGAGGCAGTCCGTTCAGGGTAAAAACTATGGAGCCTCCTATAGGGCGTCTCGCTTATATATTTTTTTTAATGTATTTTTTATTATTATTTAAAGACAAAAAGTAACATGGCACAATAGGCTTTTTTTTTAAATGAAAAAAATAAAAGGGCAGCTAGAGAAAGTACCAAGAAGGAGGAAATGTGTCTCTGGAGTGACATTGGGAAAGGTCATAACTGAAGAAGCAGCGAGAAAGAGGATTGTGGAGTTTTTTTTAAACGTCACAAAAGAAGACATCAACCAGACCAATACGTTTTAAGCATAAATTATGAATGATTTGAGGAAAGTGTTAGAAGCAGTGCGGAAAAACAAAAACAAAGATGAACACAAAAAACATACAGGGAAGAATTTTACAGTGCCACACAGCATTTTGAGTTATTTTAAGAAATTATTTTGCGTTTGGCTGGACTGGGACACCTTACTAAACACCACTGACGAAAATAGGTGACGATGCTTACTGCGCGGTGCGCCGCGGACGTCAACAAAACCGGGTAATCTTACGGAAGTGACAGGCTTGATTAACCTTCTCTATGATTATTCTAATAGTCTGTGGTGTGGAGAAAGTGACTGGGACCTCTTTTAGTGTGATACTTTCGTCCACATTGTTCAGTTTGAAGAAAAGTCCTTATATCGTCGAAAACCGGTTATTGGAGGATACTAGTAGTACTAGTACTGTAGTACTAGTAGCACTAGTTCTAGTACAGTGTCAGTATAGTACTTAGTAGTAATAGTACTAATACTGTAATAGTTTACGTAATAGTAGTCTGTGTGTTCTTTGTCCGACTGGTCCGCGACTGACCACTTTATACAAATCAAACCCTTACCCTTCATTCATCTATATAGATCTTCTTCTTCTCCAATTTGTCTTCCTCTCCCTACCTACCGGTACTGTAGCACTTCCTTCTCCCCTTCTTCCTCTTTCTCTTCCTCATCCCCCTCCACCTCCTCTTCCTCTTACTCCTCTTCATCATCCTCCTCCACTTCCTCTTCCTGTCCCTCTTCCACCTCCTCTTCCTCCTCTTCCTCATCCACCCTCCACCTCCTGTTCCTCTTCCACCTCCTCTTCCTCACCCTCCTCCACCTCCTCTTACTCTTACTCCTCTTCCTCATCCTCCTCCACCTCCTCTTCCTCTTCCTGTCCCTCTTCCATCTCCTCTGCCTCTTACTCCACTTCCTCATCCACCCTCCACCTCCTGTTCCTAAGCTTCCACCTCCTCTTCCCCATCCTCCACCTCCTCTTACTCTTCCACCTCTTCCACCTCAGACTCAGAGTCCTCTTCTTCCTCCTCTTCCTCATCCTCCACCTCTTCTTGCTCTTCCACCTACTCTTACTCTTACTCTTCTTCCTCCTCTTCCACCTTCTCTTCCTCTTCCTCCCCATTTTCCACCTCGTCTTCCACCTCCATCCCCTTCTCCCCCTCTTCCACCTCCTCCTCGTCCTCATTCCCCCCTCTTCCTCTCATGTAGTGTGGACAAGATTGAATTCAGTAGAACAAAAGTGGCACTATATTGCAAGTGTTTCGCTGGATTTGCCCAAATCTTGATCTTATAACCCTGAATACAAAAATAATGTGCGTTAGTGCTTATCAAGGGATGTCAAGGGATACTAGAGGATTTGGACAATCCTATGATCGAGTAACTAGCAATATTTTCAGCATTTCTCTTGATGCTGTCATAAGTACATGTATCTATCTAGCAGGTGGAATTCTTTTATCAAAATGGACCTGCTTGTTGTACATTACTGAGTAAAAGTACACATGCTGAGATACAGAAGCTCCCTGAATATCAAAGGACAGATTTAAGACAAATATGTGACCCACAATCCACATCTTCATATAAAAAGTGATGTACTGTACATGTTCCTCACTACCTCTACAAACTAACATACCTTACACTGTACGTAGCGTTTAATTTGTTGTACATTATAAAAAGGCTAAGTACTGTATACGAGTACATTTTGGTGATATTTTCAAGAATGCATATAATTTAATGCTTGCTTAAAGCCCCTACACAACATTGGTCGAGGTCAAAGAATAGAATCCATATGTTGTCTGATCCAACATATGCATAAAATAGCACACCTGCGAAAATTTCAGCTCAATCCGCCAACCGAGTCTCGAGAAAATCATGAAAACCACTTCAGTTGATTCACGAAAATGCAGCATTCAACGCCGTACTGTTCCGAAAAATAGTTTAGATCTCGGTGAGACGTTAACTATTTCTTTTACTCATTTCTCCCAAAATAGGCCTACAACATTTTAGGCAGAAATATTTCAGTGAGAGGTTTCTATTATAACCATCTTCAAACTATAAGTTTCATGTAAATCTGTGAACATTTCTGTTTTTCGATCTTGTAGGGGCTTTAAATGAGTAATTAGCATTCTACCTTAATGCTGTACTAAGTGTAAACGCACCTGCCGAACATGGGCACATGATATACAGTACTGTATATGTATGCGTACATGTACAGTATACTTGCTGAGGTAATTTAATATATGCATGTGCTGCTGGGCAAGCTAAATTTATCATGTTAATCATGGTCCAGTTGACGTACAGCGGTGTTGCCATGCCAACAGCATACACAGTCTACTGTATCTTGCATCAATTGCTAATGCCATGTGTATACATGCAGTACATTCTTGGTACAGTGTTTGTATTTAATGTACAATGTACATGTACATGCATGTATCATGGTTATAATTATAATGTACATTTAGGTAGATGGAGAGGAGGGCTTGACGAATTTTGTCCATTTCTTGTCATGGGCACTACATGTATTTCATGGAATCCGTTGTGGTTCATGAAATACAGTATCACTGCCACAGCAGCAGAGACATATCTTGCCTTACTCCCAGCAGCCGATTTCACGAAACTTCAAATGTTGCGTACGCAGCATTATCTTGCGTAACTTACGCAACATTTTGCTGCCTTTTCTAAATGCTGCAGAAAAAAGAGCCATTGTGGCACAAGACTTATAAAAGCAACATTTGACGTTGCGTACCTTACGCAACTTTTCTTGAAATCGTCTGCAGGTGAGCAAGACAAAATGTTGCTGACTGCGCACAACTTACATGATACGTAAAGGGCGACAGCGATGCAAATCTGAAATACTTTGAGGGACTTATGTTTCGGTCCTTGCAGGACCTTTCTCAACTAGGAGGATGCCAAGGATAAACTTACAGGAATGGGGAGAGGCATAGATACTAGATAGGATACAGGCGACAGAAAAACAAGACATGGAGGAAAACTGGTTTCTCAGTGACTTTGTAGTGAGTAGGTTTGAT
Organism: Luidia sarsii; assembly: GCA_949987565.1. NCBI lineage: Eukaryota > Metazoa > Echinodermata > Asteroidea > Paxillosida > Luidiidae > Luidia > Luidia sarsii. Next base: position 11,288,451 of record OX465113.1, read on the forward strand.
AACTTTGTTCTTGAGTGATAGGTATGCGGTGAGTCGGTGACACCATACATGTACTTCTATCATTTGTGAGTACATACATACTGTGTGTGGTTCTGAAAAGAGCCAGGAGTCTCCTGAAGACGAACAGAGTATATTGTTTGAAACGTCGAGTTCCTCCGGTTCTTTTCAGATCCACACATACTCACAACAGAGAGAATTGTACCCGGTGTCACCGCAAACCTTTTACTCGGGATGATCTCACCAAGAAAAACCTTCAAATCTAAACTTGGTTCTTCTTTCCAACTAGAACTGCAATGTACGTGTTCTGACTTGGCCGGGATGAAGGAACTGTGAAGGATCATGACACCTCCTTGGCGACCCACCTTCCACCATCTTCTGGTCTACTGGACTCTGTGGTTAACATGCACAGCTCACAGTGCTGGTGCCACGGGACAGTGGTGTGTGACGAATGGCAACTTAACTTGCCCGGTGGGCTGTGATGAGGTACATGTATTAGTGGAGCTGCCTGAACTCCCATCTTTCATAGGTAAATATGGATATGTTTCTCATGTTTATGGCATTGCACATGGAATGGTCGCCACTCGCCACCTCTGACAGGCATTGTGGGGATCATGTGGACTGCTTAATGGACTTGTGGGTCAATTGTTGGTTTCAAATGGTAATGGTTCAAGCTTGTGGCTCTGGCTCAGGCCCTATTTGAGAATCTCAGGTCTACATGTAGGCTCTGGCATGGCTCTGGCTCTGGCTCTGGCTCTGGCTCTGGCACTGGCTCTGGTTCTGGTTCTGGTTCTGGCTCTGGCTCTTGCTCGGGGTCTCAAGCCTAGGCTCTGGCTCTGGCTCTTGCTCGGGGTCTCAGGCCGGGCTCGGCTGTGGTTGTGGCTGTGGCTGTGGCTGTGGCTCGGGGTCTCAGGCCTATGCTTGGCTGTGGTTGTGGCTGTGGCTGTGGCTCGGGGTCTCAGGCCTATGCTTGGCTGTGGTTGTGGCTGTGGCTGTGGCTCGAGGTCTCAGGCCTAGGCTTGGCTGTGGCTGTGGCTGTGGTTGTGGCTCTGGTTTGAGGTCTCAGGCCTAGTCTCTGGCTCTAGCTCTGGCTCAGCTTCTGGCCAATGGCTAAGTCAGAGTTAGAGTCAAGGTTTAGCAAAGATCCAAAGATACTATGCAGAAATGATTACTGGTGATGATGAGCAAGCGTTGGACTTATGTTTTTGTTTTCATGCGGGTATCATGATGAGTCATAGAGTTACACCCTCATTGGATATCAACCTCACTGATGCATCATCATAATGTACATGTATCTTGACTGCAGGAACTAATTGCTATACAAAATTGAATCCCCTACCTGCACATAAATACTTTACATGTACATGTACATGAGACCTTGACCAGCTAAAAAAACTAAGAGGGTTCAAAGAGGGTTGCGGGTTTGAATCCTGCCCAAGTTGCCCAAGTCTGAGGAAATTGTGCAAAGCACTGAGCATGCAGTGCTGACTCCAAATCTGGTAGGGCCAATCCATTATCTCATTGAATTTCTCACTAATGCAAAATCATCATAAATGTGGTTTATTTTTTCTGAAGTTCTGTTCAACTGTTATAAGAATTTATTTTGTGGTTGTATTTTGCAAGTTCTTTACTGACAGTTTTTCCCTCATGTTTTCCACAGACCTGCAGTCCTCCTGTGAGATCGATTGCTTGCCAGAAGACGGTAAGGCTTGATGAATTTGTCCGCCTGTTTATTATCGTCGGAAGAATTCAGTCCGGGTTTGTTGCTGCATGCTGTTGCATGGTTTGAATAAGAAAAAAAGATAAAACACAAATAGTCTCATCACACACTAGGTGCTTTCCCACTAGAACAAAACAGTGCGATTCACTTTTCGATTTTTGAATCATGATTCAAAAATCGATTTTCTTTCGTGTGTGGACGCAAAAAGCTCACTAATAAGCGCGATTCGAATCGCGATCCAAATCGCGGTTCTGCTTGCGATTTTTTTTGGAAACAGCGCAATTATTTGCCGGGCACTGTGTGTGTGGGATGCTATCGAAAAGAGAAAATCGAAAAGTTACATTTCACAATTCCGTGCGCGTAGATAAACATCCACCATGAGCAGCACGATAAGCTGATGATTACGTGCGATAAGCACACAGCCAGCTCATACGCACATAGCACAGGCGTCATTTATGGCATGCAGTATAGCTTCCTGTTGGACACTCTTGGGTCACATTTCAGGCATGCGCAGTTGAATCACGATTTCAATTTTTTTGCGGTGTGTGGACGCATGCGGGATAAAAAAAAAAAAAGATTGGATTTTCAATCGTGATCCACTTTTCAAATTATTTTTCTAGTGAGAACGCACCTACTGTACATGTACTATTTACGGTTGTGCTGCACTATACTTGTTTGGCTGGCTTGACGGGATGGTAGAATATAGAAAGCACCAGAGACATGATGACCCAAAAATGATCTTGGGGAAAAAAAGGCCTGCTGATTCTACTGTAATTCCTGGGCTGTGAACCAAAAATCCCCACGGTAATCTTTAATTGTTGACTTCAAATTTGGCATGGAATGGAGACAGGGTCCTCCCCCCCCCAACCCAGGTTAGGCTTCGGCTCCAGCTCTGTCTGTTCCCTAAAAGCTGAAATGACAGGGCTTTCATGGTTCTTTGCACATTGAACTTGAAGCTTGGGAGACGTTTTACAAATGGAGTATCTTCTCCAAAACCCCAGCCCAATGCCTCTTGTTTGCATGCATTTTACTTGAAAATTGGAGGCGAGAAAAACAGAGAATGCTAGAGTGAGGGCATTCATGCAAACCGGGTTTCTGGTAAAGGCCTCAGGTGGGCATTGGAAACTCTGTGTACATGTAGCCCAGAGGTTTTGTAAAATTGTCCCGAGAACACTGGGACTACCCAATCTGATTTTTTTTTAATGAAAGATCGCCAAACACAAGGCTTTAAAAGGCCACTCGAGGTGATGGCTACAAGAAAAATAGAAGAGGAATAGACAGATCAAAAAAAGAAGAAGAAGAAAATAGTGAACATTGTATTAAAAAAAAAAAAAATCACACATGTGCATGTTAACTGTGTTAATATGTATATTACTGGGTTCCATTGTACATGTACATGTACACATGTACAGTAAATACTGCAAATGTGCTTATAGATAATTATGTACATGTATAACTATACATGTAAGTGCATAAGTGCATACTATTTAGAACTAAACATGTATTCCTACCATGCACAACGAAACTTCACTAAGATATCTGATCACAATCAGACAGATTTCTAGGGCAACCAGACAGATGTATCGGAAATTGTCACCCAAAGCGTTGACGTAATTAGAAAAACTGTGAACTTATCAAGGTCCCCAGAAGTTCGGCACTCAAACAAAAGCCACCAGGTCCCAAGGACAATCCAAAGGTTCCCTTATATACATATGTAGTTACTTCCTACCACCCTTCTCTTCCTCCTCTCAGGAAGATAACTAAGGAAAAACACCATATTCTCCACACTTGCCATTCCAAATTCGCCTGTTTTGGCTTTCAGGCGCCCCTGTAACCTGCGTGACTTAATTGTCCCAGCAGAGGTTCCCCCTTTGGACACTTCACCTCCTACTAAATTTGGTACATTAAAGTGTACCTCGAAATGTATTCTTTGCAAGACACTTGTCAAGGAAATACATGTACAGTAGACTCTTTCAATGGACATTCTTCTGGAACTACCCACAAGACCTACGGCTCTATCATGTGCACTACCTCAAACATCATATACCTCATCTCATGTAGAGTTTGTAATGTTCAGTATGTTGGTGAGACCAAAACCATTCTCAAAAAACGTATCTATGGCCATAGGTCTACAATCAAAACCGGTAAAATGGACACCCCTGTTTGGTATCACTTCAATCTCCCTGATCATTCAATTTTCAATTCAATTCAATTAAATTTATTTCCACTTATTCATAATTCCAATAAAGGATACAGTACACAAGGATGTGGATCAATTCCTGTTAGGATAAGTGGAGGAGGTCTCCAAAAAGCAATGCTTGTTTGCGGAGACCCCCTGACTTTGAAGACTTTTTTATGGTTTATACAGTAACTAATCAATTGATTAATCAATTACTCATTATATAGATATACTGTATGGCCTTAGATACAAATTTACGGAAACACAAATTATAACGGTTACAGTATGATATATATTGGTGGAACATAATGGTTGCAAATAAGTTATGAAGTATTTAGATATTTTCTTAAAAGACATAGTTTTAGTTTTCTTTTAAATACGTGAATACTATTCGTCTTCTTAAGGGAACTGCACAGGGAATTCCAAACTTTGGGCCCCTGGAATGTAATATTGTTTAGCGATTTAGAGAGGTGAACAAGATGGACATGGAAATCATCAGATTGTCTAGTTAGACGGGAATGAATCTGGCAGTTGAATTGAAACATAACTTTAAAGGAATTCGGTAGACCATTGAAAACATAGTGGTGCATGAATTGACCTACTTGGAGCAAGTAAATATCGTGAACTTTAAGACATTTGTAGTGGTGAAACAATGGATTGGAAGGGGATGTGGATGAATGTGGATGAAGCATCTTCGGACTATTCAACCACATGGTCTCAACATCCAGGAGGGTAATGACTAACACCATGCAGCTTTCTGATAATCCTTCTTTTGTGTTCACTCCTTCGCACTTCTCTCTTTGATCTTTCCCCCTCTTCTCACTAATCCCCACCCTACTCCTTGCCCTTCCCTTTGATCTCACCCTACCATCTTTACTCTTTGTCCTTCAATTGTTTCTCATCCGTGTCCTATTCACTCTCTTCCCCCTTCCTTCGTGTACATGTATCTGTGTTGTCCTTGTCACTCTGCCTTTGAGAAAGGTCCTGCTAGGATCTAAACGTCAGGCCCACTAAATTTTAAGATTTGCATTTTGGTAATTTTAGTCAGTAATAAGCAGTTTGCAACATTTTCGTATAACAACTTATCAAGGTGACAGACGTGTCAACAATTGAAATACATTTTAATATTGCATTGTCAGTATAATGCAAAGGGGAATTGGAATAGGGAGATTATTTTACACTTGGATGACGCCCACTTTAGAGTGTGGTCGCCATGGCTATGATATTTACTACATTGAGAACATTCCTCATTTTAATCATCCCCCCCCCCCTGCTCCACCACCTGTGCATTGTAATGATTCATCCGTTATTGTTGTGAAATTGGAGCAATCAAGTAACGTAAACGTGGACATGTGCATGTACCGGTACATGTATGTGTGTACGGTACATGCACATGTACATAAACATGTGTAGGCCTATGTTTGTCCACTGTGCAGACCGTTACACAACAAGACCATCTGCCTTTAATTGCCTTTGGCAGTGCTAGTGAGTGCTGCATATCAGATTTACATGTACATGTACATTAGAATTAACGATCTACTTGTACTGTACATGAACATGTACATGCTCAGTCAATTGTGTGTGCAGGCAGAGAGCTCACTGCACCAAACCTTGAATACCGTAGCATACGGAAGCATACATGTACACCTAACCCTATACAGTACAGCTTGCCATATTAAAATGTCTGATCTGTCTGGTATACAGAGACCACCACCGAGCTTTTAACAACCATCTCTGCATCTACCAGTACTGTGCTCCATACATCATTGACACCCACATCAGGTACATATTGTGGAGGACCGTTTGCTAAAAAAAAAACTCACAAAACTACCGTACATACATACATGTACATATACATGTGGCTTCCAAGGGTTGATTACCGGTACATGTATTATGGCATAGCGTACTTCAAAAATGAAAAAAAAAATGAAAAAAGCTATCCATGGACCTGTGGTCTTGAGTACATGAGAACCGTACATATTTTTCAAAGTTTCAATTTTCTTTTCTCTTCATTAGCCATGGAAAGCTCTCAGATTTTGGCCTTGAAAAAAACTTTCAGATGACTTATCTGCTGAAAAGGTGGGAGGTCCATAGTTTTAAGCAGTAAATCACTCTTTCCAAACCACAGAAAACAAATGCCGGCTTCCTTTGACTTTTTTTATTATTAATGTGAGGCAGTTTTCTTTGAGTGACACTTTGAGACTGGAATAGAGACTAACTGGAATCATGCTGGAATGTGCTGAGATAGAAAGTTATGAGTGAAATCATTGGCCGTGGCTTGAAATTACACACAGTTTGCCTATGGGGATTGGCTGTGTATAGCTGCCAGCAAAAAGCAACCTCCCTCGGATTGTGTGTAAATTTAAGCCATAGTCAATGAATTTGGTTTGTAGGGCTATGCCTTTATGCAGATGCAGTGCACTAATTTGATCCAAGATGGCTCCGTTGGCCGCCGGGCTGATTGTATACACGTACATGTAATGAAGTGTGGACCTACATGTACAACTGTTTTAAACAGGAGAGCGCCCTCGTTGAGAGGTTGAAATGCTTTCTCTGTGTGAGTTGTTTGCACATTGGTCTGAGTGCGTACAGGTGTTGTTGTTTTTTCCACCATTGTCTTGTGATCACATAACCTCAGATATACATGTCATGCTGTTCATCATAATACACAAATGCAGTGTCAATGATTTGTCCTGTCCATATCAAAGACAGATCATGGGTAACCAATGAAACACCACTCGGGCTGTCACATGACATCAGATTAACCAATGCCCACCCACCTCCCTCCGTCTCACCACCCTCACCCGTCCATCCCATCGCCCATGGATCTACATGTACATGTACTCCATCTGTACTGTGTGTGTGTAGTGGACGTAGATTCTACTCCTGCAATTGGTGGGAGTGCGGTCACCACTACACGCAGTGCACTGACTTCTACAGTGACCGCCAGCACTGTCCAGTCAACGACGGCCGGTGTGGTCATCATCACTACTCCTGTGACTGATAGGGGCAGTAAGACACTGGGGACTTTTTCACTGCACGTTTGGCCCTGCATCTCTGGTCTTGCTTCAATGCACACTGGCACCAACTAATTATTAATTCCTGTTTCTTTTTCTGCCTTCCAATTTGTGTTGTTTTTTTGCACTCTGTCATTATACTTTGTATCTGCACTTGTCGTGGATGAGATGTTAATTTGTACTTGAAATGAACTAATACAAAACAAAATCTAACAATGAAAGGAAAATCTGGCTGGGACTATTCAACCACATGGTCTAAACATCCAGGAGGGTCAACTAACATCATGCAGCTTTCTGATAATCCTTCTTTTGTGTTCACTCCTCCACACTTCTCTCTTTGATCTTTCCCCCTCTTCTCACTAACCCCTACCCTACTCCTTGCCCTTCCCTTTGATCTCTCCCTACCAGCTTTACTCTTTGTCCTTTGTTTCTCATCTGTGTTCTATTCACTCCCTTCCCCCTTCCTCCGTGTACATTTACTAGTATCTGTTTTGTCCTTGTCACTCTGCCTTTGAGAAAGGTCCTGCTAGGATCAAAATGTCAGGCCCACTAAATTTTTAAGTTTTGAAAAATGGCAGGGTTGGGGTTGGACTTGAACCCTAAACCTCTGGTTTTGAGTATATCTTACCATCTGAGCTATCTAGCCCTTATAGATGGCTGTGCCTTCCCAGATAGTCTTTGCCGGGGTGGGGGCACCAGTCAGAAGCAAAGACTAAGACTAGCAAAGACTAGTTGACTATTTGGGATGGCCACCATCTAATAATTAAGGGCAGGATAGCCCAGCAGATGGTAAGAGGGCTGGTACGCGAAACCAAAGGTCTCGGGTTCAAGTCCCGGGCCAGACCAAGTTTTCGGTGCCATTTTTCAAAAATAAATTCAAACAACAATCTACAAACTGCTCACTGACTGAAGTGACCTCAAATGAGTCCTATTGTGCAGTAGCTTACAGAAAGGATAGAGTACCTGATGTTTTGATCCTAGTGGAACCTTTCTTCAAGGCATAATGACAAGGACAGAGATGGAGACAGAGACCCATGTCTTTCAGAAAGGGTCCTGCCTGGTTTCAAATGTCGGGCTTAATCATTTTTTTTTTCAATTAGATTTGAGTTCTATTGAAATAGCAAGTACCAGCTTTTCATTTCCTCATATTTATTCATTTTCCAAAAAATTGCCAAGATCTCAGCTCAGCCCACCGTCCTGTCTCATTATGGATGTAGTTGTTCCGCCAGTTAACCGCTGATTAATTGTGCTCAGTTCAGTTGCCATGGTAACGTTGGAAGGCAGCTGCATATACTCACTATGCACCTAGACAGTGTACACATGTACAGACTGTGTACACACCTAATACGGCTTCTTGCGCTATGTGTTTGTATGTAAATGTACCCCTCCAATACTCTTCCTTTCAAGTACATGTAGTTTAACCCTATGCTTACCACATTGTTTATTTGGCACTTACTCTGTTACCAGATTGTTTTAACACAAGAAGCTATTCATTGCACTCCTATTCAAACTCTTTTTTCTCAACGATGACATGTCTTTCCAAAAAAAAAGGTTGTCTATGCATTTTATTAAAAAGAACTCGGGCTTTCTTCTCGTATGAAATTCAGATGAATAACATCAAGCACGTTACAGCACTATAGGCCTATTTCAAAGTTTTAGAAAAAAAGAAATTGTCCTTAGACAAAATAGCAAAATGAAACTCTGATTGCTTGAAACTCCGCATTTTTAAAGTTCTTGTCATTGTTCTTGCACTAAATTCTCATTCTCATGAGTGTTAGGATCAATTGTCTGTGTACATGTACACACATGTATATGAATATTGAATACCAACCTCTCTGAAAATGGTTTCGTTTCCAAACTTTCCTTCAAAATTTTCCCTCAAAAGCTTGTTACTAAGCAAAGTTAAAATGGCTCTCATGAGTGTTGGATCAATTGTCTGTGTACATGTACATGTACATGAATATTGAATATCAACCTCTTTGAAAATGGTTTTGTTTCTTCCTTCAAAATGTTTCCTCAAAAGCTTGTTACTAGCAAACTTAGTTTACAAAGCTACATGTATAGCACTTACATGTTCAATGTACAAATGGCTATCTCTCTTTTAGCCACTTTAAAAATTCACTATTCACGGATGCAATTTCAATTTTTATATTCTATATTTTATACGATAGAATGGCATGTACTGTTTTTGTGTTTTCTCTCAATTCCAAGTGTGTCCAAGTGTAAACCCCACTTTCCATCAAACCAGTCTGGACTGCATCAAGCCAGTACAATGGTCTTTCCTGTACTTCTACATTGTACTGTACATCGATATTTTCCTTTGTTCCTTTGTCTTGATACATAAGTGTGCTGTACTTTGGTCAGTGCAGTGTTCTCCACCCAAGCCGGGAACCGTGTTCTATCCTCAACTATACTGCATGAGTCAAAGTACATGTACATGTATACTTGGCTATGAGAACAAAGTACGTGTACATTTACAACATACTGTACACTATATAGTGTACAGTATAGAGCCATATGCCGCCATTTTCCACTTACGAGTACAAGTATGAGATTAAGTACATTTCCACAAATTCATGTACACCATTGAATACTCGTCCATGAAAAATTGATAAATTTAAATTGAGTATTAGGAAATACAATGTTCAAGTTCAAGGCAGCTGCACTGCTATGTTCTCATGTTCCCAAAACCAAACAACCGGCAACAAAATGTAGGACTTCGCATACAAATTCAACTCGCTACATGGTGTTCTTCATGCCTTGTCTTCCCATGCTTCGTAAATTTGTAATGGACTACAGCTGGACCTGCCTTCCTACTGGCATACATGCATACATGAAGGTCCTAATATAGTGAAATCGCTCCAAAAAACACACATTTTCAGTCAGTCTTACATGTCCACATTCTCCCTTTGTCCCTTTCAGAGCTTAGAAAACCCTTGAATAAGCGCTTTATAGATATCATCTATGATCTATTATTATCATTGAATGCTATTGTGGAACATTGTGCTTATTGTGATAGTGCTTAATACTTGTACACATGTACATCTATATTGCCTGCTTTTGTTCAGTGCAAAGCATCGATTTTGTCGTACATTTCAAACCATCAGCTCATGTACAGTACAGTGTACATTGTCTATTAAGGTGTGTCACTCATTCCATGGGGCTTTGGTAATGGCGTCGACTGACCTGCTTTGTGCTTTGTATTGTTAGGCGGAGTGTTCCTATGTTGCAAGTAGGCCATTGTTATCATTCATTCATTTCGTGGTTGACTATGTTGTTATGCTATCGCCATGGTGATCCAGGTGTCCTGATGAAGCAGAATGAGGAATGTCTCCAACCCTTTAAATAGCAACAACAAAAAACCTGGTAATAACAGCTCACAAAGACGAACAGATGAGAATTTCAATTGATATTGGAACTCGTGCCAGATGAAGAAATCCATCCGAAAAAGACAGTCATGGAATATCAAAGAGGCCAATGCCTTTGTCTTACTTGATCCCATCCTCAAAGTCCCCTCTTTATTATTATTTCCAAAGACATTTCAAATGTTCCTGTGGAATTTTTGATTCTGATAAAAAGAGGCTTTTCCTGTCCAAGAATTATGTCAGGGTTTAAACTGGAAGAAGATGATCTGTAGAATCGTGGATGAAGTTGACAAATTCTGGATTCCTCAACAATGCTGCATCAGCTCCGCACCTGAGCCAATCCTGTGTTGTGCTATTAGCATATTCATACATATTCATGACTTATTCATGACATGCTTATTAGCCACAGGCACCGATCAGCCAATGAGCACCGCTGTTACATCACCTCGGCCTGAAAGCCACACCTCCGAGGCTACTAGCACTGGGACAAGCCCTACATCTAGCTTTTCACCCACAACTGATGAGGCTACTAGCACTGAGACTAACCCTACTACATCTAGCTTTTCACCCACAACTGAGGCTACTAGCGCTCAGACTAAATCTACATCTAGCTTTTCATCCTCAACTGAGGCTACTAGCACTGAGACAAACCCTACTACATCTAGCTTTTCACCCACAACTGAGGCTACTAGCGCTCAGACTAAATCTACATCTAGCTTTTCATCCTCAACTGAGGCTACTAGCACTGAGACAAACCCTACTACATCTAGCTTTTCACCCACAACTGAGGCTACTAGCACTCAGACTAAATCTACATCTAGCTTTTCACCCACAACTGACTCCTTGTCAGGGGGAGATACTTTTACTACAACCACACAAGGAGGTGAGGCTTCTCAGAAGCTAAGAACACATTTCTCTTTGCTCTTCTTCAGACTGTTTGCATGGTGCATGGCTTCATGTTCTGAATAATGAGTTACAAACTGCTACTGACTTAAATTGTAGCAGGACCTCTCTCAGAGTTAGAACGAAAAAGACTGAAGAAGGTAGTAAGAGGGAGAGGCAATGGGTTTCTCAGATATGAATGACAGAGGTACATCTAGACTAAGGAGGGAAGCTGGTAGACAGACCAGGGTGAGATCAAAGGGAAGGGCAGGGAGTAGGGAAGGGATCCAAGGAGGAAAGCTGGTTGACAGACCAGGGTGAGATCAAAGGGAAGGGCAGGGAGTAGGAAAGGGAACAAAGGGGGAAAGCTGGTTGATAAACCAGGGTGAGATCAAAGGGAAGGGCAGGGAGTAGGGAAGGGAACAAAGGGGGAAAGCTGGTAGACAGACCAGGGTGAGATCAAAGGGAAGGGCAGGGAGTAGGGAAGGGATCCAAGGAGGAAAGCTGATAGACAGACCAGGGTGAGATCAAAAGGAACGGCAAGCAGTAGGGAAGGGATCAAATGAGGAAAGCTGGTATACAGACCAGGGCGAGATCAAAGGGATTGGTAGGGAGTAGGGAAGGGATCCAAGGAGGGAAGCTGGTTGACAGACCAGGGCGAGATCAAAGGGATGGACAGGCAGTAGGGAAGGGATCAAAGGAGGAAAGCTGGTAGACAGACCAGGGTGAGGAAAGTTGGTTGACAAAACCTGATGTTTGTATCCTATAATTAAAGACAATTTTACAGATGGCAACATGAGAAAGTAATGAGGTATAGTTGACAGAAGTAGACTGAAGACGGAAGCTGGCAGACAGACTCGAATGAGATGAAAGAAAAGTAGAAAATAGAAAATAGAGAAAAGAAATATAATGTACCTAGATGTACATTTAATGTACTATAGTGACAACCATTTCTCATTATTTTCTTAGGCCATTGCTACCATTTTATTGCTACAGTATTACAATTATTAATGAGATGCTAATCAGCTGCTGCCATTTTAACATTATTCATGACATGCTAATTAGCTGCAGCCACCGAGCGGCCAATAAGCAATGCCGTATCATCCTCGATCAGGCCAGTGGGCCACACCTCCGGGCCTAGTCAAACCACGCCTTACCCACCTTACTCATCACCATCTAACATTTCAACTGGTTCACCTGATTCTGTCCCATTGTCTGACGAAGGGCTTCTTAATGCCACACTGCTAGCAGGTGAGGGGGTAAACTTGTTCAAGTCCTTTCGTCTGTTTTGAATTAGCATATCCTTGAATGAGACGATGAAGGCGTGTTCAAAGATGAAAGTGCTTTGCAATCTCGGCCTTACAAGAAGTTTTAATCGCTCTTGAAAAATGTCTGTTTATTGTGTAGATTACTTCCTCAGGGTAGTGATTTTTAAAACAATTCTGTAATAGATTTTAAAAAAATAATTCAAGTTTATAATCTCAAAAGGATGCTACATATTACACCCCTGTAGCCTCTTAGATGCAGCATGTCTGGTATCTTATCAGTGAAGAGATGCAGTGTGTCTTCTGGTATCTTATCTGTGAAGAGATGCAATGTGTCTTCTGGTATCTTATCTGTAAAGAGATGCAATGTGTCTTCTGGTATCTTATCTGTGAAGAGATGCAATGTGTCTTCTGGTATCTTATCAGTGAAGAGATGCAGTGTGTCTTCTGGTATCTTATCTGTGAAGAGATGCAATGTGTCTTCTGGTATCTTATCTGTGAAGAGGTGCAGTGTGTCTTCTGGTATCTTATCTGTGAAGAGATGCAATGTGTCTTCTGGTATCTTATCTGTGAAGAGATGCAATGTGTCTTCTGGTATCTTATCTGTGAAGAGATGCAATGTGTCTTCTGGTATCTTATCTGTGAAGAGATGCAATGTGTCTTCTGGTATCTTATCTGTAAAGAGATGCAACGTGTCTTCTGGTATCTTATCTGTGAAGAGATGCAGTGTGTCTTCTGGTATCTTATCTGTGAAGAGATGCAATGTGTCTTCTGGTATCTTATCTGTGAAGAGATGCAGTGTGTCTTCTGGTATCAATTATCTGTGAAGAGATACAATGTGTCTTCTGGTATCTTATCTGTGAAGAGATGCAATGTGTCTTCTGGTATCTTATCTGTGAAGAGATGCAATGTGTCTTCTGGTATCTTATCTGTGAAGAGATGCAATGTGTCTTCTGGTAATTATCTGTGAAGAGATGCAATGTGTCTTCTGGTATCTTATCAGTGAAGAGATGCAGTGTGTCTTCTGGTATCTTATCTGTGAAGAGATGCAGTGTGTCTTCTGGTATCTTATCTGTGAAGAGGTGCAGTGTGTCTTCTGGTATCTTATCTGTGAAGAGATGCAATGTGTCTTCTGGTATCTTATCTGTGAAGAGATGCAATGTGTCTTCTGGTATCTTATCTGTGAAGAGATGCAGTGTGTCTTCTGGTATCTTATCAGTGAAGAGATGCAATGTGTCTTCTGGTATCTTATCTGTGAAGAGATGCAATGTGTCTTCTGGTATCTTATCAGTGAAGAGATGCAGTGTGTCTTCTGGTATCTTATCTGTGAAGAGATGCAGTGTGTCTTCTGGTATCGTATCTGTGAAGAGGTGCAGTGTGTCTTCTGGTATCTTATCAGTGAAGAGATGCAATGTGTCTTCTGGTATCTTATCTGTGAAGAGATGCAATGTGTCTTCTGGTATCTTATCTGTGAAGAGGTGCAGTGTGTCTTCTGGTATCTTATCTGTGAAGAGATGCAGTGTGTCTTCTGGTATCTTATCTGTGAAGAGATGCAGTGTGTCTTCTGGTATCTTATCTGTGAAGAGATGCAATGTGTCTTCTGGTATCTTATCTGTGAAGAGATGCAATGTGTCTTCTGGTATCTTATCTGTGAAGAGATGCAGTGTGTCTTCTGGTATCTTATCTGTGAAGAGATGCAATGTGTCTTCTGGTATCTTATCTGTGAAGAGATGCAATGTGTCTTCTGGTATCTTATCAGTGAAGAGATGCAGTGTGTCTTCTGGTATCTTATCTGTGAAGAGATGCAATGTGTCTTCTGGTATCTTATCTGTGAAGAGATGCAGTGTGTCTTCTGGTATCTTATCTGTGAAGAGATGCAGTGTGTCTTCTGGTATCTTATCTGTGAAGAGATGCAGTGTGTCTTCTGGTATCTTATCTGTGAAGAGATGCAATGTGTCTCCTGGTATCTTATCAGTGAAGAGATGCAATGTGTCTTCTGGTATCTTATCTGTGAAGAGATGCAGTGTGTCTTCTGGTATCTTATCTGTGAAGAGATGCAGTGTGTCTCCTGGTATCTTATCTGTGAAGAGATGCAATGTGTCTTCTGGTATCTTATCTGTGAAGAGATGCAGTGTGTCTTCTGGTATCTTATCTGTGAAGAGATGCAATGTGTCTTCTGGTATCTTATCTGTGAAGAGATGCAATGTGTCTTCTGGTATCTTATCAGTGAAGAGATGCAGTGTGTCTTCTGGTATCTTATCTGTGAAGAGATGCAATGTGTCTTCTGGTATCTTATCTGTGAAGAGATGCAGTGTGTCTTCTGGTATCTTATCTGTGAAGAGATGCAGTGTGTCTTCTGGTATCTTATCTGTGAAGAGGTGCAGTGTGTCTTCTGGTATCTTATCTGTGAAGAGATGCAGTGTGTCTTCTGGTATCTTATCTGTGAAGAGATGCAGTGTGTCTTCTGGTATCTTATCTGTGAAGAGATGCAATGTGTCTCCTGGTATCTTATCTGTGAAGAGATGCAGTGTGTCTTCTGGTATCTTATCTGTAAAGAGGTGTTTTATAAGTCTAATGCTTGGTCATTGTGTGCTTCTTTGAAGGAAATTATACAACAGAAACGCCACCATCTACCACATCAGGTGAGACAATGACACAATAGCATTTCACTCTGCAACCTGCAGATGTTGAACTCTGTTGACAACCACAAGAATCTATCATTCCTATTTTTTTTTTTTCAAGATGTATATTTGTACTTGATAACCTCCACCCAGGATTCATCTTTGACGTTCTACCTAAAACAAAAATCCTGAGCACTTCATGATCTATCATTTTTTGTTAATTAGTCCCTTTAGCACTTATGCTACATATATAGTGAGTGCATCTTAAAAGTCATAGTAACCTTTATTAACCAAAATAAGATTACCAGTACTTTGTTTATTTCACTAAAAAAATCCTGTAATGGGTATTGTACTATATATGTTTACATAGATGCAAATCATCAATAAGAACAGCAGTGAAAGGGAAAGAAAATTAAAACTGTTTCTTTCTGTTGCTCAAACGCTGCTGTAGGAAAGATTTTTGCTTCTTATTCTATCCTTTTTTGTTTATTTGTCCCCAAAAAGGAAATGATACAAAAACTACGAGATCACCCAAATCAGGTGAGTCAGCGGCACTCTGCGGCTAGCTTCAATCAGGTTTTATCCCTCGTAATGTGCAGGTTTGAATGGCAGTGTTTGTGGTGACTGAGGGGTGTGGTCTGGAGCTAGAGACTGGCTACCAAACTGAATTGAACTGAACTGAACTTCGCCCATCATTGTCCGTGCAATCCTATAATAATAGTGAATCACACCCATGCCCTACACATGAAACATTATCAATGACTTGGAAGCATTGACTCAGCAGTAGATTAGGCAGATTAGTACAAACCTGCATCCACTTTGTGTATTGTGCTGAGATTGCTGACTGCTGTAGCCCTGCTTATTACTAAATGTTGTTTGCATCTGAACGACTCCTGGAGATATGCTGCAGTTAATGGTTGAACTGCTTCTGACTGGCGCCCCCCCAGCCCCCGGCAAAGACTAGTTGACTGTTAGGGAAGGCCACCATCTAAGGGCTGGATAGCTCAGATGGAAGAGCACTGGCACGTTAATCCAGAGGTCAAGGGTTCAAGTCCAGGTCCAGTTTTCTTTGCCAATTTTTCAAGTTGATCTAAAGTTCCCATTCAGTTTCTACTTGGTTTGTTTGAGTGAATAGATACCGTAAAATCTCGCCTCCTAATGCATTGTTTGGAAATGTTTGAGTGTCATGTGGGTCTGTTCCCTTTTCCAAAGCCAACATCTCTCCATTGCATTTCCTTCTGATGCACTTGTAGTGATATCCTGCACATTCCTTGGGTCAGTTAGAATCCAGGTGTGTGATAGCTAGGATGCACATACCCACTCCCTGCATTGTAGCTAGTTTAAAGCACGTATAGGCACTATTGTAAATAGTTTGGACTCCACCCTGGCTAGGGAGTTATTTAATCCAGCTGTCCTCCTTTGATCCCTTCCCTACTCCCTGCCCTTCCCTTTCATCTCACCCTGGTCTGTCTACCAGCTTTCCTCCTTTGATCCCTTCCCTACTCCCTGCCCTTCCCTTTCATCTCACCCTGGTCTGTCTACCAGGTTTCCTCCTTTGATCTCTTCCCTACTCCCTGCCCTTCCCTTTGATCTCGCCCTGGTCTGTCTACCAGCTTTCTTCCTTTGATCCCTTCCCTACTGCTTGCCCTTCCCTTTGATCTTACCCTAGTCTGTCTACCAGCTTTCTTCCTTTGATCCCTTCCCTACTCCCTGCCCTTCCCTTTGATCTCACCCTAGTCTGTCTACCAGCTTTCTTCCTTTGATCCCTTCCCTACTCCCTGCCCTTCCCAATAGTCTCACCCTAGTGTGTCTACCAGCTTTCCTCCTTTGATCTCTTCCCTACTCCCTGCCCTTTCCTTTAATCTCACCCTTGTCCATCTACCAGCTTTCATCCCTTCCCTACTCCCCGCCCTTCCCTTTGATATCAGCCTAGTCTGTCTACCAACTTTCCTCCTTTGATCCCTTCCCTACTCCCTGCCCTTCCCTTTGATCTCACCCTAGTCTGTCTACCAGCTTTCTTCCTTTGATCCCTTCCCTACTACTTGCCCTTCCCTTTGATCTCACCCTAGTCTGTCTACCAGCTTTCTTTCTTTGATCCCTCCCCTACTCCCTGCCCTTTCCCTTTGATCTCACCCTAGTCTGTCTCCCAGCTTTCTTCCTTTGATCCCTTCCCTACTCCCTGCCCTTTCCCTTTGATCTCACCCTAGTCTGTCTACCAGCTTTCTTCCTTTGATCCCTTCCCTACTCCCTGCCCTTCCCAATAGTCTCACCCTAGTGTGTCTACCAGCTTTCCTCCTTTGATCTCTTCCCTACTCCCTGCCCTTTCCTTTAATCTCACCCTTGTCCATCTACCAGCTTTCATCCCTTCCCTACTCCCCGCCCTTCCCTTTGATATCAGCCTAGTCTGTCTACCAACTTTCCTCCTTTGATCTCTTCCCTACTCCCTGCCCTTCCCATTAGTCTCACCCTAGTGTGTCTACCAGCTTTCTTCCTTTGATCCCTTCCCTACTCCCTGCCCTTTCCCTTTGATCTCACCCTAGTCTGTCTACCAGCTTTCTTCCTTTGATCCCTTCCCTACTTCCTGCCCTTCCCATTAGTTTTCCCATTAGTCTCACCCTAGTCTGTCAACCAGTTTTTTCTCTTCATCCCTTTTCTGTCATCCGTATCCAATTGCCTTTACACCCTTCGATCGGTTTAGTCATTATAGGAAAGTTTGCTGTGACACATGTATAAAGTCTCTTAAAGGAAGAGGTGTGGTTCTGAAAAGAACCCGAGTGGTACAGTAACTCGACGTTTCAACCAGTATGCTCTGGCCGTCATCCGGAGAATGTTTTTTCGGATAATTATTTATCGGTTAAGTCATTTTAATTCCACCTCTACATTTTTTAGATTTGCAGTTTTGTCAATAAGCAGTTTAATAAATAAGACTTAAGGCTTTGCATGGTGGGTGAATCAATATAGGAAGGTTTGCGGTGACACCATGTATCAAGTCTCTTAAAGGAAGAGGTTTGGTTCTGAAAAGAACCTGAGTGGTAACTCGATGTTTCGACCAGTATGCTCTGGCCGTCATCAGGAGAATGTCTTGGGCTCGGTGGTGGAACTCCTTACAAAGTACCAGTGGTCGCTGAGGCGGAAAGGCGGGAAAGATAATCCTCTCGTGAGGATTATCCTTATAAGGGGGCTTAGGTACCTGATGAGGTGGGAAGGCCAGAAACCCTAAGGGGAGACTGGTGGGGGGGACCTATGGGTGCTCACTGGGGTGTGTCAGAAGGTGGTGGGGAGGCCGTGGATATAGGTGATCCATAAGTCGGCTAGGGAAGGGGGGGGGGCTTAGACTGGTGTGGTCATGGTTTGGGTGACCTGGGATATAGAAGATCTAGAATATAGATATAGATCTAGAATATAGAAGATCTAGAAAATCTAGATATAGAAGATCCCGACCAATGGATCTTCTATATCCCAGGTCACCTTCCTATAAACCTTTCTATATTAATAAGCAGTTTGCAGTGTTTTTGTACATTACGTCAAATAAAGTTTATAATAACTTAAATAGATGAATACGTTTTGATGTTAAAACAGGACCTGAAAATGCAATGATTGGTGGCCTCGGTGATCTTGATTTGTTTGTCATCTATTGAAGTTGGGTATCCATTGGACTACATGTACTGATAATGTGCTCACTCCCTTGTTCTCTTCCCTTCTTGATTCAGAGTTAGCTGGCTGGGAAGTTGCTCTCATTGTAATCGGCTGCTTGTGTGCACTTTGTATTATTGCAGTAGTTACCTATGTGTGTATCAGAAAGAAGGAACACTGGTAAGTACATGTAGTATACCGTGCAAATAAACTAAACCTGTGTAACTGTGTTATTGGACTTCTTCTTTGAACTGCGGCCATGCAATATTCCGGACAGTATGTACATGTGACTCTACCTTGTGTTTCAACTTTTTCACCGAAGGAATGTTTATTTTTGCTGTGAATGGCATGGTAACATGTCTGATGTCACACTTTAGGGGCCGTTTCCACTATCCCAAATAAACCTGATTATTTCAGTCGACAGGTCCACTACTGTCAGAATTTTCAGTTTTTGACCCAAAATCAGTTTTCCCAGGTTTCTCTGAAAATGACTCCTCAGGTATCTGAGAGCCCTCTGACATGGATCAGACTTTTAGTAGACCAGTTGAAATCATTTTTGGCCCCCTTAAAAAAACCCTAGATTTTTGGCCCAATTTCTGACATGTTCGACAGGTCTGCTCCTGTCAGAATTTTCAGTTTTTGACCCAAAATCAGTTTTCCCAGATTTCTCTGAAAATGACTCCTAAGGTATCTGATGAGAGCCCTCTGTCATGGATCAGACATTCGGTAGACCAGTTGAAGTCATTTTTGGCCACCTCAAACGAGTTTGATTTTTGACCCAATTTTTGACATGTTCGACAGGTCCGCACCTGTCAGAATTTTCAGTTTTTGGCCCGAAATCAGTTTTCCCAGATTTCTCTGAAAATGACTCCTGAGGTATCTGAGAGCCCTCTGACATGGATCATTTTTGGCCACCTCAAACAAGTTTGATTTTTTACCCAATTTTCGACATGTATTTGGATCGTGATTTTAATCGCAATTCAAGCTCCACTTTTTGTGTGTGTGTATGTGTGTGGACACAATAAACGCGAGTATTAAGTGGGATTTCTGAGACTTTTCCAAACAATCCTGTTTATTTGCGACGCGATGTAGTGTGTGGGAATGCTTCGCTGAATCGCAACTGTTTTTGTTAATCCATCAATGCATTGCTCGCGCTTTGACAGGAAGTGCCGGGCATGTCTCCCTGCCTGGGCCACCCTCAAGGACAAACCCACCATTTGACCACATTCAGCTCGTGATTTTTCGCAACGTGATTTTTTTACCTAGGTGTGAACACGCGAAAATACACTAACGATTTGAATTTTTGGAAATAGTGGAAACAGCCATATTGTGGGCGCTGTTAAGTTACATAGTAGATGTGGGAAGTTGTCACAGTCACTTTTGGCCTGTTAGTTTTCCATGGAGGTTCCAGTAACTAACCGGTAACAGGGACATTAGTTTACAGTACCTTTTGTTCCCATGAAAAAGTCTAATAAAGGAGGGTTTGCGGTGACACCACGTATAAGGTCTCTTAAAGAAGAGGTGTGGTTCTGAAAAGAACCTGAGTGGTAAATCGACGTTCCGACGTTCCTGAGTGGTAAATCGATTCCGGAGAATCTTTTCAGAACCACACCTCTTCTTTAAGAGACCTTATATGTGGTGTCATAGCAAACCCTCCTTTATTGTCTTATTAATAATAACAATAATAATAATAATAATGGACATTTCTAGAGCGCCAGAATCCGTCTGCAAAGATGCTCAATGTGCTTAACAACATTATACAGAATCAAAGAAAAAAGAAAAAAGGAAAAAAAAAGAAGAAAAAAAAAAGAAAAAGAAAAAGAGTAAAAGAAAAATTTAATCCAAAAGTCTGATATTTCAGGGTTTGTCCTACTTCATGGCAAAACCTCACTGAATGCTATTGTCCTTGATGCAAAAATCATTATTATATCTAAAAAATTTCGAGTAAAATGGTGCTCTTGACTGGCGCCCCCACCCCAGCAATGTTTATGTAGTTGTTAACATGTATTAGTTTAAATCTCAAAATTTAGTGTGCCTGACATTTCGATCCTAGAAGGCAGAGTGACAAGGACAAAACAGATACATGTACACGAAGGAGGGGGGAAGAGAGTGAAGAAAGTGTATCTGTTTTGTTCTTGTCACTCTGCCTTTGAGAAAGGTCCTGCTAGGGTCGAAACGTCATGCCCACTCAATTTTGAGATTTGCATTTTGGTAATTTTAGTCAGTAAGCAGTTTGCAATATCTTTGTACATGTATATCACTTCATGTACTGTATTAGTTTAGTTAGTAAGAGCGCCGGTACATTATACATGGAATCAGAAGTTAAATTGGCTTCCCTTTTTCCATACTTTGATTGTTTTTTTTGTGGGGGGGCGGTTCTCCAGCAAAATCCAAAGTGGAGCGGATACCCCAGCCGAGCTGACCTCGGTGAACTCTCCCGGTAAGCCCCCTGTCCGGCGGTTCCTCCAAGATGGCGGCCTAGTGCTCATGCCCGCTGGAGGGATTGGGCCTGGGCCGGAGCCTACCACCAATCACCACGACCCCTCCTCATCACCACCACCATCCCACGCCTCCCAGCAGCCATGTAAGCACCCGGCATGAAAAAAAACAAAAACCACCCCATGGTGCCGTTCAATCTTGCGGAATCTCGTGACTTTTGTTTGTCCATTGTCTCTCTACCACTGTGGTATCATCTTTTTGGTAGGATTCCCGGTATACCCCGGTAGACACGGGTTAAGAATGTCTTTTTTTATGACCATTCTATTAGATTTTCTGGGTAGATCTGAGATACCATTTTTTCTTCTTGAAAGTGCTTTCAAATCTCTTCCATGTGACCCTGCTTTCATGCTGAGTATTAATTTTAAGGGTAATGGTATCTTTTTTTTTTTTTAAATGATTCATTCATGAAAAATGGGATAGAATTCCAAAGCAATGCTTGTCTATTTTGGTCAACCAAGGTATTGTCAACCTTCATTGCTGACCCAGGAAAGCGTATGAGGTCTGCACTTTAGATGCACCGCTAAAAGCGAAAAGCAGATGAGGAATTTCAGTGCCCTGTGATGAGACCCCCATGCCTGCTCATAGAGGATCAGAACTGTGATCAGATCACCTACATGTGTACATGTACCTCAGTAAATGCCAATTTTGACTGCTGTGGTTGATATACAAGAGAAGAAGAAGAAGCATTTGGATCAAAAAAAATTTGTTTTGAAACTCCAAAAAAAATCGCTTGATTTTTATGACAGTGATTTCCTAATCTGTTGTTTAATCCGTTGACCAAAAATAGACGAGCATTGCTTTGGAATTCTATCCCATTTCTTTTCATGAATGCATCATTTAGTAAAAAAAAAGAATGATTTATCCCATTCTTCCTTGCTCTGGGCTTCTGTCTCTCACTATCTCTCCTCACTTATCAGATTGCTGAGCATTTTGCTGAAAGGACTTCCATGTCTTTGTCATTTGTGTCACTTAATTCCTTTGGGCTGATCATTTTCCTATTTGCATTTAAAGACACCCCACGCTTTTGTCATACCACCAGATACATCTTTGTGCATGGTCCACCGGAAGTCAAAAACCAAACCGTTGCAGGTTCAAAACATTTCATCGGCATTTTTCAAGAACAGATGAAATTTTCCACTCCTCACCCCATTGAATTTGTCTCTTTAGCCGCATTTCCACTGGACTAAAATTTAACCGAGACGATGGTTAGATTTCTAATACCGTCGTTCCCACTTGGCCTTTTGAGTAACCAAGCTGGCAATATAACGGCTCATGAAGGTCAAGTGTCAGCCGGATACACAATGTACATGTGTACATTTAGCGCACGATATGAAGCAGACGCTGTACACAGTGCATGTATGTGTTACGTCTTAGGCCGGATGTGGTTTTTTACCGAGTCACGTTTAACCGAGTGGTGCATTTCCACTGGACTAATCGGCTCGGTTAAACTTACCTGGTCACTTTTACTGGGCAGAGGTTGGCCGGTAAAAGTAACCATTCGGCTCGGTTAAGTTAACTGAGAGGAAATTTAACTGGGCCGTTTCCACTGGACTTAAAATGGGAAAAGTAACCATCGTCTCTGTTAAGTTTGACCAAATTATTAGTCCAGTGGAAACGCGGCTTTTGTGACTGGCACGTTGCTGATTCATAGGGCCTGGTTTTACAGCCCTTTCTCAAACACAGGGAGGATGAATTTAGGATGATTTATTTTCAAATGCCTGCTCCCTCCTTGTTGGAGGCTAGCTTGGAGGAAACAGTCCTGCCAGGATCGGAGCATCAGGCCCCACTTTCTGTCGAGATTTGAATCAGTTATCGTGCAGTGTGTACAATGATGTGTACAATGTAAGGAAGCACACTACAGGCAGTGTAGCCTATGATAGTGACCAAACCAACCACATGTACTGTACAATACTTTCACTCACGTTGGGAACTCACTGGTCAAATTTTCTGCCTGCATACGACCTCATCACAACCCATTCCATAAATGTCATAATATAATAGTTCAAGTTCAAATAGTCTATTGTGCTGAATTTGTTCCCCCCCCCCCCTCCACCAAATCAGATCCTTCAAGTCAGCCGACCGCTGAAACAAATGGGGAAAACCAGACAGGTAAGAATTGTAGTCTGTGACAAAATGACTACTTCAATCTGTGACAAAATTACTACTACAGCCTGTGACAAAATGACTTCTACAATCTGTGACAAAATGACTACTACAATCTGTGACAAAATGACTACTACAATCTGTGACAAAATGACTACTACAATCTGTGACAAAATGACTACTACAGTCTGTGACAAAATGACTACTACAATCTGTGACAAAATGACTACTACAATCTGTGACAAAATGACTACAACAGTCTGTGACAAAATGACTACTACAATCTGTGACAAAATGACTACTACAATCTGTGACAAAATGACTACTACAGTCTGTGACAAAATGACTACTACAGTCTGTGACAAAATGACTACTACAGTCTGTGACCAAATGACTACTACAGTCTGTGACAAAATGACTACTACAATCTGTGACAAAATGACTACTACAATCTGTGACAAAATGACTACTACAGTCTGTGACAAAATGACTACTACAGTCTGTGACCAAATGACTACTACAATCTGTGACAAAATGACTACTACAATCTGTGACAAAATGACTACTACAGTCTGTGACAAAATGACTACTACAATCTGTGACAAAATGACTACTACACTCTGTAAAACAAGACTGCTAAGGTCTGTAACAAAATGACTACTACTACAGTCTATGTTACATGAATATCACAGTCTGTGAAACAAGACTGTTACAGTCTGAATATAACTACTACAGTCTACTACGGTCTATGCGTGGCTGCTACAGGCTGTAAAACAAGACTACCACAGTCTGTGAAACAAGACTACTCATGAATACTACAGTCTGTGATATATAATAGTCCAGTCCAATAACCTTTCCCTTTGTACACAAATGCTGCAATCTGAGTTATTGACTTAAGTGACCAAATGACCAAACAGTCCGTATTCTGTCTTTGAGAGAAGTTCTGTTTCTCTGAAATTCTGTAGATTTCTGAACTGACGCTCACTGCTCCTCTCCTCTGTGGTCTAAAGGAACCGAGGACAGGAACAGAACCTTCTCCACGGCCTCCCGCGCCGCCGACACGTCCATCTTGATGCCTACGGCCAACGAGGCTGTCCAGGAGTCGGACACGACGAGGAGTAAGAAGAAGAAGAAGCCAGGCCGTAAGAGCATCGAGCTGGCCCCTGTCATCAGACCACAGGGGGCGCCCTCCGCCGAGGCTGGCGCTGTACCGCCAGTGAAAGTGGAGAAAGTGTGAATGAACCAAAGATCTTATAGCGTGCATAGTGCGCAAGATGGACTACTCCGAGCAAAAGGTGAAGTACGCACTGGGCACTATTTTAGTAAGCAACGGAATCTATCGTTTGCTTTCAGTGCTCCGGAAATTAAGCTAGAGTCATTAAAAAAGATACAACTTTGGATGAGTTAACAGAATGTGATAACTTTCGATGCGATGTGACCATGAAATGGAGAGAATGTGTGAGACTTTGCTTACTAAAATGGCGCCCAGTGCGTACTTCACCCGGATGCGTGTGATCTTGGAAGAGTAGGCTATCTTGCGTGCAAGCGCGCTATAAGATCTTTGGTGTGAACACACACCCATAGTCAGAGACTAGGGTACATTTTGTTGTCTTTCGGCTAAAAACCGATATGGTCACCAAGTGGCAGACATAAGTGTGTGTGTCTTTGTCTTACCACAAGTACATTTTTGTTGATTTTGGCTTTCTGTACATAGTCAGAACTTGAAAACCCCCTTTTCTTATTTTTCCACTCTTGAGAAAGGTCCTGCTGGGATTGAAATGGTCAGACCCTCTGCATACGGGTAATCCAAAATTGGATGAGTAACTCAAAGCAAAGGAGGAATGTCATTAACCCTAACCAGCATTGAAACCACAATTAACCACTCGTGGTTTTTCCTGTGGGAGGATAAGGGCCATACACCACGACATACCACAGCGTGGTTTTTGTATCCTGTGGTATGTGAGCCCGCACCCCTGAGAGCACTGTGGTAAATTGCGGTATACAGTGTGTGTCCTGTGCGGGAGGTGCAAATCGTTAGGGTTAATGTATCAATTATTTCTCAAAATAGTAACTTTCGTCGTGAAAAGTTTATGTGTACCTCCCTGGTAACTACTGTAGGCTTGACCTTTTTTTTTCAGAAAAAAAAAAACACACCGGAATTTGACCAGGTCTTATATTAGGAAAAGGATTTATTTACTTAACTTTTGGATAAAAAAACTCTTTGTACACGTTTGAAAGGACCAATCCACATTGTACATGCTCATGTCAAGTTTATGTAAATGTCAATTGATTATTCAGATGATAATTCATAATGTACATGTTGATGTATGTGAATGTTGACTTATGAATATTGACCAGATGCCTATCCATTGGCTCTTGTAGTGTTTGCACATTTTTAATAATTTTATGTTCAGTGTCACAGATGTGAAAGTTTTCATTTTAAATTACCGTATGCTCTTTATATTTTAGAATTTCATGCATCGTTTATGCTTCTGCTTTGCTCCAAAAAGGTTTTTCGTTGGTTCCCATTTCCCTTTTTTGATTT
The DNA here is from genome assembly GCA_949987565.1 of Luidia sarsii. Taxonomy (NCBI): domain Eukaryota; kingdom Metazoa; phylum Echinodermata; class Asteroidea; order Paxillosida; family Luidiidae; genus Luidia; species Luidia sarsii. The sequence goes on from OX465113.1 coordinate 11,314,277, forward strand.
TTGCTCCTGTTACTGGTGCCCTTGAACGCAAAAGTCATGGCTATTTTCTGTAGCTTAAGCATTGAACATTGTCATTGTGGTAGTTGTTGGCATGGGGTTTACTCAGAAATCCTTCAACTCCTTTATAATTATGCTACTAGGCAGTTAGGGGTTACCATGAATTTAGTGGTCTGTATGTAGAATGACGCATTATTACAATAAGGCGTGGCTGTGCTCTTGACAGTACAAGGTACAAGCTTACAGACTGAGTTTACAGTACTACTCGCCAAACTGCTGTCGATAACAAACAAACATGATTACGGTAATAAGGCAAGTGATAACACGGGCTCTGTCAGAACCCACTTGCTGTGGCTTCCTGTGACGCATGAGTCTATGGATGGATGCACGGACGCCACTGGCTAGTGGCTGTGGTGGGTTACCATAGACTTGTGTGTTGTTTCGAGCCATAGCCAATGGATTCAGGCCACAGCCCTGAATGTGTGGGGGGTTTGGAAGTGTACTAGTCTTCTTTCAAGGCTGTTTGCATGCCCAATGTAATGCTTGAATGGAGTCTAACACTATTATAATATAAAGTGCATAGTATACCACCAGCTTTCAAATTTATGACACCAAATAAAGTATTCATTAATGATTAAAGAAACCTTCAATTATTCGTGATTTGCAAGCCACTCAAGATAAAGGGGAACAAACAGGGAGATAAAAGGTCAGAAAAAAGTTTTATGATTTATGAGTAACTTAATTTATCAATTTAAAGAAAGTGAGCTTGGAATGTAATTATTCATGAAGTACATGAGTGTTCATGAATTATTCAGCAATTTGGAATCGTTTTTGAATAATTCTGTTGTTAATTTTATGGATAGCTGTATGCCAAAAACTGAAAGACTGGGAAACGTGAATGAATGTTTGCGCTGTGTGCTGCACTAGTACTGTGCATTGTCAGTCACTCAGAGCCATTATAGTGGGGCAGCTTAGCTCGAATATTCAAGAGGATTGTGCACTTTGTGATACAAGCATAAAAATTGGCACAAATGTACATTGACACATGGCGAACATTTTCAGATATTGAGCCACTCGGAATTCTCCCTTCATATCCGCCATTTTGGAATTCAAAATGGCCGCCATTTGAAATCTTCATTTTCGATTATCAGCGGGTCTAATGCTGCTACTGACTCGATTCTGGTGTCTAAATGTATGTTTTTGGGGGCAAGGAATCCAATGGTAACAATCTGAACTGCGTATTTTATACCAATGAACCGCCATATTGGATTTCAAGATGGCCGCCATTTGAAATCTTCATTTTTGATTATCAGCGGGTATCATGCTGCTATTGACTCGATTCTGGTGTCTAAATGTATCTTTTGGGGGGCAAGGAATCCAATGGTAACAGTCTGCATTGTGTATTTTTTTACCACTGAGCCGCCATATTGGATTTCAAAATGATCGCCATTTGAAATCTAAATTTTCTATTATCAGTGGGTCTAATTATTGGGTCGTTATTGGCTCGATTTTGGTGTCTAAATGGCAACTGGAGACTGGACGCTGCAGAACCAGTTTTATCCTGCTCGCCGGAGTCCGTGTTTGGTGGAGCACGTCGGGCGGCGGACATCAGACAGGTGACCCTGCGATCCCCCCCCCGGCGACTTCCTTCCTGTCGGGGCAGTGATGAAGGGACGCCGTGAAGCCCGCGGAACGCCCATCCGAGTCCGGAGCATCCGGGGCGGCGGACATCAGACAGGTGACCCTGCGATCCCCCCCCCCGGCGACTTCCTTCCTGTCGGGGCAGTGATGAAGGGACGCCGTGAAGCCCGCGGAACGCCCACCCGAGTCCGGAGCATCCGGGGCGGCGGACATCAAACGGGTGACTCTGCGGTTCCCCTCGGTGTAGTTGTAGTAGTAGTTTTCGCGGCATTTATGATTACACAAATGATACATTGTGTCTTTTCACGCTCATCGTGATGCATGCATGTCTGTAGACTTACGGTGCTGGTAGTTCTACTGGAGACAGTTCGATCGATCACCATGTCCAAGAGGTTTAGACTAGCTCATGCTGAGCGAACTTCATCAACATCACAACAGCTCACCACTACTGACTGGAGGTTATGCATCATATGTCAAAAGGACAAGAACGAGACACTGACCAAACCTGAACAGTCTAAGAGAAAAGACATTGGTAGTGGATACAGTTCACTTGCAGAGAACTTGATCAAATTCAATGAACTTGGAGAGCTTCCAGGATCACTCCAATTGGAAAGACTTGATGATGGCCATGGCATAGAAGCTGCGATGGTTGCACACGGCGCACAATATCACCATACGTGCAAACTCCAGTACAACAACACCAAACTACATAGAGCTCAAAAGAGAACACTCAAGAAAGAAGGTCAGAGAGATGAGGAAGAATCTTTATGCAAACGCACCAGGGCGCATTCACGTTCGAGTACAGAGAAGGTTACAGAAACTTGTTTCTTCTGTGGACAACCTGCGGGGACTCAAGGTCTTCGGAAAGCTGCAACATTCGAAATGGACAGACGGGTCCGTGCCTGTGCAACCCTTCTTGGCGATACAGAACTGCTTGGCCGTCTCAGTGGCGGGCATATGGTTGCGTTGGTCGCCCGGTATCACCTGCGGTGCTTGATAGAACTTTACAACCACGCAAGATCGGTCCAGTCAACAGGACCACAGGACCAAGAAAGAGCAATGTCAGCAGTAGTCTTTGCTGAACTCGTCCTCTACATCGAAGAAACAAGACAAGATGAGGAGACAGCACCAGTATTTAGATTGGCCGATCTTGTCCACCTCTATCAGTCGAGAATGGAACAGCTCGAAGTGCAGCTCGATACGAGAGTCCACTCCACACGGCTAAAGCAGAGACTGCTATCTCAGTTTCCTGACATGCGAGCACACACCAAGGGGAGAGACATATTGATGGCATTTGAAGAAGATCTCGGTTCTGCTCTTGACAAAGCCTGCGAACTGGACAGTGATAGTGACGCAGTCCATCTTGCACGTGCTGCACACATTGTCCGCCGTCATATGTTTGGAGAAGCCAAGCCCTTCATAGGATTCCCTGAAGGATGTCAAGAAGAATCTGTGCCACCATTGCTGCTTGCACTAGTCAGAATGATTCTCGAGGGACCCAGCATCAAGGACCAGGCGGAAGACACTAACCCTGCAGCAATTACCGCAGCACAGATACTGAAGTTCAACAGCGTCAAACACAAGCGAACTCGTGGCACCACATCGTCCACCTGTGTCAAGCACAGCGTTGCACAAGAGACCCCACTTCCAACATACATAGGGATGATGTTGCATGCGCATACACGCAAAAAAAAATTAGTCGACAGACTTTCACACCTTGGCCTAAGCATCTCGTATGACAGAGTGCTCCAGCTCTCAGCACAGATGGGCAACCATGTCTGCAAACAGTTTCACAGAGAACAATTGGTCTGCCCTCCAAAGTTGCGTGGTGAAGTGTTTACAACTGCCGCTGTTGACAACATAGATCACAACCCCAGTGCAACAACATCAAAAGACTCCTTCCACGGTACCGGTATCTCCCTCATACAACATCCTTCTTACACTGGTGAAGGAGTGAATCGGAGCATCGTCGTTGCTGGAGAATCTGGAGATGCACGGTCCAAGACTGTCGCCCCTTTGCCGCACTATTATACTGACGTACCCCCCATCACTAGCAGCATCAAGAGGTCACCTGTCCCAGCTGCTAGAGTAGAGTCATTGGCCAGAGGCAACTTCCAACAGCAGACTGATGAACAATACCAATGGCTAGGCAAAGTAAAACAGGTCATAGAAGATAAAACTGGTACAGTAGACAATGAAAACACATCTTGGGCCGCATTTCACGCTAGCCGACAGCCACCGAATGCTGGAGTCATCTGCCCCACGTCGCTGCTCCCACTCTTCATGGAAAGCGCTCACACTGTGGCCATGATCCGCCATTCAATGAACGTTGTGAAGAATGCTGTAGAACACTTGAATCCTGGGCAGACACCAGTGATCACCTTCGATCAGCCACTGTTTGCTTTGGCCAAGCAGATACAGTGGAAGTGGCCAGAGAGGTATGGTGAAGATCACATAGTGGTGATGTTTGGTGGTCTCCACATCGAGATGGCGGCACTGAAGACACTTGGTGACTGGCTGAAAGAAAGTGGTTGGGTGCAAGCACTGGTGCAAGCTGAGATTGCCACAGCAGGGACAGCAGACTCATTTTTGCGAGCATCTCATGTCTTGCGCACAAGAAGAGCACATCAAGTGACTGCAGCAGCACTATACATCCTGCAACACCATGCCTACGACCGTTTCTGTTTGGGAGAAACCAGAGATGCAGAAGACCTTCCCGCATTTGAAGACTGGTGTTGCCAGAGACGAGACAACATCCCCCAGTTTCGTTACTGGGCAACTGTGCTGGAACTAGAATTGTTGGTTCAAGTATAATTTATGTGCGTTCTCTCAGGCAGGGATCGTTTGCGATGTACCTCGATGCTCTGACAGAGCTGGCCCCTTGGTTTCACGCACTAGATCATACCCACTATGCTAGGTGGATACCAGTGCACCTGAAGGACATGGCCGAGCTAACTACCAAACACCCAAACGTAGCCAACAAATTCAACGAAGGTCACTTCACAGTTAAGAAAACGCAGAGGGTGTTCTCTTCGATCCCTCTTGACCATGCACATGAGCAGAACAATGCCCGCATCAAAGGAGACGGCGGCGCAGTTGGGCTTACTGACAACCCTAGTGCCCTTCGTCGCTGGATGGTTGCAGGACCAGAAGTTGCTAGGGTGATCGAAGAATTCCAAGACGGGAACCAATACTGTAGACGGAAAACAGCAGACACACGCCATCATGATCAAACTCCAAGTGTACAGGCCTCATTTGTGACAGATGTCCGCTCTCTTGTCGGTGTAATAGAGGAGATAGGGAACCCATTCGAGGAGGAGAGCCAGGATCTAGTAAAACTGGATTCAAAGGACATTGCGGGTCCTGCTGCCGTGAAGACCGTCATGAATGCCAAGAAGATTGGCCAAGAGCAGTTCGAGGCTTTCACCAGGGAGTGTCTTTTGGACAGAACAAAGGCAGTGGACGACCCCATACCTCGTAACAAGCTGAAAGTGTTCAGCACTTCAACTCCAAGAAGCCAGAGCAAAAGTCAGCAACAGCTCATCTCCGTCAATAATGACCGTGAACTCTTCGCACGCCTGTACATTGGCTGCCAGACAAGGGATGGAAACCTTGAGGAGTTCTTTCGTCATGAGAACCAGGCATGTCCTCCTGCACTGTCCGATGGTGGACACCTCATCACTGGTACCAAGAGTGATCTCATCACATGTCTGGAAGAAATCTCTGACGCTAAGACAGAGACTCCTGCCACTACCTGTATAGTGCTTGATGGAGCAGCTATCGTCCAGATGCTGAAGCCGGCTGCATCAAAGACCTTTGAAGAGTACACACATCAGATCTTCATTCCATATGTATCTGCTAAGCTGCAAACAGTGTCACGCCTGGATCTGATCTGGGATACTTACCTTGCTGTTTTACTGAAAGGTAGTACACGTGCAAAGCGGGGACAAGGCGTGCGGAGACGTGTGGTGGCCGCCGCATCCATGCCAGGAAACTGGCAGAACTTCCTACGAGTGGACAGCAACAAGACCGAACTGTTTAAGTTCCTCTCGACAGCTCTCTTGGAATGGTTTGACCAGGAGGACAAGCAACTCGTCATTACTGATGGAGAGGCAGTGCTCAGCAAGCCACTGCTACCAGATCTGACCTCACTCGCCCCATGTAATCATGAAGAGGCTGACAGTCGGATGTTGCTGCATGCATCTCACGCAGCTAAGCATGGACACCATTCAATAGTCATCCGGACTGTAGACACCGATGTTGTGGTGCTGGCAGTGTCCGTGGTACAGGAATTGCAACCAGGAGACAAATTATGGCTGGCATTTGGAACAGGCCGATGTTTCCGATATCTAGCAGCACATGAAATAGCAGCTGGACTGGGACCAGAGAAGGCTCGTGCACTGCCAATGTTCCACGCTCTCACTGGATGCGATACTGTGTCAAGCTTTGCTAGACATGGCAAGAAGACCGCATGGGCAGTCTGGACGGTACTGCCAGATTTAACTGAGGCGCTGATACAGCTGTCCTCTGCACCAAGTGGCATACCAAATGATGTAATGTGTATCATCGAAAGGTTCGTGATCCTGTTATATGATCGAACCAGCAAATGCACGGACATTGACAAGGCCAGAAGGAAACTCTTCGCAAGGAAGAACAATGTACAGCTGATCCCTCTAACGAAGGCAGCTTTGGCGGAACATGTCAACAGGGCAGTATATCAAGGTGGACATGTGTGGGGTCAGATACTGCTGCCAGCACCAGAACTCCCACCACCAACCAACTGGGGTTGGTCAATGATTGGAGGACAGTACACACCATACTGGACCAGGCTACCTGAGGCAGCTCACACCTGCGTTGAGCTGGTTTCTTGCAAGTGCCAGAAAGGGTGTGTGAGGCGCTGCAAGTGCAAGAAGGTTGCCCTTAAGTGCACAGCCCTCTGTGTGTGTGAAGGGGACTGCACATGAAGTAAGTCCACAAATTTATTTACTCATCTCATCTTTTGAAAAATGCATACCATGCAGCAAATAATGTACTATAAACAAAATTTACCCAGAGGTAATCGCACATATAGAATTCAAGTGGCAGCCATTTTGAAATCCAATATGGCGGCTCATTGGTAACAAATATACACAATGCAGATTTTTACCAATGGATTCCTTGCACCCCAAAACATACATTTACACACCAGAATCGAGTCAATAGCAGCATGATACCCGCTGATAATCAAAAATGAAGATTTCAAATGGCGGCCATCTTGAAATCCAATATGGCAGTTCATTGGTCTAAAATACGCAGTTCAGATTGTTACCATTGGATTCCTTGCCCCCCAAAACATACATTTAGACACCAGAATCGAGTCAGTAGCAGCATTAGACCCGCTGATAATCGAAAATGAAGATTTCAAATGGCGGCCATTTTGAATTCCAAAATGGCGGACATGAAGGGAGAATTCCGAGTGGCTCAATATCTGAAAATGTTCGCCATGTGTCAATGTACATTTGTGCCAAATTTGATGCTTGTATCACAAAGTGCACAATTGGTCAGCTGTGCTGCCCCACTATTAGTACTACTGTACAAAGATTCCGTCTTTAAATCTTATCTTTTGAGTTTGTGAATGCATTCAAGTAGTACCATAGCGCATGCAGATGTATAATTATTTATTTTATTCTCATTTCAGTAGAGTTTGGTACAGGAGTCTAGTGTATTGGAGAGGTTTGCTACATTCCCAACAATTATGTTAAGAAATTGTTTAAATTGATTGGTGGACAAGTTTATAGTCTCTCGTTGTTTAAATCATTTGATGGCAGTTTTTAATGTAGGAGGGTTTTCGGTGACACCATGCATGTATAAGGTCTCTTAAAGGGGAGATTGATGGCCAGAGCATACTGGCCGGAACGTCGAGTTACCACTCAGGTTCTTTTCAGAACCCCACCTCTTCTTCAAGAGACCCTATACATGTACATGGTGTCACCGCAAACCCTCCTATATTGTTTCACCAAACACGCAAAGCCTTTAAGTCCTATTTTCCAGTACACATGTACACATGTATTTACTTTGTGGATCCCATAATTGGACGTGATTTGCGATAGACAGGACAAATTAAAGCAGGAATATAACCCAGCCACATTTATTTCAATGTTAAAATGGTGTATGAATTGAATTTTGAAAGAAAACTGGGGATGCTTTGAATTAGGATGGATCAGCCATGTGTATCTCTGATGTCAGTACGTACACCTCAATTTACCCAGAATAAATAAAACAGGGACACTTGGTGTATAAGAATGTCCACCCACTGAATGCACTCAATAGAACTCTTTGTTTAAAATAGTCACACACAAATAAACAGAGGAATATTGTAAGACTTAGGAATTTATCTAATATACAAGGATTTTTAACAAAAATAGCCATGTACAACTTTAAACGTCAATTTCTATACACAGGTTTTTTTGTGAATTTGATCCATCAATGAATAAAGTTTAATTAATTACATATTTTTGTATAAGAATAAATTATTGTACACAGTGGTCCTTTGGAATAGTTTGCATATTTGTGTGTTTGAAGATGATAAACTCTTCTATGGATTTATGGAAGTTGAATGGTTGGTGTAGTTTGTATTGTTTAACAATGAATGCGCTAACACTATGGTATGACCACTGTCTGGTGTCCAATGTCATTTACCTGTGTGATCAGTCATCATGTGAGAGCACCATGCTTTTTGTGTCCAAACTTGTGCGTGTATGCACAACTACATGTACAAGATGTGACTGTGAGACGTCTCATCAAACAATGGCCAAAATAGGCTGTTTTTTTTTTCTTTGAGAACTTTTCTAACAAATCTATAGACACAAACCATCATTTTGATGCTAAAATTCAGACCAAATTTTAAGACACTAATTAACGGATAGACTATGGAAGCACATTGACCCCTGAGATTAAATCCAAGGCAAATTCCTTATCTATCACAACATTTCTGACATGACATTTTCACCAATCATATAAAAATCATTCATCTCCGAAAATTTTATTTACATCTGAATGCCTAACTATCGCAAGTCTAGATTCAATAATGCAATGATAGATCTTTAAATATACAGGCTTTATATACATCACATGAACACAAATTTATACAAAACAAAAATTTAATTATATAGCAAAGCAAAAATGGTTTTGACAACAAACAAATACTCAATACAACAGGCAGTTTTGCCAACAGAGAAAAACAATTGTTCAACAATAAATATTAAAAATATTCTGTACATGAAAAAGACACAAAAAGTATAACATTACATAAAAGTCCATTCATTTTACATTTCCATCAAATCCCACAAGATTTCATCTGGTTCCAACTGTTCCTTTTGGAATGATCCATAGGATTCCACTGGGTTCCATATGAATCCTTTGGTTCCATTGGGCTCCATAAGATTCCACTGGGTTCCATATGAATCCATTAGGCTCCATAGGATTCCACTGGGTTCCATATGAATCCATTGGGCTCCATAGGATTCCACTGGGTTCCATATGAATCCATTAGGCTCCATGGGATTCCACTGGTTCCTATGAATCCATTGGTTTCATTGGTTCTATTAGATTCCAATGGGTTCCATAGAATTTTAATTGAGCTCCATAGGATTCCACTGCTTCCATATGAATCCATTGGTTCCAATAGATTCCATTGGGCTCCATAGGATTCCACTGGATTCCATACATGTATGAATCCATTGGGCAATTGGGCGCCATAGTATCCCACTGGTTCCATATGAATCCATTGGGTTCCATAGGATTCCATTACGTTCCATAGGATTCCATTGGGTCCTGTTTGAATAACTTTCTATGTAGAATCCACTTGATTTCCATTTGGGTTCCATTTGATTCGGTTGGATGTAATTGCATTCCATTGCATCCCACTGAAGACCAAAGAAGTCCATGGGTCATCATCAGCCACGGTCCCCGAGCAGGTAACTTCTACGAGGGGAGTTTGGGAACTGTGGCCAATCTGAGACCCCCTTGCCAGTCTCGGTGGTCACTCACTCCTCCCCATGGCCCTTGAGTGCATAGGAGACGTCGTCCTGGCTCACATTCAGACGGATTCGTTGCTTGAGCTCATTGTTCCCCGCTTCCAAGAGGACGAGTCTGCAGGACGCTAGTCTACAGCACACGGCAGAGACCTCCGAAACCACCGGTGGAAGTAAGCCTGACAAAAGAAACCCACCAAAAACAGGATTTGATTTCTACCTTTGATAGATCCTGCTGGAAATCAAACAATCCTTCTCCTCTTTAGAAGGTACATGTATACCGTACCTCCAATTCTGTGTTGAGTTTCACTGAACATCGTCCTCATACTCCCCACCAGAAGCTACAATTTTGTAGAGCTCTTCCCGTACTTTCAAGGAATACTCCTTTCTTTGTCTCTGAAGCCTTAACCACTTCGCGCCGGGTTTTTTTACAAATAAATCGATAAGGGTATACTATGGGTACAAGAGAGTAAAACCTGGCACAATTCGGACGTCGTTGTGGCTTTTGTCAAGAGATTATCTGTTTGAAAAAGGGCCATTGTGCGTAATCAATGGAGCGTAACGGACTTGTGTGTGTGAGTGTGTGTGTGTGTGCGTGTATGGTGCTGTCAATCCCTGACCGCAGACTCCAGCCTCCACCCCAGGCAGTCAAATCTTTGAGTTGGTAGGCCACAACCGAGCGTACAGATTGTGGTCAAGAATGTGGGTGGAATTCCACTGCCTGACCGACGACCGTTGGGCTGTGTGGCATGCCAACACAATGTCCCCCGCGTGCTTCCAGCGGCAGGCGCGGTATCCCTCGATCCTCCGCAGTAAAGGTCCCAAAAATGCACAATTACTGCTGCTAATCTTGCAATTCATGTGGCAACTTGCGTCAAAAAGGGTCTTTGTACTGATTTGTATTGCTTTGTTCTAAGCTGAAAAGAGTCTTTGTTTAAAATTTGCACAATAGTGGTGCCCGGATTCGGAGGGCCCCGTCGCATAGTCAAGCCAACGGAGCTCCGGATTCAGAGGTCCCGGCGCGAAGTGGTTAACTTCCCGACAGTTCAATAACCCGCAGGTGCATTTGATTCGCTTCCCCCTGATATCCCGGGACTTCTTTCAATTATTTCAGTCCTGTTTTAACGCTGGCTATTAACAGCCTCGGATGTCCAAAAGGAGGAAAATTGAAAATCCTGCAGCATTCCGGCCTTTTTGAAAATGTCCACCCTAGCCTCTGCCAGACACTATGTGTACTCACCTTCTAGCCTGCAGATGGACAGATGCTGCAATAGAACCTAAAGAACAACGCAAAGAAAATAGAACAAAGATTTGGAGAAAAAAATGGTCTTGAAATCTTACAAATAAAGGAAAAACGATTAGTCGTGCCAACCCTATTTTGATGGTGAGACCCTGAAAGTTTTTTTGTTGAGAAAGTGTATTTCCCAACCGACCCTATTTTGACAGCGTGTCGACGCGACCGTATTTTGACGGCGTCACCAGTGATTTAAATCCATGTGGTTTGAATCTACCAACCCTGCATACATGTACAAAAAAGGGCCCTTTGTACGTCGTCAATGGACCGTAACGGACGGGTGTGTGTGTGGGTGCGTGTACGCTGCTGACAATCCCTGACCGCAGACCCCAGCCTTCACTCCAGGCAGTCAAATCTTCGAGTTGGTCGGCCACAAACGAGCGTACAGATTACGGTAAAGAATGTGGGGGGAATTCCAATGCCAGACCGACGACCGTTGGGCTGTGTGGCATGCAAAGACAATGTCCCCCACGTGCTTTCAGCTGCGGTATCCCTCGATCCTCCACAGTAAAAGTCCCACAATTGCACAATTACTGCTGCTAATCTTGCAATTCATGTGGCAACGTGCGTCAAAAAGGGTCTTTGTACTGATTCATATTGCTTTGTTCTAAGCTGAAAAGAGTCTTTGTTTAGAATGTGGACAATAGTGGTGCCCGGATTCGGAGGGCCCCGTTGCAAAGGCAATCCAATTGACCTCCGGATTCGGAGGTCCCGGCGCGAAGTGGTTAAAGGTATACAGAAATCAAAATTAACTTGGGGTTAAATAAATCGGTATTATTATAAAACCCAAAGTGTCAATCATTTTTGAGACCAGAAATGATTAATTTAGCCAAAAAAAACGCTACATTTGGGTCTGAAAATTGTGTCTCCCACTTTGGAAACATACTACGTACGTCACATACAGAATTTGTGGTCAGCCTTGAGGTCGTGCACTTTGCACTGGTCCTGCATTGTCTCTATTGTCTATCAGCTGTAAATACCGCACTGTCACATGCGTAGTAGCGCACTTTATCGTCTCAGCATTTCGATCCCCTCCCTTGACTGCTTTTGGTCTGTATGTGACACATGCTCACAGGAGGAATTTTTTTTTTGGGGGGGGGGCAGGGCGAACATGGACTTTTTCAATGTTTTTGGTCGAAATTAGGCGCTAAAATATTTTTTTTTAAATCAATCCCGTATTGATTATATTGTGAACATTACCTAAGGAGAGTTTTTAGCTCTTTTTCAAATCCTATTTCTGTAGACCATTCATACTTAGCCAGAACATAGCTCAGCATAAAAAAATTAAAAATCCTACCAACCTACTCTATTTTCAGATGCCATGTAATATGAAGCAAAACTAATTTTTTCTTTGGTCTAAACAATGTTGAATTATGGCCTCCCAAAAAACTTTGACCGGACCGGGACTTGAACCCATGTCCTCTGGTTTCAAAACATGAGGTCTCGGGTTCAATTCCTACTCCAGTGAAAGTTTTCTTTGTCATTTTTCAAAAAGTCTTTAAACGTTATTTTATGCCTGGCCAGTTTTCCATGACAGAGAGGACCAGTTCTACTATTCCCATCCTTCATGAGCATCTCTGATGATGTCTTCCTTCAAGGTTTCAGACAAGACAAATTGAAAACCACTAGGATGATTTCCAGATGATCTCTAACCTTATCAAAGGGAGCCTCTTCTAAGCCAGACATCTTGAACTCAGTGACTATGGCTCTCAAGAAGATCTGCTCATGTTTAGAGGCTTGCCTGCAAGAAAACAAGAAAAGACGAGAAAAGAAGGCATTTGATATTGCTTTCACTTCCATCATGCAAACACACACACGAACCTCCTATTGATTTTCAAACCATGTTGAGTTAGTAATTGGTAGGTCAGTTTTCAGTCGGTGGGTGAGTAAATGGATGGATTAGTCAATCACTGTCAATCAACCATTTAGTCAGTCACTTGGTCTGTCCGTCAATCATTTGAACACTCACTCAATCAGTCTGTAATTCAACCATTTAGTCAGTCAATCATTTAGTCAGTAAAAGGGTCTGTCAGTCAATCATTTAGTCAGTCAGTCAATTATTTAGTCAGTCAGTCAGTCAATCGTTTAGTCAGTCAGTCAGTCAGTCTATCATTTAGTCAGTCAGTCAATCATTTAGTCAGTCAATCGTTTAGTTAGTCAGTCAATCATTTAGTCAGTCAGTCAATCCTTTAGTCAGTCATGCAGTCAGTCAGTCAATCATTTAGTCAGTCAGTCAATCATTTAGTCAGTCAGTCAATCATTTAGTCAGTCAGTCAATCAATCATTTAGTCAGTCAGTTAGTCTATCATTTAGTCAGTCAATCATTTAGTCAGTCAATCATTAAGTCAGTCAATCATTTAGTCAGTCAATCATTTAGTCAGTCAATCATTTAGTCAGTCAGTCAATCATTTAGTCCGTCATTCAGTCAGTCAGTCAATCATTTAGTCAGTCAGTCAATCATTTAGTCAGTCAATCGTTTAGTCAGTCAGTCAGTCAATCATTTAGTCAGTCAGTCAATCATTTAGTCAGTCAGTCAGTCAGTCAGTCAGTCAGTCAGTCAGTCAGTCAGTCAGTCAGTCAGTCAGTCAGTCAGTCAATCAGTCGGGTTGTCAGCCTCACCTCATAGCGATAATCTTTGGAGAGCTGAACATCTCACTCAGTGCTGCATCCACATGTCTCATTCCCACCAGACTGCCTCCGCTACCCTTCCCTCGTCCATCCTTACATGAAGCCTCCGCTAGCTCCGTGGCCCGCCGACAGATGTCCAAGGCACGTCGAGCATCACCAGAAACAGCAGCCACCTGATTGAGGGAAACACACCCAAGGATTAGAGAAGACTTGTAGGTTATGGGAAGGGTGAGAAGTAGGGAAGGGATGAAAGGAGGAAAGCTGGTAGACAGACCAGGGTGAGATCAAAGGAAAGGGCATGGAGAAGGGAAGGGATCAAAGGAGGAAAGCTGGTAGACAGACCAGGGTGAGATCAAAGGAAAGGGCATGGAGTAGGGAAGGGATCAAAGGAGGAAATCTGGTAGACAGACCATGGTGAGATCAAAGGAAAGGGCATGGAGAAGGGAAGGGATCAAAGGAGGAAATCTGGTAGACAGACCAGGGTGAGATGAAAGGAAAGGGCATGGAGTAGGGAAGGGATCAAAGGAGGAAATCTGGTAGACAGACCAGGGTGAGATCAAAGGAAAGGGCATGGAGAAGGGAAGGGATCAAAGGAGGAAAGCTGATAGACAGACCAGGGTGAGATGAAAGGAAAGGGCATGGAGTAGGGAAGGGATCAAAGGAGGAAAGCTGGTAGACAGACCAGGGTGAGATCAAAGGAAAGGGCATGGAGAAGGGAAGGGATCAAAGGAGGAAAGCTGGTAGACAGACCAGGGTGAGATGAAAGGGAAGGGCATGGAGTAGGGAAGGGATCAAAGGAGGAAATCTGGTAGAGAGACCATGGTGAGATCAAAGGGAAAGGGAAGCAGTGGGGAAGGGATGAAACTGGTAGGAAGGGGATCAAGATATGAATAGACTGCTGGATATCCGAGACCAATAGGCCCAAACCCCACAATCCCTTGTCCATCCCCTCCTACCCTCCTACCTTCCTTGCAGCTAGCTGGATAGCGTCAGGCTCAAATGCTTGTAGTCCTTCAAGGCGACTATGAACTATGCTCTGGAGTTGTTTGAAGGTGTAGGGTTGGAAGGTCATCCGAGTTAAGCCCTGTAAATGACAGCAAACCCAACCAACCATAAGATGTACATTGCTTTGCTTTTAAACCCCCATCCAGTTTCTCAGAGAGTTAACAGTGTCTGACATTTTGGTCCTAACAGGACCTTTCTCAAAGGCAGACACTATACTTTCCGTCTTTCAGAAAGGTCCTTCTAGGATGGAAATATCAGGCACTCTAACATTTTTAGATTTGCAAATTTTGGTCCTTTGAACTCTTTAAAAAACAATCAGATTAGTACATTTCGGGTCATTCTTGTATGAAAAGCAGTTTGCAATTTTGCGCTGCATACTTCAGCCTTTGAGAAAGGTCCTGCTAGGATTGAAAAAGTCATTTGGGGGGGGGCAAGCAGTTGGCAATCTTTCTATTTTTAACATACATCTGCCTTTGAGAAAGGTCCTGCTAGGATAAGATTTCTAACTTTTTTAAGAGCAATGGTAAGAAAGAACCAGAGGTCTCGGGTTCAAGTCCCAGTCCAGTCAAAATTTTCTTTGCCATTTTCCATGAATTTGTTTCAATCCTAAAAGGGCCTTTCTCAAGATTAGTATATTTTCGGGTCATTTTGTCTATGAGAGACCTCAAAGAGCAAGGTAAACTACCACGTTGTTCAAAGACAAAGATCTGATGGCAATCCACCAACACTGAGACAAGAAGGGCTTCTAATCTAGAGGAAGGTGATTGGACCCTTTACCAGTCTGCTGGAGATTCGGTTGAGCATGATACGTTCAGGCAGGTCCATAGTGTTGGCTATGGCCAGGACGATCAGACGAGTCTTCGGGTGACTAGGCCAGTCAAAGATGCTGTACAGGACTCCTTGCTTGCGGGTCCACAGCAAATCCAGCTGCAGCAAACCATGGACAAGGCAAAGTTGAATCCATCGCCGAGCTGCAACGACAGTTCCCTTCAATGGTGTTCTAGAAGCAGTGCTTAACCCTTACCCTACCGGTACCTGAAACTCTCGTTCTGCCTCTTCCTGGAAATCCCTTCCTGGGTCTTGCTTTTACCCCCTGCCTACGATCTTGCCATTTTTAAAAGAAATTTCAATTCCTATTATCCAGTCTTCCTGAGTCCCTTTCTATCCTCTTCTTTCTCTAGCCCTTACCCTTGAATGGCTTTTCAGCCTTGTTTTGGCGATCTGGCATTTAAAAACAACCCCCCCCCCCCCGGAAAAAAACAACCACATTATCACATCTGGGTCTGATTGACAGTGTTAGCGCTTTGCACAAAGTGGCGTTATAGTGACAAGTCCATTTAAAGGTGCCATACATTTATATGACACTCGTTGGTTGTCGGACAGCAATCTCCTGTTGCTGGATAAAGCAACATACTGCCCGATAAATTAAGTTACCGGCTCTTCTCAGCGCCAGTCATTCTCAAAAGATCGCATTTACATGGAACAAACTTTGGAATAGTCTCCCTGATCATGCCTTTGGTACAATCTCCTGCTCTGGTCTTCAAGCCTTCAAAGGCCGATTACTGTACATAAATTTCTCCTGACATAATAAACCGAAATCTGTTATCCTTTTATTTTTAGCATCACTATTTATAAGTTATCTGGTGATGCTGTGGACCATTGATTGGCCTTCGGGATTTTTTTATTGAAATTCTGGAGGGCTAATGTTCAGATAATGTTCTAGAAGGCTATTGTTCAGCAATTTTTATTTAAAAAAAAAAAAATCTAAATTTTGATTCAACCATGCAAACCTTCAAGTCTCATCTCGAAACTTGATTTGATCTTTTTGTTTTTCTGACTGGCACGCATTCCAAGTCCACTGACAGCACAGCCTAGTCCATGGACATGCGAGGATTTGGTGAGATTCCCGGCCATTACCTCATCCACCAGGAGTACGATGGCTTGTTTTCTTCCCGCCGCTGAGGTGAAGTACTTCTCCAGAAGATGAGAGGCATGCTCCGCAGTGGCCTTCTGGCCTGTCACACACTGAGGGACGGACAGGAGAAGAGTCTAGAGTGACGTTTGTTTAGCAAACAATTGAAAATATGTGACCTAAGATGGCGTACTGAGGCATCTACTCCTAAAGTCCTTTTCGAGTCAACGGCGTCAGAAATCAAAGTACAGTATTGTCAAAATCTTTCTTTTTGGGGGCCATTTTCGGAAGGCTCATGTACTGTATAAGAGAATCATCTGTCCGTAGGAATTTTTTAACAAATGTCTGTAAATATTAGAAAATCGTGGAATTCGTAAGTGTGTCTGCGCGCACACTGCAAATGCTGTCAGTGCACCATGTGCATGACCCCAAACTTTACAGCTGTTTTTCTTGTATCACAATGAAGTAAATTTCATACTCTTTCCATTGGTATATAGTTTGTCTAGGTTTTATTCTTATGAAAAGCTGTCATTGACAATTCTCTCTTGAAATGCACTTTTATTCCGGTTAAAACAAAGGGGTTAATGCAGGAACACTGCTTATGCGATGTGACCAGTCAGGCGGATATGGGTTAAAGGCCTATACAACATTGGTAAAGGTCAAAAGATTGCCACAGTTTGTATGTTAAACCATTAAACAATCCCCCAAAAAGTAATCCTGTGAAGGTTTTAGCTCAAATAGTGATCTGAGAAAGTCGAAAAAGGTAAAAAACCGTCACAGTTTTTGCACCATTCTGTAGTAAGAAATAGTTTATGACTTGCGAGTAATAAACTATTCGTCGATGTTTGAGTGAAGATTTCTAGGGAAGAACAGCATCCCAGACCGTAAGATTTCAACATGAGGATTCTATCACGACAATCTACAAACTTCGTAAATTAGAAGGAAATCTGTGGACATCGATGTTTTCCGATCTTCCCAATGTTGTATTGGGCCTTTAAGTACTGGGCCCTGGTACTGGACGATGAAAAAGTACTTGAGCCATTGAAAGGGCTTCGTGGATTTATGGGTAGTTTTTCGCTGAAAGGCAAGAGCTTGGTACCTTGAGAATCTGCACATAGGCTTGGTGCGGCTCGGTCAGCTTCATTCCGTTGATTTCCACCAGGTTGAAATCGGGCAAGTCATCGTCCTCCTCTTCCTCCTTCTCCCTCCTCAGGAAGGACATCACCTCGGTAACCGTGGCGGTCTTGCCGGTACCCGGCACCCCGGATATGTACATGCAGCTAAAACAAGTGTGAACCGACCAAGGAGGAATGATGAATAGGGACTAGTGTTAGAAATGAAGACGGTGATGCTGTCAACGGCTTCACCGACTGTAAACGACCCAAAGTATGGCAATGAACACATTTCACAAGAGCTGATTCTAATCTCAAACATATTACGAGCCTGAGATTTCAGTGCAAATAGACAGTCTTTCCCCTGAAATTTTGTGAGTCAGAGGTGGCAATTGAAAATGTTCTCAGAAGATGGTTTTGGGTATATTGTGGATACGTTATGTTCAGGTTCCATGAATCATAGATTGGATAAAGTACTGCTAATGTATGTTTGCATGTACATGTAGAAACATACAGATGAGATATGAAGGTTTTCATGGTAAGAATAGCAGAAGGATTAGGTTTGCGGTGACACCATGAAAATTCTCTTTTATGAGTATGTGTGGTTCCGAAAAGAACCAGAGGAACTTGACGTTTCAAACATTACACTCTGTCTACCGAAGACAAATAGAGTAGACTGTTGGAAACGTCGAGTTCCTCCGTTTCTTTTCAGAACCACAAAACACTCTCAAAAGAGAATTTTGCAAGGTGTCGCCGCAAACCTAATCCTTCTAGAAACATACAGTAATGTGCAAGGAAACATCCCAAGCACGCACGGCCCTTTGCACGCGCTCAGCTGCTGCTGTTCCTGTGAGAAAAAAAATCAAGCAGAATTTTGGAGACAAGCCCCCGAGGTGGGCCATCAACAGTGAGAGGTGGACCCACCTCACAGTTTAATATGCAGGGGCAATGCTGGCTAGTAGGGCATTTCAAAGAGGCAGAATAACACAGACAGTCTTTCCCCTGAAATTTTGTGAGTCAGAGGTGTCAATTGAAAAAGTTCTCAGAAGATGGTTTTGGGTATATTGTGAATACGTTATGTTAAGGTTCCATGAATCATAGATTGGATAAAGTACTGCTAATGTATGTTTGCATGTACAAAAAAAAACCCCAAAAAACACAAAAAACCACTGAAACAGAGAAGCCCTAGTCCTTAGTATTCAACTTCATTGACTATGGCTTTAAATTACACACAGGCTTATAGGGGCAGCCACAAAAGCCAGTTCCCATAGGCTGCGCATCATTTCAAGCCCAAGCCGCTTCCAAACGTTGCCAAGGCCTCACCCTCCGGTTCCGTCCACAATCTTGCTCCGGACGAAGGTGTAGATGTCGGCAAACTCGTGCTCCCGGCACGGCAGGGAGTTGGGCACGGCTGAGACGTGCAATCTGAAAACGAAATCAAAGCCAGCCGAGTACGGTTTCAGTTTTGCCGTCCGTTCCACTCACACAATTAACTTTCTTCCGTCAGTGAAAGATCAATCGCTGCAAACTACTGGACTAGATGACCTGAATCCTACAAATCATAAAAGTACATGGTGTTCGATCCTGGCAGGGTTTTGAAACATTTTAATCATGTGTCATTTTAGACTTGTCTATGAAAATGTTGTAAACTGCTTTTGGAAGTGATAAACAAAAATGTTGCAAACTGCTCACTGACTAAAATTACCAAAATGCAATTCTCAAAATTTAGTGGGCCTGACGTTTCGATCCTAGCAGGACCTTTCTCAAAGGCCTTTAAGAAAGATCCTGTTGGATCGAAACGTCAGGCCCACTAAATTTTGAGATTTGCTTTTGGATTTGACAAAAAAATGTAAAGGCCTGAGGTTACCATCCTAGCAGGTCCGTTCACAAAGGCAGACCCTCAAAACAATTTAATCAGTTTTGTGGAAAGAGAGCACCAAGCTTGACTGGTCATGGAGTTGAACCCGATTGTCTCATTTAAAGCCCCTACACAACATTGGTCAAGGTCAAAGAATAGCATCCATCCATACGTTGTCTGATCCAACACATGGATGAAATAGCACACATGTAGCACACCAGCTCAATCCTCAAACCCAGTCTCGAAAATCGTGAAAAACGCTTCATTTGTTTCGCGAAAAATGCAGCATTCAACGCCGTACTGTTACGAAAAAAAAGTTTAGATCTTGGTGAGACGTAAACTCTTTCTTTTACTCATTTCTCCCAAGATACAACATTTTAGGCAGAAATATTTCAGTGCGAGGTTTCTACTATAACCATCTTCAAACTGTATACGTTTCATGTAAATCTGTGAACATTTCTGTTTTTCAATCTTACCAATGTTGTGTAGGGGCTTTAAGTGCACTGGTGCTCTGACCACATGAGCGATCCAGTCCTAGGCTGGCTACTTAAAATCTCAAATCTTAAGACTGTTATCGTTGCTTCGAGTCCTGTCTCTATCACTGGCTACCGGGTCCTAAGCAGTCAGTCAGAAGTTGAACCAACCTGGCTCTGGCGTGTTCCAGGACTTTGGCCGGCGTCTTGCAAGGCGTCAGGCGGTCTGTGATGTGGGGCACTTTGCCTTTTTTTGGCGTCTTGGTTCTGGCCGTGGATTTTGCCTTAAAAAAAAACCCAAAAACAATCACTGACAACCTTAACATGATACCGAAATGTCGCAACCTGCTTATTGATTGAAATAAATCAAATTATACCAATATCAGATATATGAGTGTACGAGGCATAGAATACCTTGGTCACCGTAGTAATGCTGTCTGTCTTAGCCGTGAGAAAATGTGGATAAAGCGTCTTCGGACTATTCAACCACATGGTCTCAACATCCAGGAGGGTAATGACTAACACCATGCAGCTTTCTGATAATCCTTCTTTTGTGTTCAGTCCTTCACACTTCTCTCTTTTTATCTTTCCCCTCTCTTCTCACTAATCCCTACCCTTCTTCTTGCCCTTCCCTTTGATCTGACCCTACCAGCTTTACTCTTTGTCCTTTGTTTCTCATCCGTGTCCTATTCACTCTCTTCCCCCTTCTCTTCCCCCTTGGTGTACATGTATCTGTTATGTCGGGCCCACTAAATTTTGAAATTTTACGAATCTCAAACAGTTAGAGCCTGATGTTGTAAACATAGTGAGACCTTTCTCAAAGGCAGACTGTCATGGGCAAAAACCCCAAAACATACCAGATAGGAAGGTGGGAATGCTCAGGGATGTAAGTGACCGACAAAGTCATTTCCTGAAAATCACAGAAGGCCAATCACTTGTGCGACTGTGAGTGAGCGCTTACGTGACCGAGAGATGCGACAGCGAGTGAGCGCTTACCGGTACTCGACCGAGAGATTCACGGTAGGGGTGCAGACCCCCTTCCATTTTTAGGGCTTTAACAGATAAAAATGAGCAATTACAGATAACTGTTTGACATTAAAAAAAAAAAAAAAAAATTAATAAATCAAATCACGCCATTTCCAGAAATTCAGAAATCTTATATCCCTGAATGCTTTAGTAGTTGGACAAGAGAAGGAAAACTGGTAGACACTACGGTGAGATCTGCTTCTGGCACGCTTCTGCCCTTATATTTACAATCATTTTACTGTTCCACTAGTTAATGCCTTGTCTGGCACGCAGAATCGATTGGGTAAAGATTTGCGTGCCCAGACAAAAGTTGGTGTTTGGGGGAACAGCACCGGGTTCTGGCACCAGGGTTCCCCGACCCACTCCCCTTCACCTACCCCCTTACCCTCTCCGACCCGGAGCAGAGAGGTTCAACTTACATAGCCTGGGGTCTTGGGTAGGATACTCCTCCTGCCAGCAGACTTCTTAGCTGGGGTCTTCCTCCTCTTATACGACACATCCTCCTCCTCCTCCTCCTCCTCATCACCTGACGACCGGTCATAGTCACTCTCCTCATCACTGCTGGCCTGTCGTCTGTCAACCTTCTTGGCCTTTTTTGCGCCCTTGGGGGTGCTCTTCTTCTGCATGCTGCGCATCGGCCGACGGCAACTGTCCTCGTCCGTGGCTGTTGCCCGGGCAACGCTGGATCTCCTCTTTGGAGTCTTCTGCTTCTGGGGAGCCGCCTCCGTCACCTCCTCGGTCTCAAAGTCATCCTCCTTCTCCTCCTCCTCCTCCTCCTTCTCCTCCTCCTCCTCCTCCTCGTCAAAGACGATCTTCTTGGCCGATTTTCTCCCGGCGTTCCGTCGTCCCGTTAGGAGTCCCTCAGCGGCGGGGGTCGCCGACCTGGAGGTCAGAGTGGACTTGCCCTTGCGGTTCTTGGTCTCCGATTTGCAGAGTCGCTGCGCTTGAGCCGGAGCCGACCTCCGCACTGGGATGACGTTCAGATCGGCCAGGCTGGCGTCCGGGTGGATCCCGTTCGGCGGTCGTCTCCTCTGCTCCGAGGCGGAGGATTTGAGCTTTGTGTACGGCTCGGCGTACGAGGGCGTGCCCATCTTCTTGACGCAGATCTTGGGGAGGGGAAGGGTCTGGACTGTCTCGGCAAAGCGCGTCTTCTTGGTCGTCGACGCCGAGTGGTGGTGGCGCCCTGAAGTGGCGCCCTCCCTGGCCCGCGATGACTCTCGGACCGGCGTCATGCTCTTTGCCAGGAAGTCGATCTCGTCGTCGGAGCTGAAGAGTTCATCAATGAGGTCAGCATCGGACATGTTCAGGCGACTGGCTGGGGATTTGATCCCTGTTAGAGAAAAACAAAACCAGATTCTTTTCAAAAGGGGTTCACGAAAAGTGGCATCGGTGACTGTGCGTTACCTTGTTGTATTTCTCGCACTCTGAATTTCGGCAACATATGGAAACAATCTTTACATCATTGGAAAGCCAGTGAGGAACTCTTTGCAGTGGGGGTATAATCCTGAAACTCAAATTTGGAGGAGAATCCTCATTATGCCGTACCGGGGCTGGATTTCACGATGCCTTACGATGAATCGTAACTCAACTTACGATGGATAACCCATCGTAAGTTGTGTTGGACCGCATGGTTTCTGTGCATCGCTCATCGCCTTGCGATTAATCGTGAGTTACGATGAGTTTGGTGAAACCGACCCCGGGTCACATATCAGCTTTTGTGGGGGATAAGTTACTCATTAACTTTTTAAGTTCCTTCATTTTACATGGGTAATTAATAAATTTTCTACAATCGTCCTGATCGCACACTGCATGAAAAGGTGAGTTACCGACTCTGCTCAAAGCCATACTCACTCACATTCAAGATTACACACATGGTGTCACCTAAAAGTACTACCATAAATTCCCGGGTATAATGAGCACCCCCAACTTTCGCCTTAAACCGAGGAAAAACAAAAAAAATGCACATCCATGGCATGGCTTGCAGATCTTCCTTCATTGTAAAGTTGTTTTGAATATCGGTACTTCAATATCCCACAGTGGGAAGGATAATCACCCTCTGAATAAAAGGTCCATTTAATTTGAGCCGAAGTTACAAAGAAACAAAACAAGAGAGCATACAGTGGGGAGGATCCTCACCCTCCGAATAAAAAAAAGAAGATTTATTTGAGCCCAAGTTACCTTGCAGTGGGGGAAAAAAAAAACCAGAGTCTGCAGTGGGGATGATGATTGACAGTTGCATTAGACATTTTCACATGACTGTCAAGGCCAAGACTAATTCAGAGACTTCCCAGGTTTTCCTAAAAAGATTCCATGACAACCCGTTAACACACTTCCCCATCTTACCATTCTGAAGTCCTCCCTTTGCGGATGATTTGCTGTGACTCTTCACAGCTTTCTCTTCCTGCTTCTTGCCAGGAGTCTTGGAAGGCGTCTTGCCAGGAGTCTTGGAAGGCGTCTTGGCAGGCGTCTTGGCCGGCATCTTGGCCGGCATCTTGGCCGGCGTCTTGGCCGGCGTCTTGGGGGCAACGGCCGGCCTGAATTGAAGACCGTCGTACAGCCATCGGACGTACAGCAAGGGTAGGTCGTCCTCTGTCATTGTCTTTGTGGGCAAGGCGGAGTCCGAGGCCACTGGAAGGACCTGTGAGAAGGGAGAGGCGTGGGGTTTACAGACAACTTCAAGGGTTGACGTTCAAAATGCGATGCATCCACTTCAATCTCCAAACCCATTCCAAACCCATGCGGGAGTTTTCCGTTGCGATGTCATACCCCCCGCAGCGACTGGCGGGCCATTCGAAAAGATGGAGGTTTGCGGGAACGCGAATTTGACCACCGAATTCTATGATGTTTCCCTCTTTATGAAACTCGTAGGTGAGTAGCACATGGGTAATTGTAGGTTGTTTTTAACACCCAATTAGATAAGCCAACATTTTTCTATGTGTTTCATTCCCCTTTAACAATTGCCCCAGGATGGTTGAGGGTCATCCTTCAATTGGTCAGGGCAGGTCGGGGGGGGGGGGGGGGGGGGGGAGAATAGACGCCTACTTGGGTCCGAGCACAGACCTTGCATCTGCCGCGGATGGTGTCGGCGTCGATCTCCGTGCTGGTGATCCGGTCTGAGCGGGGCTGGTAGGCAAAGACCTCGGCCGTTGTCTGGCCGGTGGCGGCCAGGCAGCCATCGGGCAGTGGCCGCGATCGCAGCCGCTCCCGCACCTCTGCTGGACGCATGAACCACTGGACGACTGCGCGACGGTGCTCATCCGAATCCACATTCCCTGCGGTCATAGCAACAGAGACGGATGCATTGCTGGCAACGCAACGAAAGGGCCTAACACAGTGGAATACTATAATGAACACGCCCTTTGGCTCCCGATTTTTGTGTACAAAATATGTGGCTGCAACTGCTATAACGAACGACCTCTATACCGAACAATTTTCATGGATCCCAGGATGTTCGTTATAGCGACGTTCCATTGTAGCCACATTGAGGGGTGCTGAAGAAATTGAAGGTGGGGGGTGTGTGTGTGGGGGGAATTCTTCAATCATTTGGAGTCTGAAATTCTTTCCAAAAAGGCAAGCAAGTTTTTTTTTTCCACCAGTTTAATTGATTCTCTTCAGTTTGAAAGGGGAAAGAAATGTCACATTTCAGGGATAAAAGAAAATGAGTTTTCCAGTTCTTCCACCTCAGCAATAAAAAAAAGTCCCATACAATGACAATAAACAGGAACAATGAGAAGTACTCACTACTGCCATAGCTCATTTGGAGTCCAATGGCATGTACTAAAAGTACTATACTTTTTTTGTCACACACTAGGCATGGAAGTCTATACATACACAGGCCTGTGTTCAGTTAATAGTAGCAATAGTTGTGCTCAGTTATACTAGTAATATTAGTAATAGTTGTGTTCAGTTAATACTAGGAATAGTCGTTCTCTTTACCGTTGTCAAAGAGGTAAATGACCTTGGCCACATAACTCTGCTCTTCCTCACTGTCTACAAGGACATGATCTCCCACTGTAATCACCTCACCAGCAATAGATAGACCCCTGCAAACAGATACAAATTACAATGTGGCCAATCATTACAAATGCTTAGGGGGATTGAAATGTAAGGTGCTCACAATTTTGGGAAATCCTAAAGTACTATTAAAGTAGTCCCACTTACTGGACCACTAGGACTAGTAGGAGCTCCCCTTAAACGAGTTTTGAGATTGTCTGTCGCACTAGCGTCCCACCGCGTATGGAAAAACGCTGATTCTCAACTGAAGGTCTTAGTGCCCGAAATCGCGTCCAAAGATTCAATAAAAGCGCCTGACAGATTCTACACATGTCCAGACGAACAAGTGGTACTTCAGCGGTACTTATAATTTATTTTTGGACCGCAATTCCGACAAAATGTCTCCGATGTGGGCATCGGACATGTGGTGTTGTTGCAAACTCCAGTCATGTGTCCACAATAAAAAATCTCACCATGCGCTTTAGCAATGAGGCCACGTACAAACCAATTAAACGAAGACCGGGTTCCAGACGTGGCCTCATTGCTAAATCACTAATATTTAAAATGCGACAGACAATCTCAAAACTCGTTTAAGGGGAGCTCCGAGCAGCCAAGTAAGTGGGACTACTAGTATTAAAGTACTATTATTTATTACACGATGAAAAATGGGCGGGGGCGTGATTCCTGGAGATATGCAGCAGTTCTTGGTTAAATGGTTCTACCTTGTGCCCTGATCCGGTGAAACAGTTGACTATTCAGGACTATTTGTATTAAACATTAACTAGTTGCCCATCTAAGGACTACACAGTTCAGGTGGTTAGATTGTTGGTACTGGTACTGGTAGTGGCACACCACACCAAAAAAACTTGAACTGATTCCAATCCTGGACCGTCCGACCAGTCAAATTTCCTTTGCTATTTCAACAAATCAACTCATAAATAATGATTCATAAATAATGAGTGAGATATCGTTGAAAATCAGTATTACTTCTAATTCTATAACAAAAGTGCATCACTGGATTCGAGTAACCATGTCGGTAAAATCAGCTTGCCTTAGTTGTTGCACAAAACTAAAGTTACCAACAAAACTTCAAAATGTTTCAGTAAACTTTCACTGCCAAGAAAGTAAGTTTCACTTCAGAAGTTTTGTTACGTGTACATTGTTGCAATTCTTACTCGTAATACGTCTTCCCTCGGCGTGACTTTTCTTTGATGGGTGCTCCAATCCATCCGTACGATTTGCCGTCATTAAACGTCAGCTTTTTTCGAGTATGCATCGTGAAATTCGCACAAAACACAACAGAAACGACTTGACTTTTCAGACTCGCGGGCAGTGAATGGACTTTAAATTTACCACGTGTGAGTGAGGGCGCTCGTCACTTTCCGTTCCGTTAGACGTTTTTCATCCGCGAAGTATATTTTTGAAAATACAGAAATATCATACAAAGCAATACTTAGCGTCATCAACTCAGAATATATTATTGCGTTAGTTTACATTTCTTTATTTTAGGTAATATAATTCATTAGGATAAATTTTTAGCACCCTGATTGCCTCCTTAATGAGACAATGTGCATTTTATCGCCATTAATACTGGCACTTGAACGACTCAATATGAGGCTACCATGATGCGCGACCTTTGACATCAATCCAAGATGGCGAATCGCACAGTGAAGGACGCTCACAGCGTCAAAGGAACGAATCCCCAATACCTGGTGGAGAAGATCATCCGGTCTCGCATCTATGAGTCCAAGTTTTGGAAAGAGGAATGCTTTGCGCTATCGGGTATGTGCTTGGGATGTGCATATAATTCTCACTTCACCTCCTAACCTTATAACTTTTCAACCCATAACAACAACGAAGTGTGATCATGCTACGTTAACCAAAGTAGTTTGAGCTCAAAACCGTCCATTTATTATAACGGGATAAAAATTTAAAAGTTCTACATTTTAGTTCAATTTAGAGGAATCTTATATTCATTAGGTCGACCGCTGGCATGGCTGGACCTACACTCATATCTAGTAGGGCCCAGATTCTCTTCTAAAGACTAAAAGTTTTACTAAACTTCTGTCTAAAGTTTGCTAAAATAAACGCTGTCTGTGTATGCGTTATAATTGTTATTTATATTAATTAGAAATACCAAAATACTAAGACCTATATTATTTACAATTTCTGTGGATTTGTAGTTTGTACAGTACATTATGACACAATGTGTCAACTTAACCAATTGTTATGATTTATATTGATCTGCTGTATGCCTCTGTGCGCTAAATAGCCGAGTTGCTGGTGGACAAGGCCATGGAGTTACGCTTCATCGGTGGGACATACGGCGGCAATATCAAGCCCAGCCCCTTCCTCTGTCTCATCCTGAAGATGTTGCAGATCCAACCCGAGAAGGATATCATCATCGAGTTCATCAAGAACGAGGACTTCAAGTGAGTGGGACAGAAAGGCAAAACAGACAAAGCCAAGGAGTCTTGACTGGGAAAGTTTAACTAAGCCAGGCTATATTCACCCGGCAATAGCAATTTTCCTGCACACGCTATTCAGCTGGTCCCTTACTCTGATTGGCCAATTGTCATCACGTGTTGATCTCTTGCCTGAGAGGCTTCTCAGCCGGAGGTCGTTCCTGAATAACCTTGCGGGCAAGAGAGAGCTGGCACGACGTACGTGTAAATGACAGTTTGTCACTCAGAGTATGGGACCGGCTGAATAGCGTTTGATATAGGAAAGTTTGCGGTGACACCATGTATAAGGTCTCTTAAAGAAGAGGTGTGGTTCTGAAAAGAACCCGAGTGGTAAAACTCAACGATTCGACCAGTATGCTCTGGCCGTCATCAGGAGTCATGCAAAGCCTTAAGTCTTATTGAATAGCGTTTGCCGGAAGAGCGCCATTGCCGGGTCAATAATACACAGTGCCAAATTTGAGGCAATCTATGAAAATTGACAGGGAAATTTGACTGGACTGGACATTGAACCTGAGGTCTCCGGCTTAGCATATCGGCGCTCTAACCACCTGAGCTATCCAGCCCTTAGGAGGGAGCCCTCTAGTCTAAAAAAAACCCAGTGGCTGTTGTTACGGCAGTCGTCCGTGTGGTTCCCTGACTTAACAGTATTTGTCAGGATGTTTAGCTCTTGGAACCAGATTATCAGCTAATAGACTGTTTCAACCAGCCTGCATTGCTGACGAAATACAATCAAGTCAGGGAACCACACGGATGACTGCCATAACAACAGCCACTGCGATAAAAACAAAGTCAACTATCTTCGGTGTGGTGGGAGTGCCAGTAAGAAGCCTTAACTTTTACAAGCTGTATATCTCTCCTGAAAAATCACACCATCGTTTTCGTCCAGATGCAAGGTTTGCAAGCCATACAAAGATTTGAATTTTCATCTCTTATGTCAACCTGTAAAATGTAATTGGCGACACTGTTGGATTTATTAAAATTTAGTAGGCCTGACGTTTCGACCTTTCTCAGGCCTGCTAGGATCGAAACGTCAGGCCCACTAATTTTTAAGATTGCATTTTGGTATTTTTAGTCAGTAAGCAGTTTGCAACATTTTTGTATATCACTTGGATTTAGTTACCTAATAATTTTTTTTTTTTTTTTTTACCAGTACCTTTAATTTCCCAGTCAGTTTTCTCGTCCTTTTGCCCGTTTGGAAAATTTAGTGAAAAAAAATGCATCCATTTTGTGCGCTTCCAAACTGTTGGTTTGGTACTTTCGTTCTAATGTGGGATGGATTCTGTGCCTAGATACGTGCGGACGTTGGGGGCCATGTACATGCGACTGACCGGAGACTCCTTGGACATCTACAAGTACCTGGAACCCTTGTACAACGACTACCGGAAGATCAGACGACAGAACAGGGAGGGAGGTAAGGCGGACCTGTCGGATCTGTGGTCAGTGCCGTCAAACTCATCGTCACTGACGACCAATCTCACGTATGAGTAGCAATGCCGAGAAACCATTATGGCCTGTCACAGCATACGGTCAGTTATCAAGCTAGTAGCTTTCCCTCTGCCTTTGAGAAAGGTCCTGCTAGGATCGAAACGTCAGGCCCTGTAACTTGTAAGATTTATGTATTGTAGGTCATTTTTAGTCAGTGAGCAGTTTGCAACAGTTTTTTTGTATTAACTTCAAGCTAGTAGCCAGTGGAACTACAGAGTAGAGACATGTGAAATTTGAAGAGTGACTCAGTATTGACTGGATGAAGCTTATCCGTTGGACCTAATGAACAATCTGAAAATTAACACACACAAAAATTGAAAGAAATATCTGTACAGTTGGAGTAGATATCCTAGGAGGGCGTTTCTCAAAGACATTTTGCTTTAAAAAAAAAAAAATCTGCTAAGATCCGAACTTCAGGTCCCCAGTATTTTTGAGATTGTATTCTAGTCACTGGAGTTAGTAAGTAGTTTTGTCTGACTGGTTGTTTCTGTATTTGTCCCCCCGGTGGCTTGCTCAGAGTTCTACCTTTCTCATGTGGATGAGTTTGTGGACGAGTTGTTGCACGAGGAGAGAGTGGTGGATATCATCTTGCCTCGTCTTCAGAAGCGCCAGGTGCTGGAGGAGACGGAGCAGTTGGAGCCAAGGGTAAGATCCAGAAAGGATCCAAGGATTTGGACCCCTGCTGACTGCAAAACAGAACAAAATGCTTGGATGGAAACGTCAAGCCCTCTTAGTTGATGATTAGTAGGGTAGGACTTACCCTACTAGGGAACTGTAGGGACTGTACGAGATTGGAAGTGTATGGGTTTGGAAGTGTAATGGATTTGAATTGTAATGGATTGGAAGTGTAAGGGATTGTAAGTGTCAGGGATCGTAAGTGTCAGGGATTGTAAGTGTCAGGGATTGTAAGTATCAGGGATTGTAAGTGTAAGGGAATGTAAGTGTAAGGGATTGCAAGTGTAAGGGATTGCAAGTGTCAGGGATTGGAAGTGTAAAGGATTGTAAGTGTCAGGGATTGGAAGTGTCAGGGATTGGAAGTGTAAAGGATTGTAAGTGTAAGGGATTGTAAGTGTCAGGGATTTGAAGTGTAAGGGATTGGAAGTGTAAGGGATTTGAAGTGTAAGGGATTGGAAGTGTCAGGGATTGGAAGTGTAAAGGATTGAAAGTGTAAGGGATTGGAAGTGTCAGGGATTGGAAGTGTCAGGGATTGTAAGTGTAAGGGATTGGAAGTGTAAGGGATTTGAAGTGTAAGGGATTGGAAGTGTCAGGGATTGGAAGTGTAAAGGATTGAAAGTGTAAGGGATTGGAAGTGTCAGGGATTGGAAGTGTCAGGGATTGTAAGTGTAAGGGATTGGAAGTGTCAGGGATTACAAGTGTCAGGGATTGTAAGTGTCAGGGATTGTAAGTGTAAGGGATTGGAAGTGTCAGGGATTACAAGTGTAAGGGATTGGAAGTGTAATGGATTGGAAGTGTAATGGATTGGAAGTGTAAGGAATTAGAAGTGTAAGGGATTGGAAGTGTCAGGGATTGCAAGTGTCAGGGATTGCAAGTGTCAGGGATTGCAAGTGTAAGTAGTAAGTGGTTGTAATCAATGAACAGGGTTCTGATAGGATGTCTGGGTTTATTTGTTTGTTTGTTTTCCAGATCAGTGCTTTGGACGACGATGTGGATGAGGCAGAATCATCAAGCGAAGACGAGATGCAGGTGCAGGTAGGCGCATCTCAGGATTAGAATTCCTTGGGGGTTCACTCCACGGTTCTGCTTCCGGCAAGCATGGTAAGGTCTTTTCGAAGATCACTCATTTTGCCTTTGAAACAGGTCCTGAAAGAATTGAGGTACTTGGGCCTTTAACTTTTGGAGCCTTGCGAGGAATTGAATTGTTTTCATTGCTTTTTGTGGCTAAGTCTAAATTTTGTGTTAGTATTCCTTTTCATCATAGTAACAATTACCGTATATTGTCATCTTTACTTAATTTTTCAAATCTGTTATTTCTATTTTTTTTGCCTAGGAAACGCGTCGTTCCCCCGATAGGCATCGTAGTGGTCGACATCGCAGCATCTCACCACGTCGACGCCGAAGTCGCTCACCAGTAAGAAGGTGAGGAACCAGACTCCTCTCTCCCTCCCCCCCCCCACACCTCAATCCTCCGCACCTCACCCTTCTCTCCGAGCGCTACGATTCTCCCAACTTGTTGCTCTCTTTGCAGGCGGAGTCGATCGCCGCGCAGGAGGAGCGTATCGCCGCGTCGCGATCGCAGGCACAGTCCGCGCCGCCACCGCAGCAGGTCGCGGGAACGTCGGCACCGGTCGCGCTCACCCGGCCACAGACATCGCGAGCGCGACGACGACCACCATCGCAGCGGCGGACGACACCGGTCACGTTCGCCCGACAAGTAAGGAAAAGACGCCGCAAGGTTTCAGAAGGGAAGAAGGTTTCAATCCAGCGTGGTCGGGACTGCTAGGGTCGATTTGACTAAACTCTTTGTAACTTACTCTCAATCGCAAGACAGTGAGCGATGCACAGAAACCATACGGTGTATCACAACTAACGATGGGTTATCCATCGCAAGTTTTTTGAAATCCACCCCTGGGCACCCGGTTTCATAGAGCAGCTTGAGGATGACAGACCTACACAGAATGAGAACTCTTCCTTGATTCAGACAAGATTTTACGGTGTGTGTGTTCAGTTCTGTCTCAGATTCTTGGCTTCATAGACCTGCTCTTGTACAACATTCTGCCGAGGATGAGCACTCTTTTAAAGGCCCTATACAACATTGGTAAAGGTCAAATGATTGCCACTTTGTGAGTTAAACCGTTAAATGTTCCACAAATGAAATCCTGCGAAGGTTTTAGCTCAAATGGTAATCTGAGGAAGTAGAAAAAGGCAAAAAAACGTCACAGTTTTCGCACCGCTCTGTAGTGTAAGAAATAGTGTATTACTCGCGAGTAATTAACTATTTGGCGATGTTTGAGTGAAGATTTCTCAAGAAATACAGCATCCCAGACCGTAAGATTTCAACATGAGGATTCTATCATGACCATCCACAAATTAGAAGGAAATCTGTGCACATTGATGTTTTCCGATCTTCCCAATGTTGTATTGGGCCTTTAACACACTGGTGGTTAACACAGCACAACTCCTAATGCAAATTGCATAGAGGTTGCTTCAGTATGAAAACCTGCCCAGCATAACAATTGTACCTTAGAAAAGACTTGTAGGTTTGCATGGTGGAAACTATTATTAATTGGTTTGCGGTGACACCATGTGTATCATCTCTTTTGAGACTGAGTGTGGCTCTGAAAAGAGCTCGTCTCCTGACGACGAGCAGAGTACACACTGCTCGAAACGTTGAGTCACCGGCTCTTTTCAGAGCCACACTCAGTCTCAAAAGTGATGATACACATGGTGTCACCGCAAAACAATTAATAATAATTGTGCCTTAGTCAAAAGGTCTTAAAACAAGAATTTGAGGCAACCTGTCCGGCTCTTTCTCATTTCCCCGGCCTCGTTAAGCTGCTTCAACATGGATATCTGCAGAGCGTAACATTTCTTCCTCAGTTTGGAACAAGATTGCAAACCATATTTTTCACATGAGGCTCAATGCATTGGACTTTCATTCCAGTGTTGGGTGTTTAGCAGCAGCCTAACCATACCGTCTTGTTTGTTCCTTCCACAGCCGACATCAAAGGTCAGCCCATAAATCCTCCGGTAGCAGACACAGCCGGTCAGACAGAGAAAGGGACAGAGACAGAGACGATGGGCGGCGAGGTCACAGGGAGATGGACGAGATCGCGGCGATGAACGAACTGAGAGCGAGTCTAGGGATGGGGCCTCTGAAATAGACTGGCCGCCAGTCCAGCCGTTCACCTTTTTTACTTTTCATTGTACAAACAAGCAGAGAGCCGGGTATTTACATCGGCAGACTTGGAGCTAGTCTAGCCTTGACTTGTCAGAGTCCGCGGTGGTTATATTGAACAAATTTTGTTCAAATTCCCGATTGAAGGATTTTTTGTAGACTTCTGTTGGATTTGAAACATTGTCTTACATGATCAGAGAAAACCTTTACCCTAACGCTTTGCACCTCCCGCACAGGACACACACTGTATACTGCAATTTACCACAGTGCCCACAGGGGTGTAGGCTCACATACCACAGGTCACCACAAAAACCCCGCTGTGGAATGTCCTGGTGCATGGCCCTTATCCTCCCACCAGGAAAAACCATGTGTGGTTAATTGTGGTTTCAATGCCGGTTAGGGTTTTAAGTAGGCATGTATATTTGTATGTTTTTCCGTAAATAAAGTACTTTTGTTGTAAAGCTGTTATGACTCTCAACCAGTCAACCTTACAACCAACCATATCAACAGATAAGGTTTGAAGGTTTGCATGGTGGGCATACCAGTCTCTTGGTGACGGGCAGAGTACACACTGCCCGAAACGTTGAGTTACCGGCTCTTTTCCGAGCCGCACTTGCACCTCAACCAATCAACAGTTATCATGCAACCAATCTATGTCTGTATAGATATTTTTTAGTCATTTCATGAAATTCACAACAATCACTGCGATGGTTGAATTCAGCTTAATGGTTGTTTTCTGTTTTGCCTTTGTGCAACCTTCAACAGAAATGTTTGCAATAAAGACGTTTTCTTTAAAGGAAAAGCAACAGATTAACTTCAGAAATTGGTGTCTTAGGACCTGCCACTCTGAGGTCTTGCTTTTTAGTTTAACCCGCTCTGAGAGAAAAACTTCAGATTAAAATTGGGTTCACATTGATATTTCTCAGTAATGAAGGACGTCTGTTTAATCCTATTGAGGTCAATTCAAATTTTCAAAATGATGTTTCAATGTAATGATGTTTCAATGTAATGTACTGTTTCATTCATTTAGTTAATACAAAAACGATGTGGTGATATACAAAAATGTTGCAAACTGCTAACTGACTAAAATTACCAAAATGCAAATCTTAAAATTTAGTGGGCCTGATGTTTCGATCCTAGCAGGACCTTTCTCAAAGGCAGAGTGACAAGGACAAAACATATACATGTACACAAAGGAAGGGGGAAGAGAGTGAATTGGACACGGATGAGAAACAAAGGACAAAGGGAGGGAGAGATCAAAGGGAAGGGCAAGGAGTAGGGTAGGGATAAGTGAGAAGGGGGGAGATCAAAGAGAAGTGTGGAGGAGTGAACACGAACGAAGGATTATCAGAAAGCTGCATGGTGTTAGTCATTACCCTCCTGGATGTTGAGACCATGTGGTTGAATAGTCCGAAGACGCTTCATCCACATTTTCTCACGGCTAAGACGGACAGCATTACTACGGAGACCAAGGGATTCTATGCCCAGTACACTCATATCTGATATCGAATGATCAGGGAGATTGAAGTGATAAAAAGTGACAAAAACGATGTGATATACAAAAATATTGCAAACTGCCTTTGAGAAAGGTCCTGCTAGGATCGAAACGTCAGGCCCACTAAATTTTAAGTAACACAAAAATGGTTTGAAATCTGCTCACTGAATGAAAAATGACCTGCAATACATAAAACTCAAAAGTTACAGGGCCTGATGTTTTGATCCAAGCAGGGCCTTTCTCAAGATTTAGAATTCAAGATTCAAGATTTGGAATTCAAGATTTTGATAGCTTGAAGTAATACCAAAATGGCCACTAATCCAAATCTTAAAAAATGTACAGCGCCCGACGAGTGTAGCAGGGTCCTTCTCAAAGGCTCTCTCCTCTTCTGCCTCTTGGGAAAGATCCTGTCAGGATGGAAACGTCAAGCCCTCTATTTTTAGAGTCGCAACCGAAGAAGCAGCCACATGTTTTTCTAAAGCGATTAGGAATGACAAAAGTCCAATTCCTTTCGGAGGATTTTCTAAACTAAACAGCCGCTGTCACGACCCGAGTGGTTTGCCGGCGTATGGCTGATCCTATAAAGTGTCGTTTAACATTTTCGAGGCAGCAATTACCTGAGGGTTCGGCATAAGAGCGGATATACATGTATTCCCGGTCCACAAATGTCGACTTCGTGATAAAGTTCTCCTCCGTTGATTTTGTGTAATGAATAAAACAATACGATCTTTTTTTTACCGAATACTATTGAAGCTTGCGTCTTGTATGGGGTTATTTTCGATCGAGATTAGGGAAAAGACGAGAAGGCATAAAGGGAAAACAGAAAATGAGAAATGTCTCTTTTAAATGGCATTTTGTGGAGCCGCGGCATCGCCAGATAATAAAACGTGTCCCCTGAGAGAACGCTTGGTATTCAGCCTTTTGATCGGTTCGTACTCGGTACGACGGACGCTCAATAATAACGGGTAGACAATATGGAGAGCCGTTCTAACCACCCCCCCCCCCTCCTGAAATTTTGACCGATCGTTGAACTCGTCTAGACGGACATAGGAGCTTTGCTCAGGCCTCGGGATCGTTGCCAATCGACTCGCGGGCTCCTCGGAAGATTCTTTTTCCGAATCTCCGTAAGCCCTTGTTCACACTACAGAGCCGATTCCTTGGGGATAAATCCCCGGGAAAATCCCGGGGATTTTTTGTTTACCCACCAACACCCCCGCAACCGTTCACACTGGACCCATTTGTTAACTCCCGGGGGGACAATATTTGCCGTGAATGTCCACGGTCGTTTCACACCGGCAATCAATCCCCGGGGAACGTGCCAAATGGACGCAAAAAGGTGGGGCAAGTGAAAACCCGCCGACATTCACACTAGTTGCTCTCCCCCCGGGAGAAAACGTAAAACCCCGGGGTTTTCTCCTGCTACCCTACTCCCGAGCAGGGATAAAATATTCCCCGGGGAAAAGCTTTTCCTTTGGAAAACATTTGGTAGTGTGAGCAGAACGACCGAATTCCCCGGGATTTTTCGAGAAATCCGCGGGGATTTCGTTTAGTGCAGTGAAATTCCTTCATGATTCGGGGCCGGCTCCAGCTTCGCAAAAGCTATACAACACAGATCAGGTTTTTTTTGTTGAGCTTCCGGGTATTTTGTATTTCAAAACGGAGTTATCTTTTTCAATACCGGAGTCAAAGGTCATGGGCGTCGATGGGGGGGGTGGACACGCCCCCACACACTTTCATTTTCAAAAGAGAGGGGATATCAGATTATTTGTCCCATCCCATCTTTGGGGATCAGAGTAGTTCACGAAATTTCTTCACGAATTTTTTTAGACAAATAATTGAAAAATTGGCAAGGGAAACTTTGACTGGATCGGGAGTTGAACCCGAGACCAAGTTAATGACCCGTGCTCTCACCTTCTAAACTATCCAGCCCTTAGATGGTGGTCTCTCTCCCCTACCGTGGCAAAGACTAGGGGTGCCCCCCTCCCCTCCCACGGAAGGGAGCTTTTTGCATTTCCATGCTTATTATCATGCCATTTGGTGCATATGTTAGATATTATAATCATAGTTGCCTATTGCCCCGCCCGCGTTTTGTTTTCCGTACCACATTATTCGCTATGGGCGGGCCCATATGTCTGTGCACAAACAATTTACGGGGTGGGGGCAAGGGGGGGGGCGAGGGGGCTATACCAGTTGAAGTTAAAGCTAGGGAAAGGCTTTCTGCACAGCAAAAAAGGCTTTCTGCACAGCGATTAAGTGAACAATTTGAGTAATCTGATGAGGCTCAATTCTTCATACTTTGTGCACAAACATATGGCCCATAGTGTATGTGGTATACGGAACAAAATATCGCACCCCCCTGTTGACGTCCATGGCAAGAAATAATAAGCGAACCCAGATCTGAAGCCTGGGCTCGGAATGAAGCCCAACTGCAATGGAGCTCCTAACAAGCTGACATCAAAGACCTCTTTGAAGCATGGAAACCTACCTCATTATATAATGACATCGTTCGCTTACGGCTTCTTGATTTCGATGCTTGTAGCAACAAATGTAGGACTTTGAAGACCTTCGGCTACCATCTGTTCTTTGTCTATGTGCGGCTACTAACCTCATTTCAGAGGGGATGGTTTATGAGGTGAAGCAAGACTTGGTAGCGGCTCTGGTCTTTGTGTGTATACCACAGCGGTCGGCTTCTCTCTCACGCAGTGCAGCAGCTAGTTGCTTGCAAGAACAAGAACTCACCCCGTGTGTCTATACATAGTAGGCCCCTATCTACGCATATTAACGCTAAATAATTGACCGATACCAGTCCATTCACGCAACTGGATCCGCAATCTCTTCAAACACGTAGATTATTCACCGAAGTCTATTGGGGAGATGCGGAATGTCTACGCTCGACTCTCAACAATTCAGATCACGGCGAAGATAAAAAAAACAAAACCAAAAACTACAACGACGCCTTCTGCCGTTGCATTCCGAGATGCCCCGAATTCCGTTCGTTCAACTTTGCGGTTCCCTGGCCGGCAAATATTATTGTCTTTTATTGTCAGCCCCTCGACCTGTCAGACAAGGAACGGATGGCCGAATTCCAGCTTCTCGTCTCGTTTTGTTGTCTGGGCTGGCTGCAAATTTGCAAAGAAGCGGCGATTCCCCCCGAAAACGCCCTCACACAAACGTACGTGCCTCCATTGTCCGTGTAAAATACGTTGACAAAAATGTCTCGTGCGTGTATATACGTTCTTTCAATAAGCCTTCAACGCCATAAGAATCGTGTTGTCTTCAAGCGTCAGTAGAAGCGCGGGTTATTTTAATAAAAATCTAACCAATTTGGATATTTCTTCTTTCCTCTGGAAATTTCTCTTGCAAAAATCCCGTACTACTTCTATTCCTCCCACACGTATGTGGGATAGCCACTCATTCTTCACCATCGATATCTTCGGATTCCCCCCCCCCCCGACAACTACATGAACTGGAAATTAGAGTGCCGGAGATTTCAATCCAATATATCACGACCTTCGTCAAAGGCAGAGAAAAGTGCTGACATTTGCAAAATTCGGTCTTTTGAGTCGCTGAATACTGAGCTGTATGCAGCATTTGTGTATTGCTTCTTACTGGATATTGAATCAAAAAATGTGGATATCCATAATGGTGTCCGTGTAAGCGTTATCCAGCCGACTCGGAGTCGTATACCCCATAGGCCTACATATTATAGTCTAGGTAGAAGTCGACCTTCACCTGAGGTTGGTAAGATACCTAAAATAAAGTCTTTTAGGCTCGATCTCTGTGTATATAGCCAGTGTATTTTGTCATTTTTCTGCGACTGCGTTGAAGAAAGCACTTTGAATGTTGAATGTTGAATGTTTGGGAAGGCCACCGTCTTAAGGGCTGGATAGCTCAGGTCGTACAGCGCTTGTGCGTTACACCAGGGACACTGGTTCACGATCCCAGTCCACTCTATAATTGTCTTTTGCATTTTGATAAAATTAATCAAATTCCTCTGTGTAAGAATACTCCGGCTCCAAGCCTTGTTCACACCCACAGTGGCTTTTCACGCAATCCTCGATTTTTGAAAATTAAGAGGACCTGGCGTTTGGACCCTAGCAGGACATTTCAGTATCCTCAGATTGCTGAGAATAAAATAGAGGGAATGGGTAGAAGTTATGACAGAAGATGGACAAAGAAAACAAGCTGGAAGACATAGGCCCCCTATTAGGTGAAATCGACAGGAAAGTCGAGAAGGGAAAAGTCATGCAGAACCGTTCCTTTTAAGGCACTATACAACATTGGTAAAGGTAAAAAGATTGCCATATTTTGTGTGTTAAACCATTAAACATTCCCCCCAAAAAAATCCTGCAAAGGTTTTTAGCTCAAATGGTAATCTGAGAAAGTAGAAAAAGGCAACTTCCCTCACAGTTTTCATACCGTTCTGTAGTTTAACAAATAGTTTCTTACTCGCAATTGTTTGAGTGAAGATTTCTAAAGAAATACAACGTCCCAGACCGTAAGATTTCAACATGGGGATTCTATCATGACCATCTCCAAACTGTAAATTAGAAGAAAATATGTGGCGTCGATGTTTTCCCCATCTTCCCAATGTTGTATTAGGTCTTTAACTTCGTGAAGAAGACACGGCTGATTACTAAGATTCACGCTTTCGCTCGTTACAAAATCTTTTATTGACCCATACCACAGACTGACTCTTCTTCAGCACCGAAATCGACAAAGACGCGCGTGGGGCATTGTGATACACGTAACCATGGATGTAACTATTATAGGCACTACGGGCGTTTCCGACCAAGCTAGGTAGAGCGCTTTCGGGACTAGGGACAGCTCGACACCTGCACCGGCAGCCAAATCCGAACGCGACAGGCTAGCGAAACAATAGGAAAGGAACAATAAGAAGGAATCACATATCTTGTCTTGTCACGACGGCTCAGTCGTGACTATATACAAAAGGAGTCCCCCTCTTATTACGTAACTGACGGGAAATGCGATTGGGCGCGAGGAAGAGGGAGAGGAAAGCTGGTTTGAATATGACGGAACGGGAAAACATTACAGCGACGTGATCACGAAGCAACAAACAGGTACTGCGAAGTGCGTGCTAAGATCAGCGATCATCTTGGTAAACAAGAATCCTACCAGACTCCCTGTGATCATAAGAACGAGTTGGCCCCGTGGTCCATACGATCATGAGTAGCGTGCAGTGCGTCTGGCTTCAGATTTAGAAAGAGTAAACGGTAAGTGTTAAAACACTGTCTTGTATAACATGGTGTCCGAGTAACTTGGACCCGACAAGTGACCCTTTTTTATCGAAATGAAATTTGGAGGGTCGGGTGACTGTAGGGGCCAAGGAAACCAGAGTCCCAACCCTAGGGGCCTACTGTTTAGTACAAACCACCAAAACATTTCAACTGCGACCAAAATCCCCATATTTACAGCCCAAAACATCCGTATCACCGTCCTACGAGGCCATTCTTGGATTCAGTGAGAATCACATATTTCAATAATGGTCATTTGTATTACTCACGTTTGGGGGAAAAGGAGAAATTTCCCCTCAGTTGATCGAGAACATTCTCTCCCGTGCGACGAGCCAAAAGGCGGCCATCTTGGATTTCAAATTGAAACGGTATACTGTACACGTATACACGCAAACCGATGACGTCAATATGCGTGCGGACCTGTCAAAACGTCACTGATTTGCGTGTATACATGTACAGTATAACCGTATGACCATCTATGAGCGTTGTAGTCTTCTAAAAGATAACCATTACCGGTACCGGAGGGAGAAATCGGAACGTTCACAAGGAAATCATTTGCTCCTTTTCGAAACCAAGGTTTGGGGTCGGGACCAGAAATTCGACCTCGTCGTCCAACAGCTGCTAACAAGCCCCGATCATTCATCGCTGCTTTTACTTAAAAACAAAACAAAATAACTTGAGAAGGTTTCAGTTGCATGCTAACCCACCAAACAGTGTTGATCGGCATTTTTTTCTCTCGAAAATGTGACCGGCACAACGACATGAGGAATATACCACCAAAACACTTTTTAAGTAAACAACGCCTGAAGTAAAAGTATCTTCACAATTCGATTACAAATCAATTTTCTTTTGTTTGTATTTTCTGAAATTTTAAGTATTAGAGGATATTATATTTTGATATCATTTGAAAGCTAATTGTATACTCTTTCACATCATTAGAAAACCTCAAAATCTTAAAAGTGGGGTTATTCCTCATTATGCTGTGCCGGGTCACAAATAGAAAGCCACCTGTTTTCAAGACTACTTGAAGCCAGGGCGCTATCACTATCAGTCCTTGATCAGATCAATAATCGGATTCTGTGCAGGTTTCTAACTGACGTTTAGACAACGTGATACCATAGACCTTTCCTTTGTCTAGTATCGAATCGATGCGAATGAAAAACATGTTTTGCAATCATTATGCTCAAATGTTATTTAAAAAAAAAAAATATTTAGAGGCCCCGACTTTCCGATCATATCAGCACCCTTATCCAAGGCAGATGTCATGTGTTGGCTTTGGCCCCCCAAAAAATCTGACAACTTTTGGTACAATCTTTCTGCAGTTATTATGGCCTTTGCGTGGGTGTATCTGTTACTGCTGACGTCATTGTGTCTGACGACATCCGACGACAAGGGCGCCGCTGCCGGCGTGGATGCGACAACTCCCTCCTACAACACGAGCCACGGTGGCAGCGATGACAGCGACGACGACGACGAAGACGGCGGCGACAGCGGGGGTAGGATAGAGGACGGCATCTTCGTGGCCTCCCTGGTCATCGCTGGCCTGGGGCTGCTGGGGAACAGCCTGGTCATCGCCGTCTTCCTGCTCAACTGGGGGCTGATCACCCGCACCCTGACCAGCCTCTACATCTTCCACCAGTCCGTCATCGACCTGGTCAGCTCGGTCATGTTTCTGACCCTGACCCTGGACGGCGGCAAGCCCCTGCTCCTGGTGCCCGGCTGGGTGGGGACCGTGGCCTGCAAGCTGTGGTACTCCCGCGCCCTCTTCTGGTCGCTCCTGCACGTCTCCACCCTGAACCTGGTCCTGGTCACCTCGGAGCGGTACCTCTCCGTGCTGCACCCGGTCTTCCGCCGCAACCACTGCACCCGCCGCACGGCGCGCGCCACCATGGGCCTGGCGTGGCTGCTGGCTCTCGCCTACCAGTCCTACTGGGTGGTAGTCTCCAAGCGTGAGGGCGCCCTGTGCTTCCAGGAGTTCCCCAGCGACGCCTTGCAGAACGCCTTCGGCGGGCTGACCTTCCTGGTGGAGTATCTCCTGCCGCTGTCCTTCATGTCCTTCGCCTACGTGCGCATCATCTTCCG
Organism: Luidia sarsii; assembly: GCA_949987565.1. Lineage (NCBI taxonomy): Eukaryota > Metazoa > Echinodermata > Asteroidea > Paxillosida > Luidiidae > Luidia > Luidia sarsii. Next base: position 11,355,866 of record OX465113.1, read on the forward strand.
TCTCAAGAAGCTGTCCAGGTTTGGTGACAGAGCGAGCAGACAGGCTGCTTCGCCCAGAAAGCGGGGTAAGTTACTGCAAGTAATTTATATCGGGGCAAAGTAACTGACCACAATCCTTACCCAACGGTCAGTGGTCGGCTCTCCTGATTGACTTTCCGGTCGAACTTTCATCACCGTATTGGGTTGACCGTCGGTTTTCTGTTTCGTATCACACTCCTTGGTCGAATTCTCTCTCCTCATCTTTGCTCGATGTTCCTCACATCGCTTTGTTCGACTTTCCTCTCTGTTTCTCTTCCCTCCCCCCAGCATTGTCATCGAACAGCTTGGCGGCGTGCGAGCGTCGGCGATCCTCCTGCTCCGCCAAGCACATGCTGGTCAAAGCCCGCCGCAACGTGACCAAGACCCTGTGTCTGGTCTTCGCCACCTACGTGGTGTGCTGGACGCCCGTGGAGATCGAGTACATCGTGTACAGCGCCGGCATCCTGCCCCGGCAGCTGGCCGCACTGCCGCGGCTGCAGCGCGCCACCAAGGTCCTGGTCATGTGCAACATGTGCCTCAATCCCGTCATCTACGCCGCCAAGTACCGGGAATTCCAGGTGGCCTTCAGGCAGACGTGGGATCGCATCCTCTGCCGTGAGGTGGCCACCAACCTCTTCCCTCCGATGCCGTCTGCCTGAGAGGACCCGACGAGGAAACGGTTCCAAAGCTTGTTAGTCGAGCATGCACTAGCCACAGATTAGAGGCACATAGGTTTATAAAGCGTTGGCTTTACTGTCTGGCGCTGTTCCTCTAAAAAGAAAACGAACAATATCATTATAACACCTCCTCTATCTACTGCAGATGTTTCCAGACGTGGACGTACTTTTAAGATAAGATGATATACAAAAATGTTGCAAACTGCTTACTGACTAAAATTACCAAAATGTAAATCTAAAATTTAGTGGGCCTGACGTTTCGATCCTACATTTGTAGCAGGACCTTTCTCAAAGGCAGAGTCTCTGCCTTTGAGAAAGGTCCTGCTAGGATCGAAACGTCAGGCCCACTAAATTTTAGATTTAAGATAAGATGTAAGATCGGGAATGCTTTTCAGTCTTACATCTTCAGTCTTTCCAATAACATTTTTCCATGTACAATCCGGATCCAATGAGCTCTCAACTTCCAGTGCTCAAGGCCCAATAAGGGGCATTTCCCTTAAGCACACAGTCTTGCTTACAGGAAAAGCCTTGCCAAAAATATATTTTCATCGATTTGTTTGACACGAAAAAACTTGCCTAAACAAAAATGAGGTTCCCAGCCGTAGACTACATGTTCTTGCATTTGATGCTTGTCAGCAAACAAAAGGCGAAGACGAGTCAAAAATCACACAACGTCCCATCCCATGAAGGTGCGTGTGTTTAATACCCTGGCTGTTAAAACGAAAGTAAACTCGCCATGTTTTGAAGAGTTTGGCGTGCTAGCGGCTGCATGAAATCAGGAGGGATTTCGTTAATGATCTACACGGGGCAGTGACTGGTTTCCGAGTTCGTATGTCCTCCATTTTTGTTCAAAACACGAAGGCCGTCTTCGAAATGAAGGCTCAGGCTCGGGCTCAGGCTTCGTCTCCGCCTGACAAAACCTGAAAATCCAGGTTTGTGGTTTGTTTCCGAATGTGAAGGTTTGTTGGCTTGGTAGGTATACAGAGTATTCCCCAAGAAACTGGGGCCAAACGCTCGTTGTTAGATGCCTGTGATATTATAACGATTAAGATAAATATGCCCGAAGCCTAAGCCCGAGCCTAAGCCTTCATTACGTAAACGGCCGAAGCGAATGCACTGCCTGTTGTTTTGATCGTTATTCAGGGAACGAAAATCTATAGTCGGAGACTGGCTTCACGTTTAATTCGCAGAAATAATGACCCGAACTCGGCGGGATTTCACTGTTTGTGTTTTTTTGTTTGTTTCTGCATTCTTCTTGTGACGCAATTTGTTTGGAGTTGTGCCATGAGATGTTAGTCTACATTTTACAATCCAAATAAAAATAGGTTTGTGACTTGTATCTACTTGTGACTTGTATCTTGTATAGAAGAGATTATTTGTTGTCCTATTTTCAAGTGTCGGTACAGTCAAAGTTTTCTTTGCCATTTTTCAAAATTCTTTACAAGTTTCCAGTCATTGTTTTTTTCATTATTTGTTGGATATCATGTTTGCATTATATAAATTGTCTAAATTTATTTGGATTATTGATCGAGACGCTTAAGTTTGAGGATATTTCTGAGATTCGTAACTTTTGCTAGGCCAAGTCAGTTTTGTATTTCTATGACAAACCGTTTCATTTTTAGAGATGCATTCGTCACTTTTATTTGTTTGTGGTGTACTAAAGAAGAAATTATTTATGTATTTAAAAAAAAGAGATTTTGAAATCGTCCACCACTAATATGTTGTGTTAAAGTCTCTACACAACATTGGTCGAGGTCAAAGAATAGCATCCATACGTTGTCTGATCCAACATAATTATGCATGAAGTACCGGTAGCACACCTGTGAACATTTCAGCTCAATCCGCCAACCGAGTCTCGAGAAAATCGTGAAAACCGCTTTATTTGTTTCGCGAAAATGCAGCATTCAACGCCGTACTGTTACGAAAAATAGTTTAGATCTCGGTGAGACGTAAACTATTTCTTTTACTCTTTTCTCCCAAAATACAAAATTTTAGACAAATATTTGTTTGTGGTGTCCTAAAGAAGAAATTATTTATGTATTTAAAAAAAGAAGAGATTTTGAAATCGTCCACCACTAATAATGTTGTGTTAAAGTCTCTACACAACATTGGTCGAGGTCAAAGAATAGCATCCATACGTTGTCTGATCCAACATAATTATGCATGAAGTAGCACACCTGTGAACATTTCAGCTCAATCCGCCAACCGAGTCTTGAGAAAATCGTGAAAACCGCTTTATTTGTTTCGCGAAAATGCAGCATTCAACGCCGTACTGTTCCGAAAAATAGTTTAGATCTCGGTGAGACGTAAACTATTTCTTTTACTCTTTTCTCCCCAAATACAACATTTTAGACAAATATTTCAGTGCGAGGTTTCATGTAAATCTGTGAACATTTCTGTTTTTCGATCTTACTAATGTTGTGTAGGGGCTTTAAGGATCGCATTTTGTGTAAAACAGGGCATATATTTATTAAACCGCTTGACGGGCTCCGTTGCATAGCAAGCTAGTCTGTTTTTTTCCCTCGTTTTTTTTTTGCCCGTACGCGTCGATGAATACCTTTTAAGGCAATAATATAACGAAACCCGAGTTGAGTTTCGCTCTAAAAGCATTTGCAGAGGTCCCGTCCAGCACTACTCGTGGAATACTGAAGACTACTTCGTCTAAGGACTGTGGACAAACTGTATTTAAAAGCCGAACATTAAAAGCGGGAAC
>OX465113.1:11361773-11444273 GCA_949987565.1 Luidia sarsii
GAGAGGGAGAGGGAGAGGGAGAGGGAGAGGGAGAGGGAGAGGGAGAGGGAGAGGGAGAGGGAGAGGGAGAGGGAGAGGGAGAGGGAGAGGGAGAGGGAGAGGGAGTGGGAGGGGGAGTGGGAGAGGGAGAGGGAGAGGGAGAGAGGGAGGGAGAGGGAGAGGGAGAGGGAGAGGGAGAGGGAGAGGGAGAGGGAGAGGGAGAGGGGGAGGGAGTGGGAGAGGGAGAGGGAGAGGGAGAGGTGGAGGTGGAGGGGGAGGGGGAGGGGGATGGAGAGGGAGAGGGAGAGGGAGAGGGAGAGGGAGAGGGAGAGGGAGAGGGAGAGGGAGAGGGAGAGGGAGAGGGAGAGGGAGAGGGAGAGGGAGAGGGAGAGGGAGAGGGAGAGGGAGAGGGAGAGGGAGAGGGAGAGGGAGAGGGAGAGGGAGAGGGAGAGGGAGAGGGAGAGGGAGAGGGAGAGAGGGAGGGAGAGGGAGAGGGAGAGGGAGAGGGAGAGGGAGAGAGGGAGGGAGTGGAAGAGGGAGAGGGAGAGGGAGAGGGAGAGGGAGAGAGGGAGGGAGAGGGAGTGGGAGAGGGAGAGAAAGAGGGAGAGGGAGACGGAGAGGGAGTGGAAGAGGGAGAGGGAGAGGGAGAGGGAGAGGGAGAGGGAGAGGGAGAGGGAGAGGGAGAGGGAGAGAAAGAGGGAGAGGGAGAGGGAGAGGGAGAGGGAGAGGGAGAGGGAGAGGGAGGGGGAGAGGGAGACGGAGAGGGAGTGGAAGAGGGAGAGGGAGAGGGAGAGGGAGAGGGAGAGGGAGAGGGAGAGGGAGAGAAAGAGGGAGAGGGAGAGGGAGAGGGAGAGGGAGAGGGAGAGGGAGAGGGAGAGGGAGAGGGTTGCAACTATTCGTACAGATATTGAACTCAAGTGCTAACTAAACTGCGTTCAATCTATACTTTTTGGAAAGACTTTCATTTGATATTTCATTTAACTTAATTTCATTATATGTTGAATTAAATTTAATTGTATTGGATCGGGATTAAATCAAAATCAATTTAAATTAAATTTCAATTAATTTAAATTAAACAATTCAGAAAAATGGAGGGCCTGGCGTTCCGATCCTAGGACCTTTCTCGGAGGCAGAATGAGCAGTTTGCAATTTGTTTGCATATTAAATCTTAATCAATTTAAATCTAATTTTAATTAAATTTGATTGATTTAATTTGATTTAATTTGATCTCATTTCAATTGATCTTATCTAATTTCTTAAAATATGTCGAATGAATTTCCTACAAATGAGTGTCAAAATTCAAATAAAGACACCCAAATGCACGTGTACATCAATATGACACAATGAATAACATAAGACACCACCACCACGATGCAAATTGTTAACGATTTTCAACAGTTCATTTTCCAATGGTCATCTTATTCATAATAACTGACTTTCTCGTCATCGTCAATAATAATAATCATCATCATCATATCAATGCGTAATTACAGAGTATTTAAACTTTCTCTAACAATGACTTTCAAATTAAGCAGTCGTCGGAAACTCGTTAAGATAATTATAAGAAGTTCATTAAGTTTAACACAGCCTCACTGCTCTATAGGGGAATTATTTGTGAAAGATATGGTGAAAGTCTAGCAGTAGCCAGCTAGAATATCTGTCTAAAAACCCACAGGATTCTGACACCGACACCGGCATAAACCATTCCGTATTATCTTTGTACAGTTTATAACCTACATTTTATAGCAACCGTTAAAAATGAACACACATCAAATAAGGGCTACATTTCTGGATGGATTTTTTTAAAATATAAATTTTCTCCACAACTTTTGTTTTCCTCTTTAAAAATAGTCCCTCTGAATATACACTTTGGTACGAGATTGAACATAAACAAAAAGAATCACAAGACTGTTTGAAGGAATCTGGCTAAAATGAGAATGAGCTGACATCAAAAAGGAAAGACCTATCGACCTACGGTAAAGCAATGGACACAGTTGGCTAATTCCATTTAAGTTGTACCAGGGACAAATGCGTCAGTACCTCAACATGTCAGAGCGAAATCTAGGTCCAACATACTACCAATGATCAACTCGCATTATATCGAGTAATTTGCACACAATTGCACACTTCCTCAAAGGTGTGATGAACATGTCATTTTGAGTAATTACATTTCCAAGTGAATTATATCTATACAATTAAAACAAAAATCTCAAAAATTAGGAGGGCCTGATGTTTCGATCCTAGAAGGACCTTTCTCAAAGGCAGAAACTTAAAATTCTCCCTTCTTCGTAACAAACACGAGATCAGTGTTACAATTTTAGGAAAGGGTACATCAATTTTTAACAGGGACCCATCTTAACTTTTCTTAAAAAACTTGTTTTGAATTAGACTTATCAATTAATCAATCGATCTACTGATGGATGGATCAATACCATCGATCGATTGCTCCACCGAGTCACAAATCGATCGACTGATTAATTGAATTTTGTCATGCTAACCGTAGTCCATAAAAATTGGTCTAAATTCACAAAGCTGTTTTCTAAAAAGTATTAACATACTCGCATTCACCAAATGAAAATTCATCGTACTTTAATATTGCATTTGAAGAGTTTCATTCCACAAGATATTTCTATTTCCTTTAACCCGATCATTTTTCTCTCCTTTTGATACGAAACAAAATCTACCTACAAGGAACGTTGTCTGTTTACGATCTTATATGTAGATCTGATAATTTCTCAGGTTCATATATAACCCCAAAACGGTTTGATTGCAATATCCTGCAAAACGCGAGAGCACTAAAAGTGAAAGGTGAGAACACTTGCGGTCTGTCTCAATTTGGGAAAAATTAAATCTTTCATTTGTCTCCTAGACTAGAAGGCTAGGGACCGAGCCGGTCGGTTTGGGTAACGCTTGACATTATGGTCTGCTGTGAAAGCAGCCCTGAAGAGAGCCACCCCACCGCTGGCTGGAATTTCAAACATTTCTTGCAGGGATCATAATTCCGGTTCAACGTTTCTCCGTGAACCCCACAGCCTATCGCTTAATACATAGCGGACGACCGCATCTTTTGAAATGCCACTTCATAAAATGCCGTTCAAGTGTCTCAATTCCTTTCTTTTTTCTACCTTTTCACCAAATTATACTGCTTATAATACTGCACACAATGAAAGGGTGGGACTCACTGATTCACAAAATACTTTTTTTTCTGGAAAGGAGGGACAAAAGGAATATTTCGGGGTCAATTGTCAGAAATCTTCGGATGCTATACTCAGCCACAGCGGCCGATAGTCCAACTCATTTACAATTCGAAAGTGTTCACGGAAGAGTCGATGGGATATTGAGTTGCTGAAACGGCCCGAATGCACGTCTAACTAATGATTGCGTGCGGATGCCACCGGTGAAGCTGTCAAATTCACGCATAGGCTAGCAACGGCAGGCGGACGAATTTATACCATGAATAATTCATGGCTGTATCGTGAATAATCATGCCTCCCTGCATTCTCCAAACTCCCGAAGGCGTGGAAGGGTGGGGGTGGGAGGGGAGGGGGGGGGGGAGATTATTGCCAATTGTGAATGTTGACGAGTAAGAAAGGGGGTGACTGTGAATACATTGAATGGCTCTGTATGCGATATTCCCCGTGTATCTAAGTATGCAAAGCCAGCTGGCTGCATTAAAAACACGGTGCGCCGATAACCTTATACACAGTTACAGCATCTATCTGAAACCAGTCACTGTCAATAAGGCCCACGCTGTATTGATATGCAGTATATCACAACCACACGGGTTTGATACACCTGCACAGTGAGGTTTATCAGAACAGATTACAAGAGCATACATCTGCATGTTACCCAGTGATTATCACCAACCCCAAACTGTACGAATGACACCCGGGAGTAGATTTCACAAAGACTTACGATGCATCGCAACTCCATTTACCAGGAACCACACATAGTAAGTTGCAATAGGCCGTATGGTTTCTGTTCGTCGTCTGTCGTCTTGCGATTGATCGCAAGTTACGACGATTTTTTTGGTGAAATCGACCCCAGGAAACAATGTCAGAGAGCCAGTCAAGCCCCCCCCAAAAAAATTTGCTTCAGCAGGAAATGCCTTTCTCAAAGAAGAATGCCAAGATTGCCAGCCAAAGCTTCACTTGTGTTTCATACGTTAAGGCCGCCGCACAAAAGAGCTATCTGCTGAGCAAAACATTCTCTCGAGGTCGTTAGCTCAGCACATAGCTCTCGTGTGCGCTGAACTTATAGTGAGATTTCAGCCTCAAGAGGCCGTGAGACCAATATCAATTCTGTTTGATTTTTGTCGCCTCTCGTGGATGAAAACTCATCGTGTGCGGCGACTTCAGCTACGTGCTGAGCAAACAAACACAGCAACTGGCCAATAAAAGCGCACGCCCTATTCACGTGGTTGCCAAAATCAAACAGGATAGATATTGGTCTCAAGGCCTCTTGAGGCAGAAATCTCACCAAAACTGTTCAGCGCACACGAGAGCTACGTGCTGAGCTAACGACCTCGAGAGACTTTTTGCTCAGCAGATAGCTCTCGTGTGCGGCGGCCCTTAAGCACCAGATATTCCAAATACTAAGTCCAACGCACTTGCACCGCACGGGATGTTGCTGTTTATCTTAGTTAAGTTAATTTTTAACCCGGGAAAATGTCCATGCTTAGCAAGGTTTTTTTGCTCAAACAGCTCTCTGAAATCAGGCCCAGGCGTCATTGCTAAATAAAAAAAAAACGAAGGAAAAAACTAACAACTGAAATCAAAAGCACAAACCAGAGTGGGGCCCCATCCTTAAAACCGTCTTCCAATGAAGATAATACATGCACCCAACCAAATCTTACGCTTCCCATTAATAATGAAAGGGATGTGGTCGGTGAATGAACTGCAGTTCTGTCGATCAATACTTTTCTAGAAGAGAGGCGACAGAATGATTTCTGAAAACTAAAACCTGAGTTGTGAAAACAAAGCTGTGTAGACAGCCACACTCCACTGATCAGTGAAAAAGAAACAATTATTCACAATGATGACTAAAATGACCCCAAAATGAAAATTTAATGGCCTGATGTTTAGATCCTAGCCGAACTTTTCTTAAGAGAAAGGTCCAACAGGGATGAAAAACTCAAGGTTGTTAATTATTATTATTTTTTTCAGAATCAACTCTGTTTTAAAAATGAATGTAGCCACAAACTATTCTGCAGTACTGGAACCCGTGAAAAATTTTGATGAAAAATCTTCAAACCCATCCATTAGGAACCAACTTCAAGAGAATATGCTTGTCTCATATACTAATACACACTCTTGTGTAGTGTATTACAAGGTGTTTTCCCGACACGACGTGACACTGTTTTGCTAGATTGCCCGCTGAAAAACAACAACAATACTATCAGCTCAGACGGGATTCAAATAGGCAACTCCTGCTTTCTAGTGGCGACGTCTGCACCGCTTGACCACCGAGCTTGTTCGCGGTTGTGTGGTGGATTCAGAGTCTGCAGACAAACGAGCTGGTTGTGAAGCCAGGCAGCAAAAGGCAAGAGCGGACGTGCATGATTGTCAATGCTTTCAATTCATGATGGGACGTAACTTGTTAAAACCCGGCTCGGCTTTGAAAGATTAAGACCGAGTCAGCGGATACCACAATGGATGGATGTCAAAATGCACCCGAATGGCTCTCCAATGTGAATTCCCGGAAAACAAGAAAAAAAAAACCAACAGCGTGGTCAATTGAGTGTGCTCCTGATAAACTGCAATTCAATCTCGCTCCTTGAGCCCTTCTGTTTTGAGCTGAGTCGACGTCAAGACGTACGTCAAAGCGATGGGGGGGGGGCAGCAAACCTCAGAATGAAACGTGGACCAGTGACGAACAAGCAAGCACTGGATTTGCTCGAACTTATGATAACAGCGTGATTGGAAATTCATATCAGCTATTAAGGGGAAGGATACACAGAATATATGGAGAGCAGGAGTCCGTACACACTGTACACTAATCCCCCTTTCCTTAAAAAGACTCACGCACGAGAGATTCCCCCTGGAGTCTGCTCTTAAAACGAAGACCCATCTGCTGGGATGAGAGAGGGCTTCAGAAAACCATTATCAACAAGAGTGACCCAACAAATCGCTTGAAAATACACAACTCTCACGTACACGTATAGGCCCAATACGAAAACAAGCAAACCAAAACACCAAGATTAGAAAAGATTGGGAAGTCTTGAAAAAGCCAACAGACTGAAGGGAAACAAGACAGAGTCTGAATACAGGTTTGTTTTATGCACAAAGTGGTGCATGTCTACCGACCCTTCAGATACACGCAGAGCTTGAGAAGAATCTGAATGACTGGTATGCCTACATGTAATTGGAAAGCAAAGGGAATTTTGGATAAGACCCGAAGGTTTGCATGGTGGAAATACTAAGTGGACGGTTTGCGGTGACACCATGCAGTACTTCTATTTCAAGAAGGAGTGTGACTCTGAGAAGAGCGGATAGAGTCACATGGCGGGCAGAGCACACACTACCCGAAACGTTGAGTGGCCGGCTCTTTTCAGAGCCATACACTCCTTATAGAAAGAGAAGTACTACGAGGTGTTGCCACAAACCTTCCACTTAAAGATAATTTGATTGAGGTGGGATATGAACCCATGTCTCTGGTTTGACGTACCGGTGTCCTACCACCGGGGCTAACCAGCCCGAAGATTGGGGAAGGGGGTTCCATTACTAATGAAGTATCTTTAATGGGCAATTTTTTGTTTATTCAAAAACACATTCAATTGGAATCATTCGCTGCTATGCCCTTCAGTTTAGGTACTTCAGTTTCAAACCAACAATTTTTTTTTTTTAAATATCAATACTGAACTGCATTCATCAGTTTCGGACGATTGAAATACCGGTATCACTTACACCATAAATTCAAATCTCGATAATAGACCAAGCATCTATCATTTGTATTTTGACAAAGACATGAGGTAGGCAATGACAAGAGTACTTATTCCCGAACAAATCCAATAATACTTAGGTCAATGTGCGTACCACAATCAAAAGCATGCATGAATCTCCCTAAAACAAATGGAATTATCAGGCGGGATATCAAAATTGTATCTTACCGATTTCCCCGCGAAAAATATGGTGAACATTGAAAATGAAGAAATATATAGGCTACCAAAAAAAGGTGAGCATATGGACAGGCATAAGCCCGCATAAAATGCAGGTAGGGACTTAACAAGAATAGTTTCATAGTTTAAAAATTGTAATTAATGTTTGGGTTAATTAACACAGCTAGATGTCAGGTGTTTGAACACGGTGATTGTTATTGCTTTTTTGTCTCTCCTAGGCAACTCCTGTGTGTGATGTGCATTTTGGGTAGGAACAAATAATAATAATAATAATAATAATACTATAGCAAGCAACAGACCATGTGGCTGCAGTGCCCTGCCCTGCAATGGGTGGGATTTGAGCCTACGCAAAGGACAAGGATGGAAAGGGGTAGGACACACTCGTCAAAATCATGTCTCCCGGTCAATCCATTATATGTCCATCTTAAGTAGGCCTTCACCAATGACTACACATTATCCAAATGACCCCAAATTATTTTGTTTGCTATACGCACTTCATGCTTCTCTGTTCACATGGCGGCAATCGGAGAGTCACTCGATTGTGATTGCGTTCGCATTTTGCAATCCTTCAAGGTGGTCACCATGTCCATGCACTGTTTGGTTTAGTGTTCACATGGCGGCAATCGGAGAGTCACTCGATTGTGATTGAGTTTGCATTTGGCAATCCTTAAGGTTGTCACCATGTACATGTACGTACTTTATGCTTTTGTGTTCACATGGCGGCATTTGGAGAGTCACTGATTGTGATGGAGTTTGCATTTGGCAATCCTTCAAGGTGGTCACCATGTCCATGCACTGTTTGGTTTAGTGTTCACATGGCGGCAATCAGAGAGTCACTCGATTGTGATGGAGTTTGCATTTGTCAATCCTTAAGGTTGTCACCATGTACATGTACGTACTTTATGCTTTTGTGTTCACATGGCGGCAATTGGAGAGTCACTGATTGTGATGGAGTTTGCATTTTGCAATCCTTCAAGGTGGTCACCATGTCCATGCACTGTTTGGTTTAGTGTTCACATGGCGGCAATCGGAGAGTCACTCGATTGTGATTGAGTTTGCATTTGGCAATCCTTAAGGTTGTCACCATGTACATGTACGTACTTTATGCTTTTGTGTTCACATGGCGGCATTTGGAGAGTCACTGATTGTGATGGAGTTTGCATTTGGCAATCCTTCAAGGTGGTCACCATGTCCATGCACTGTTTGGTTTAGTGTTCACATGGCGGCAATCAGAGAGTCACTCGATTGTGATGGAGTTTGCATTTGTCAATCCTTAAGGTTGTCACCATGTACATGTACGTACTTTATGCTTTTGTGTTCACATGGCGGCAATCAGAGAGTCACTGATTGTGATGGAGTTTGCATTTGGCAATCCTTCTGGGGATCACCATGTCCATGTATTGTTTGGTTTTGTGTTCACTTTGTCATCTTGCTTGTACATGTGCTGTGCCCTTTTTGCTTGCCCTGAGAAATAAATGAATAACGGCGCTAACCTGCTCACTCAGACTCTCCTCCGACTCTCTCCAGCAGAGCAGACATAGGAATCTGTCGGAGCTACAATCAGAGCTGCCTATCCATAAGGGACTGAGTCTCTCAAACAAGGCAGTGAGTGCAATTGTCATCAACGCCACCGTTTGCCTACAAAAAGCTATCCTGTAATCTGCCTAATTGTCTGACAGCGCGGCCGTGGAGCCAATTTCTTAGGACAAAAGCACAAGAAAAAGCCGTACCTAATGAGTCGGATTGTTGGCCCAAACTCCATCTGTCACATACACTGCTGTGACACCGTCTTATGTCTGAGATAATGGCTAAGATGACAGCATCGTGACACCATTGTATAAAGGTCTACATGACATAGGAATCTCTATAGCAACTAACAGGCTTTGCTACATGAACAATACAGGCATTTTTTTTTTCAAAAGTAGAGCTACAGTGTAAGACTAGCTGTTTGAGCTTCACTTCTGGCAATCTTTTTAAAAGCAACATGCATCAAAATGAGACCTCTTTTGTTTGTTTGGGGGGGGGGGGGTCTTCAAGGAGAAGAAAGCACCATCCTCCAAGCCAGAGCCAGGGCCAGGGCCAGAGCCAGAGCAAGGGCCAGAGCCAGAGCATGCAGGTGCCAGAGCCGGGGCCTGAGCCAGAGCCAGAGCAAGGGCCAGAGCAAGGGCCAGAGCAAGGGCCAGAGCCAGTGTAAGGGTCAGAGCCAGAGTCAGAGCCTGAGTCAGAGCCAGAGTCAGAGCCAGAGTCAGAGTCAGGGCCAGAGCCAGAGCCAGGGCAAGAGTCAGAGCCAGAACCATTCAATAACTAGTAGTCTGTGGCAAAAAAAGCCTATAACACCACACATTGTAGAATGCAACAGAATACATGTACATACATAGAACTTAGTCTGGGCTTGACATTGATATCAATTATGGTATAAAACAAGAAAATGAATTAAATGGAACTGGATACCACACACCAAACCTGCTTATAAGTTACATCTCAGTATCCGGGTAATTCAGTACATCAGTACCTTTTTGCATGCTTCTTCTTACCACACACCAGCAAGGGTGTATATACAGTTAGTAATATAAGTTGACTGTCAGTAATTGAAGCGTGAATGTTTTGATATGAATATGGCAGGCAGTAATTAAAAACTCAGCCAGCCAAAGAGCAAACAGTGGCAGGAGTCTGCGTTGGCAGATGGAGCATGACTTGGATAAGATGAGAAAGTAATTGGATGACGGTTCATCCATCCAAGCAAGGAGTGGCTTTGCATGCTTGGTGCATTGGCTGTTAACCTGCTTCATACCAACTGAGCAAGCCAGCAAGCAAGAAAGCCATTCAGCCAGCAAGCAAGAAAGCCATTCAGCCAGCCAGTCAGTCAGCCAGCCAGCCGGCCGGCCAGCCAGCCAGCCAGCCAGCCAGCCAGCCAGCCAGCCAGCCAGCCAGCCAGCCAGACAGCCAGCCAGACAGCCAACCAGCCAGCAAGCAAGCAATCAAGACTGCAAGCAATCAAGCCTGCAAGCAAGCAATCAAGCCTGCAAGCAAGCAAGCAAGCAAGCAAGCACGCAAGCAAGCAAGCAAGCAAGCAAGCAAGCAAGCATGCAAGCAAGCAAGCAAGCAAGCAAGCAAGCAAGCAAGCAAGCAAACAAGCAAGCAAGCAAGCAAGCAAGCAAGCCTGCAAGCAATCAAGCAATCAAGCAAGCAAGCAAGCAAGCAAGCAAGCAAGCAAGCAAGCAAGCAAGCAAGCAAGCAAGCAAGCAAGCAAGCAAGCAAGCAAGCAATCAAGCCTGCAAGCAAGCAAGCAAGCAAGCAAGCAAGCAAGCTAGCAATCAAGCAGGCAAGCAATCAAGCAAGTAAGCAATCAAGCAAGCAAGCAGTCAAGCAAGCAAGCAAGCAAGCAAGCAGGCAAGCAAGCAAGCAGGCAGGCAAGCAAGCAAGCAAGCAAGCAAGCAAGCAAGCAAGTGACCAACCAACCGACAGATAAACTGGCTCCTTGGTCAGTTTCTGAAATGCAAATGAAGTACTTGTGTAGATTTTGGTTCAATCCCAATTGAAGCATTGGAGCCTCTGCCATTTAATACCACGGCCGGACAGACGCACTAACTTCTCACAGCTGAATGATTTGCTCAGTCAGATCTTCAGGTCTCTGCTGACCTAGACACCCAGATCTGGATTCACTTAGTCACTATGCAATCCTACACGCTTGTGAAATGGTACAATGGTTAGAGATACTCAGTTTTTTTTTTTTTTAAAGCTTCAACTACGCACAGACCTGGACAGAGGCAACTTACTTCAAAGGACAGCAGTGCTTGGAAAGTTTACCTTCCTGCACACAAATATTTGCAGCATGTCTTTGAACCTAACATTTTTTTCTTCTTAAAAATTACAGTCCGATACAAATTCATTGTCAAGACATCTGGGTTGAAACATGTACCTCTTTATGCCGAGCTGTCAAGAGCTGAAATCATTGTGCGTATCTTTTGGCTTATGGAGGAGGTTATCTACTCAAAGCCACAGCTGTGGATACAGTTACCCATACTCTACACACAACAGGTTACATAGGCCGTTTACGAAATGAAGGCTTAGGCTCGGGCTTGGGCTTCGGTCGTTATTTCTCGTACCCGCTAAAATGTCACAGGCATCTAGAAACAAGCGTTTGGCCCCAGTTTCTTGGTGAATGCTCTGCACTTATCAAGCCAACAAACCTTGAAACTCGGCGACAATCTATCCGTACAACCTGGATTTTCCGGTTTTGTCAGACGGAGATGGCGCCTGAGCCCGAGCCTGATCAATGTATTTGTATATGGCCATAGTCTATCTGCAATTGGCAGCGTTCAGCTGCAACCCACAGCTAGGCAATCCACGGTCGTCAGAAATTAACTTTGTGTTTACCAACCTGGCACAAAATGCTTTTAAATGTACAGTCAGTCTGTCTGTTGCTTTTTCTGGTTTTTGTTTGTTTGTTTGTTTGTTGTTATTTTTTTTTAAAGAATTAATGAAAATAGCCGAGAAAATTTGAATGGGGCTGGATCTGTTGTTCAGATAGATGTCTTGCATAATGTAACAGTGCTATCAAGCCCTCAGATGGCGGCCTTCACAAAATAGTCAACTATCTTCCCTGGTGTTGGGGCACCAGTTAGAAGCATTTAACCATTAACCATGTTAACTGCCAGTATTTGTCTGGCTCAAGTCACTAAGTCCCAAATTGTCTCTGCTATTTTCATAAATTGTTACTAAGAAGTTTTTCCTTTCCTGATAAATCATAACATGATGGTACAAAAACCGCAAATACATTAAAAAATCATATTCACACACATCAGACCTATACATATCTTTAAAAAAGGAGAGAGAGAGAGAGAGTGATGGGGGAGAGAGGGAGGGAAAGAGAGAGAGGGGGAAAGAGATAGAGAGAGAGAGGGGGAGAAAGAGAGAGAGAGAAAGAGAGAGAGGGAAAGAGATAGAGAGAGAGAGGGAGAGAAAGAGAGAGAGAGAGAGAGAGAGAGAAAGAGAGATAGATAGAGAGAGAGAGAGAGAGAGAGAGGGGGGAAGAGATAGAGAGAGAGAGAGAGAGAGGTAGAGAAAGAGAGAGAGAAAGAGAGAGAGAGAGAGAGGGAGAGAAAGAGAGAGAGAAAGAGAGAGAGAAATACAGAGAGAGAGAGGGAGGGAGAGAAAGAGAGAGTAAGAGAGAGAGAGGGGGAGAGAGAGGGGAGGGAGGGAGGGAGGGATAGAGAGAGAGAGGGAGGGAGGGAGGGAGAGAGGGAGGGAGAGAGAGAGAACGGGAGTACTTTTATAATATTGAACAGAGCTTGGAGGGTTTGTTTTTCATGCGTTTATCCCGGCTTCGTTTCTTGCCGGATGGGTTCTGGCCGTTGCCCGCCGAGGACTGGCTTTGGGGCAGGACGATGGTGGGCTCGGTGCTGCGCTTCTGCACCCGATGGAGCAGGATCCGATAGGTGCCCGTGATGCTGCTCCGGGCCTCCCGGTCCCGCGTGGAGGCCACGTGCTCACTGTTCACGCCCAGCGCGCCCAGCTGGGTCAGCACCTCCGCCTCCTCGGGCGTGGCCTCCTCGGGCTGGAAGCAGGGCGTCAGGCGGCACGGGCGGTGGGCGGGCGGGAACTCCTGCCCCCGCAGCCAGCCGGCGTTCCGGACCGCCTCCACGTTGGCCCGCTCCGCCGTGTCCGGCCGCAGGGCGCTGCGGACCAGCGTCTGGCAGGGGGCCGAGACAAAGGAGGGCACGGTGAACTGGCCGTCCAGGATGCACTTCTTGAGCTTGGCCACCGTGTCCGCCCGGAAGGGCATGACCCCGGCCACCATGAAGTAGAGGAGGATGCCCAGCGCCCAGACGTCCACCGCGGGGCCGGCGTACTGCTCGTCCTTGAAGAGCTCGGGGGCGGCGTAGGGCGGAGAGCCGCAGAAAGTGTTCAGCATCTCGCCGGGCTTGACGGTGGTGCTGAAGCCAAAGTCGCCGACCTTGACCAGACCGTTGGCGGCGTAGAAAACGTTCTCAGCCTTCAGGTCCCGGTGAATGATATTTCTCGAATGCTGCCGAGGCCAAACACAAAAAAACAAACAAGAGGGAATGTTGTCAATTTCCAGGGCATGCTTTTTGTCATGGCTATAGATGATTCTTCGTTTGCGTTCATTTCAACTCCTTGATCTTCCCTCCTTTTAGCACTTACATGTATTCACTTCCTTGCTGCTTGTCTTTCCCTTTGACATTTCAAAAGTCTGCCAACCATCTTTATCTTTTGTTCTTATAACTTTTCATCTTCCTACATGTACATGTACATACTGTATTTTTTTTACTGTATTTTACTGTATTTTACTGTATTTTACTGTATTTTTTTTTACTGTATTTTTTTGGCGTCCTTGCCATTCTGCCTTGGAGAACGTTCCTGCTAACGTAGGATCGAAAGGTCAGGCATTCATCATACCCTTTGGATTTTCAAAAACAAAGCTTCACGAGAAAAGTCTGTTTCCACTGAAGGGTCTTCCTTGTCATGTCCCCCGGTTGCCTACTGGTAAACAAAACCAATGTCCAGATGTTAGACAAGGCGCCAGGCTATGTTTTGCCTGCCTCGGGTGAACTCTACTCCGGGTTTTTTGTGTGTGTGTGTTGTAATGCCAGACATCTGGCTTCTGGTCTTGCTATTTTTTCTCCCGGGTTCCGACATCGATGATTTCCCTGTGGGACTCACACACAGGGCCCGAAGTGGCTACGGATAATTTGACAATTAAATGAGTTTGGTAGATGCCGGGCTAAGGCAGCGTAGCTTTGACGCGCCGCGCATCACTAATCCGATATCAGAAGAAGTAATATTTAGATGCGTTCCAAGGCCTATCTTTGGAAAGAATGGCGTTTGCATGGCACAAGTAAAACTATTCAAAGTGATATGAAATGCTGCATCCTGCTCACTGACTTACATGTACATGTACATTAAAGGACGACAATTACATAAATCTATAAAAAAAATTAAAAAATTGATATTTCAATCCTAGCATTTATCTTACAAGAGAAGGGTCTCACAAGGATCCAATCTGAACCTCACCTCTGAAGATCTGCTAAATATTACTGTATATTTTTGTGGTCATTTTTCAAGCATTAATACTGTCATGAGACCCAATAAAATTATTACAAGAATGCTGCAAACTGCTTACTGACTTGTATAAAAAGTTTAAAAACGCATATCTCAAAAATCGAGAGGGGCTGACATTTTAATGCAAGCTGTAGGACCTTCATCAAAGAAGGAATTATTTTGACCACTTAAAGGCCCTAGGCCTATACGTAAAACACCGTACCGTACCGTACATGTACGTGTACAGAACATGTACAGCACATGTGCAGAACATGTACAGAACACGTACAGAACATGTACATGTACAGTACATGTTCAGTACATGTACAGTACATGTACAGTATGTGTACAGGCAGGTGCAGTGTACGTGTATGAGTTTGCTATACTATACATGTACGGTACATGTAGGTAGAACTGACACACATATGCACATGTATACATGTAATTACGTACATGCACATGGACCGGTATGTAATGTATACAATATTAAATGGACTGCAAAGTACATGTACATGTATGTGCTGCTGATACAGTATGTGTTGGGGGTGGTGGGTGGAAAGCTCGTTATGCAAATATCACAGCCATTATTAATTAACTAATAATATGCTCTGGCCGTTTAAACACCTTTGCCATTCCCGTCCTTCCCCCTAACCTTGACGGTCTGTCTGCTGCACATTCTGTAAGGATTGCTCTCACTCATTATATGTGCTTAAAGCTTACACAAAAAAAAAGACACATTATGAAGGTAATGACTTGAAGAGAACGTCTAATGTTTGCTGGCACTAGCCAGGCCCTTCTTCAGGAAAGTGGAGCTACTTGAGTGGGCTGAGAGCTTTTAATTAAGCATCATTGTTTAAACAGGCGGTGTTACATTAGATTAGCAAAGCACTGATGATGGCAAGGGGAAGGAGGAGAGAGAGGGAGAGACAGGGGAGGGGTGGATGTTTCCATTTCCAAGCAATACATTCCCGCTCCAAGCAAAACAAGAATGTGTCTCTAAGAGATTCTCAGTACTGCCATGCACAGACCTACACTTATGGCGTTTATTTCAAACACACATACACTGGCGTGCAAAAGTATTTACGCACCCGATGCAAAATTTTCAACTTAAAATTTCACTTTGGAATTTCACAGTTGTTCACTAAACTATCAAACCTGTGTCTGGAGTCATTATTTTAATCAGTAATAATCATATTTCCACCCCAAGAAACACCCTCTGCATTACAGGTAAAAAGAGCAACTTCGCGACGTCGCAACGTTAAACGGCCATCTTGATTTGCCTCATTATACATTCATGAGCTCATGAATATCATTACGTGTGGATTTAAACCATTGGACGAAAAGGGGTACAGTTGTACATTTGTACATGTACATGTACGTGTACGCTAGAATGAATATACACAAAACCATCTTCAGTGACACTGCCTTTCTGCACAAACCAGCAACCAGCAACTTCCACATACGTGTGGGGCTGGATTTTTTTTTCCGGTGAGGCAAACATTCCAGTGTCACTAACACTTTGGTTAGCAACAGTGATGCAATAGGATGGGACAGAATGGCATGGGACGGCATTGGATGGCATGGATGCTGGATACGTGTGATGGACGAATGCTTTAAAGTGTATGCATACTGTGCATTGTAGCTGGTTGATGTGGGCTTGTATGGAGGAATTGATGTACAGGTACATTTGTACATGTACACAGGACATGAATATAAGTAGAAGATGACCCAATACAGTGTTACATGTATGTACAGTGTACACGTGTAGTAATGTACACTGTACATGTACCGGTACGGTATGTACAGTGGAACGTCGCTATAATGAACGCTGATATACTGAACACTCGACTACGGTACATGTACAGTGTACAGTGTACTTGTATAACTATAACGGACATGCCCTTTGGCTCCTGACATACATGTTCATGTACATGTACAATGTACATGTACGTCCGTGGATATGTGGCAGTAGCTACTATAATGAATGACCGTTTATACCGGACAATTTTCATGGATCAAGCGACGTTCCACTGTAGGCCTACTGTACATGAGCGCGTGCATATTGGCCTAAATGTTCGTACAATGTCTGATGATCAATTGCATCAAACTAAAGGCCCAAAAATCTTGGTGGGAGCATGGAGCTGTGGGAGGGTTATCTGCACCAACAACCACTCACTGGATTAGGATACTAGACGATCCTCCAACTAAGAACTTCCCGCCAAAGAGGGTTACGCATAATTAATGAGCTTCCAGACGGCCGCAATCCTGCCTGCGGCTACTTAAATCCAAGCCCAAGACCCCACCAGCATCCTTCCTCCTGAAGACGGACAGAGCACAGTGTCTGAAACGTCAAGTGAAACCCTCCAAATCTTTTCAAAACCAGACCCACTCACAAAAGAGATTCTCGTCCATGTACATGGTGTCACCATAAACCTAATCATCATTTGCACAGCAAACTATTTTTGCTGCTGAGTGGTACACCACTGTACATGTACAACACTTCTTGTCGTCACAACCACAGCTGTGTGTTTCACAGCATCTATGCCATTCATCAGTCACTCTGTGCAATGTTTTCTTAGATCCCAGATGCAAACAGTACCTGTAGAAAACCAAGGATAGATCCATGGAATCTAGGTCCTTTTTGATTAATTGTGATATGCACTTACTGTACTGGTACATTTATAATATCGTAGGTGTACACATGTACATGTACAGTGTATACATGTATCCCATAAAGGTTCTGGTTGCATACACTACATGTACCATGTGTACAGTGTACATGGACTGTAAATTACATTTTCATGTACATATTGTGCAGACAATGCCACTGGAAAAATAAATAAATATTTTTTTTTTTTTAAATCACAATAAAAAAAAATAAAAAATGGTACAACATTTTGGAAAAAAATTGAAACAAATTTAATTTGACCGACTCAAAAGTCCAAGTGGGAACGACGGTCAAATTTGACTATTTGAAATTTAACCACAGTCTCGGTTAAATTTTAGTCCAGTGGAAACGCGGCTTAAGCTCTACAGCTCTACAGTAGGGTCATCCTGCCGCATGACTGCTGTTGACATCTCTTGCATGCTGGTTCTCTCATTATTCGTTAAACAAGGCTGACCAGTGACTGATGGGAGAGGTGACAATGTCTGACGGTGAACCAGCTAGCAACAGTAGTGACGGTCACAGCAGTACATTGTGTACGTCAACCATCAGGTATTAATAGACTATAACAGGCTGGTTATTAGCAGAGCTACTAAACAGGGACATTGGCCAGGGCACCGACTCATATCAGTAAAGCACTGGCCGGCGATTACAGCGCACGGGGCACCAGACCGTGTCCTTTGATTTTTGCTTAATGTAATTAGAGTGGGCGTTGAGTACCACACATCAGTAGGTCCATCATTTTTGTTTACGTGTGGAGGGGGGGCTTATTTATTTATTTTTTTCATGTGCACGGGTTTTGTGCTTGCTGCGCGCCCCAGCTCGTGTGGGCATGCTCAATGCAGCACGGAATACATACATCGTGTTAACGACTGTGCACGTAAGCGTGTTCGCACTCTTTTATTTTTAATCTGCAAAATGTACACTGTGCATAGAATATACTTTCATGAATACATGTGTGTATTACCGGGTAGGTGAGTCACACACACATGATGCATAACCATCTGGGAAAAGTGATTGTTTGCTGAGATATTCTGACCATTCTGATACATGTACATGTATAGGTACAGTACCAGTATAAAATATTGCTGAGTCCAATCATTATTTTGAAAACCTAACAAAGTCTAAATCATCATAAAATTTAGTGGGCCTGACGTTTTGATCCTAGCAGGATTCTAAAAGGACCTTTCACTCTGCCTTTGAGAAAGGTCCTGCTAGGATCAAAACGTCAGGCCCACTAAAATTTATGATTTGCATTTTGGTAATTTCAGTCAGTAAGCAGTTTGCAACATTTTTGTATATCACTTAAAGTCTAAATGATATACAAAAATGCTGCAAACTGCTTACTGACTAAAATTACCAAAATGCAAATCTCAACATTTAGTGGGCCTTATGTTTCGATCCTAGTAGTAGTAGTAGTAGGACCTTTCTCAAAGGCAGAGGCCTTTGAGAAAGGTCCTGCTAGGATCAAAACGTCAGGCCCACTAAATTTTTAAAGTCTACATGTAAATGAGATAATGAGAGCTATGGTACAGTTCGAGGGCTGAGTAAGGATCTACTCCCTGCCATATCTGCAGCCATTATCCACCACTACCAACGTGTTATTTCTATCTGCTCTGGTGACCCGTTAACAAGTCATATTACCATGGCAATGTGATGTGTCATAAATGATGTCGATACCTCTGGCTCCATTCTTACCAGGGGCGGGTGTGTGCTAGTGTTAACTTACAGTGCATTACATTCGCACAGTGATGCTGGCCTCTACAGTACATGTAGGTACTGCAATGTCCACGGATCATCACTGTGTGGTTTATTGTTCTGCGTGCGTGTATAATCTGAATTCATCAATGTTTTCCCACGTGTGATAATGTACGTGTACATGTAGGTCATACAGTATACCCGGTACTTATGCTGCACATGCATACATGTACATGTACCGGTACATGGTACATGTATGTGGTGTGTTGAACTTCACTCCACTAATGCCAAGTGCATGTACATGTACATGTACATGTATACATGAACATGTAAGTACATGTACATGTACAGTATTATTATCATTAACAGTTTGCATTCTACAGTACAAATGTACTTGTACGTACAATTGTACATGAACACACTGTAAGTGAACTGTAGTGTACATGTACAGCAAAGATCCTACTTACATGTATAGCACGTGAAGTGTGCAAGATTTGAAGATACATGTAGCTTTTTGAAAGAGAAGAGATACATGTACATGGTGTCACCGCAATAGTATTTCCACCATGCTGACCTTCAAGTCTTATCTAGCCCACTTTTGCGAGATCACACGCATCCGGATGAAGTCCGCACTGGACGCTATTTTTAGTCACATCACATCAAAAGTTATCACATTCTGTTCACGCATCCAATTGTTGTATCTTTGTCACTGTTTGTGACTTTCCCGCTTCCCTTCCGGAGAACGGAAAGCAAGACGACAGAGGACTCCATTGCTTACTAAAATTGGCCGCCGAGCGACTTCACCTTTTTGCGCAGAGTAGGCTATCTTGCGGGTTTCACGTGCTGTAGGATCTTTAGAGTACACTACTCTTATAGACCCCTCGTATAAACCAAGTAAAAAATGTACATGTTCTGCACATACAGTAGCTGGCCTACACTGTACACAATCTAGACCTGCACTGGATAACAGCGGTGGAGTTACACCACATGTAGAAGCAGGGATGTAAGTGACCGACGAAGTCATTTCCTGAAAATTACTGAAGGCCAATAAATTGGCCTTCGACTGCGAGTGAGCGCTTATGGCGACTGAGAGAAGCGATTGAGATGCGATTGCGAGATTCACGGCAGGGGTGCAGGCGCCCTTCAGTTCTTAGGGTTTTAACAGATAAAATTGAGCAGTTTCAGTGAGATACACTGTACCAGTATGACATAAAATAGAAGTAAAATAATTAATTAAATCTTTTTATTTTTTATTTAGTGGGCCTGACGTTTCGATCCTAGCAGGACCTCTCTTTTTCTAGCAGGACCTTAAATTTTGAGGTTTGGTAATTGATAGTCAGTAAGCAGTTTGCAATATTTTCGTAAATCATAAAAAAAAATCCGAAACCCCTACCCCCCCAAAAAAAATGCCATTTCCGGAAATCCCCCTAAAAAATCACGGCATTTCCGGAAATCCGGAAATTTCCGGAAGTCTTACATCCCTGGCAGAAGGGCAGGGGAAGGATTGGAGGGGAGCAAGACAGTTGGTGAGGAGGGCCGGGAGATGAACGATCTATAAATGACGACATCGTGGCGGAACCGGACAGATCTATAACGACTTGAACTCGGACAGAGACGAGGCGATAAAGTGATTAGAAGTCTGGCAGTCTGCAAACCACCTGGCCTGGAAGTTGGTCAAAACCTTTCCCCAATAGATGGAGGGGGGGGGGGGGTAATGACGGAGGACACAGAGATAGCGCACAGCGGGGAAAAAATGGACAAAAAGGAGGAGTATTGGACCAATTCAATTACAGCCTCCCGCCACCGACTGTAATGTAAGTGGCTACATCGTTACCTGGCAATAGAAATTGGTTTCTGGAGAGAGTAGACAGACCAGGGATACAGAACAGACAGCAGGCAAGCTTTTGGTGCCAATTTCCACAGTCGTCGCTTTGATTTTGCTGAGCAATGCAAACACTTCAGAGCCAAGTGAAATCAAATGAAACAGACTGAACGAAAAAGAAATCAAAAGGAAATAAAAGGACTCAAACCAAAACTAAACGAAAACATGAAACTTGGAAAATTGAAAAATTTTCAAAACTCAAAAATCCTCTCCCTTAAAAATGTAAAAAAAAAATACCATCTGTACGGTACATGTACATGTACATGTCAGTGAAAGTACAATCTCCCATAAATAAGTTTGCTTACATGTACATGTACATCACAGATATTTTCCTGAATTTAAAACACATTACCTTGAACTTCAGCGATTAATTCAGTTGGAATTAATCTGATCAATGTAGTATTATTATTTTTCAGTTCAGGGTACTTTCGGCCGCTGATCCAATATTTCTATCGGTGAGCAAAATAAAAATCAGTGCTACCCCGTCCCAAGCCCGAGGCATGCCGATTGATTATTGGCCACACAGTGTGTACATTGCATTGCATGCACCTGCTGCTCAAATGATTGTGTAACGGAGCATCCGACAAATTGACAACTTTGCAAGTCACCCTTTGGCCCAAGGAAAGGACCCCCCCCCCCCAAAAAAGGAAAAATGAAAACCAATGATTGCTCCACCGTGCTTATGTAGGGGACATGGACACAAAACTGCCAGGTAATGAATGACCTTTCCAAATTATTTTCAGTGATGTGTGTGACGCCATGCAGCAACTGTGTGCTGTTGCCTTACATACACGTACATGTACAACATGTAAGTGCATTTATGTATGTGCCTGAATGGACAATGGAGACAAATGGAATCACAAATACATGTACATGTACATGTATGGCTCTCTGTATTTCTCTCTTTCTTTCTCTCTCTCTCTTTCTCTCTCTCTCTATTTCTCTCTCTCTCTCTTTCCCTCTCTCTCTCTCTTTCTCTCTCTCTCTATTTCTCTCTCTCTTTCCCTCTCTCTCTCTCTCTCTCTCTCTCTCTCTTTCTCTGTCTGTCTGTCTGTCTCTCTACGGTCTACCCTCTCTCCCTCTCTCCCCTCCTCTCTCTCTTTCTCTCTCCCTACCCTCTCTCTCCCCCTCTCAATCTCTCTCCTATGCAAATAAAGTTCCCAGCAAACTGAAGATTGGCTAACTAGTCGTGCGTTAATGCCAGCTCAGAAGATGGTCAGGGCTGATTCTGGGCCAGTAGATGCCCCCTTGTAAATGTCAGCCAGTTTAAAAAGACGAGCATACATTAAGTACGATTTTAAAGTATGTATACTGTACATGTACATGTACAGTACATGTAAAGTTAGATTAAAAACCACTATAATAGAATAACATGGCATTTTCGCCACAAACTCCTCCTACATGTACACTGTACATGAACATGTATCTTGAGCTGCATCTTAATCGTTAGAAAAAAAACACGTGGAAAGGTTGTTTCACTGGTTCAGACGAGTTGAGTTCTTGTATTTGTAGGCCTCTACCGTACTAAGATAAAAGTGACAAAAAAAGACGCTAACTCCTTGCTCACTTGAATGACCCAAATTATACAAAAAAGCTCAAAAAGGGTCTGATATTTCGATCATAGCAGGACCTTTGTCAAAGGCATTTTGAAAGTTTCTTCTAGGATCAAAATGCCAACACCCCCTAATGTGCTGTGGGTAAATTGGAATGGTTTTTCGTCGGGTTGTACTCAGAGATGCGCCTGCACATAGCAGTGCAGTTGACCGGTCTGAATGTCGTGCAGGTTTTTTTTCAGGCCATTGTCAGCATGAAAAAAGACCCACCAGTTCAGCACTAGGGAAAGTGTTAAGTGCCTCCATTAACTATCAAGAGCAGAGTACACACACAGAGCTAAGTGCATGTGTGTGTATGTAATGGACCCCCACCCCCACAAAGCAATATAGCAGTAGCTGGCTGGCTGGCTGGCTGGCTGGCTGGCTGGCTGGCTGGCTGGCTGGCTGGCTGGCTGGCTGGCTGGCTGGCTGGCTGGCTGGCTGGCTAACTGGCTGGCTGGCTAACTGGCTGGCTGACTGCCTAACTGACTGGCTGGCTGACTGGCTAACTGGCTGGCTAACTGGCTGGCTGGCTAACTGGCTGGCTAACTGGCTGGTTAACTGGCTGGCTAACTGGCTGGCTGGCTAACTGGCTGGCTGGCTAACTGGCTGGCTAACTGGCTGGTTAACTGGCTGGCTAACTGGCTGGCTGGCTAACTGGCTGGCTGGCTAACTGGCTGGCTAACTGGCTGGCTAACTGGCTGGCTGGCTAACTGACTGGCTAACTGGCTGGCTAACTGGCTGGCTAACTGGCTGGCTAACTGGCTGGCTAACTGGCTGGCTAACTGGCTGGCTAACTGGCTGGCTAACTGGCTAACTGGCTGGCTGGCTGGCTAACTGTCTGGCTGGCTGGCTGGTTAATTGGCTGGTTAATTGGCTGGCTGGCAGGCTGGCTGGTTAATTGGCAGGTTAATTGGCTGGCTGGCTGGCCGGCTGGCTGGCTGGCTGGCTGGCTGGCTGGCTGGCTGGCTGGCTGGCTGGCCGGCTGGCTGGCTGGCCGGCTGGCTGGCTGGCTGGCTGGCTGGCTGGTTAGCTGGCTGGTTAGCTGGCTTGCTGTACATTTGCAATTACACGTGGAGACAGTTTGGCTGTTTCCCCTAAAACTGTGCACTGCCCATCCTGATGGATGTCCAAGTAACAGCACTACAAAGTGACTGCCCCTAGATTTCCTAGACCAA
This sequence comes from Luidia sarsii, assembly GCA_949987565.1. NCBI lineage: Eukaryota > Metazoa > Echinodermata > Asteroidea > Paxillosida > Luidiidae > Luidia > Luidia sarsii. Next base: position 11,384,947 of record OX465113.1, read on the forward strand.
TGCAGAATGGTGGCATTCTAGCTAATGTAGTGACTCCTCCCCATCTTATCGTTGGATATTGAGCAGGTTTTAGGAGGATTCTGGGCATAGAATGACTTTGCCATTGGAATGATGTTGTCGATCTAAGCCAGGAGAAGCTGTGGATAAAGCCTGTCACCAGGAGTAAATGAAGGTCGGAAGGTGGAGTAATCTGTTGACATTTTGACCTTCAGACTATTCAACCACGTGGCCTCAACATCAAGGAGGGGAATGACTTATGCCATGCATGCTTTATTTAAAATAGAAAAAGGTTACAGTGTCATAATCCTTCATTTTCTTCCCCTCTTTCATATCACCCTTTGATCTTTCCTCCTTTGTTCCCTTCCCTACTACCTGCCCTTCCCTTTGATCTCACCCTGGTCTGTCTACCAGCTTTCCTCCTTTGATCCCTTCCCTACTGCTTGCCCTTCCCTTCGATCTCACCCTGGTCTGTCTACCAGCTTTCCTCCTTTGATCCCTTCCCTACTCCCTGCCCTTCCCTTTTACCTCACCCTGGTCTGTCTACCAGCTTTCCTCCTTTGTTCACTTCCCTACTCCCTTTCATCTCAGCCTAGCCCGGCGACCAGTTTTCCTCTGGGTTTTTTCTTCATGTCGTCTGTTTCCTATTGCCACTCCCCTTCCTACCAATGTTTGTCCATTTTCAGTCCCTGTCACTGTCATTTTAAGAAGGTTTGAAATGTCCAGCCCTTTTACATTTTTGAGAGCTTTCAATTTTGATCATCCGATGTATATTACATCTGGTGGGAAACCCATTTCCATTAATGGTTTCCGCTGTTACCAAATCACGCCTTCATTGAAAAAATGAACCAAACAAAGGTCCTTAACTTCCATACTTTTTATGTGTGTCGATTGATGCGACAGAATTTTTCCTTGGGCTAAAAGTAATCTGAATTAATACATGATTTTATTTTTATCTGGGGTCTATTGCACCCCGGCAAAGACTCCTGTAGTTGACTATTTGGGAAGGCCGCCATCTAAGGGCTGGATAGCTCAGATCATGGTAACAGTGCTGGTATGCAAAACCAGGGGTCTCGAGTTCAAATCCTAGTCCTAGTCAAGTTCCCAGACAGTTTTTCATTGATTTGTTTGAGTTGATTTGAAAAAAAAAGCAACATCCATTTTGTGTGTGTGATCCCAGGAGATACATGTACACCCAGTCAAAGTTGTCTTCGCCAATTATTTTTATTTTTAGAGAATACAGTACATGTACAGTATGTACAGCAGGACAAGTTTCAAGCAAGAACTGATGGCTGAGGCTGTACCGTACATGCACAGTATGTGTAGAGCTCTACAGGCAACACATACATGTACATGTACATGTACATGTAGTGACCCACTAGCACCCGAGGCATAGGTTGTATATGTACGGTGTGTACAGTCATGCATGTAGCTCTTAATATGCACCCTGCCTTTACTGTTCATGCACATGAACTTGGCTGCAGAGCACACCGGGCCTTGCCTGCCTGCCCTGTCTACTATTACTCTATGTATGTACATGTGTACCTGTACAGAGTTTTTTTGAAGTCATCTATTTTCCGCATATTGACCGGGTACGGTCGAGGTTGGCTGGGTTTTTTGGAAACCCAACACTCACTGCCCAATCGAAATGATTCCTTAAAGGGTTCTACAAATGGCGCAAAGATGCTTGAACACTTGTGAACTAAAGTCTACATGTGTACATGTACATTTGTACATGTACCAGTGGGTACACCAGGTATGTAAAGTAGGCCTACCGCCTGCAGTATGCATGCATGCAGTTTGTGCAAATTTATTAATAAGTTGGCCTACTGACACTGTACATGTACACAGGTACGCTGTATGTAGCGCTATACATGTACTTGCCTCAGAGAAAAATTCTCCAGTTGAAATACTGTACATGTGTAAGGGCTTGCCAAATTTGTGTTTTCTGATGAAGGAAAAAAAGAAGCAAGAAACATTCCTCCAGTTGGGCAAATACACGTACATGTAATATTCACAGTGGCTGTGACAATTTAAGAAATAGGGGCCTAAATGTTGAGTTGAAATGCATCGAGTACACGTGTACATGTATCAAACAGTACATGTACATGTACATGTACAGTATGCACTGTGTGGTATTGCAAATCTATCTACAACATCTAGGGACCAATGCCTGAGTGTAATTTCATACATGGAATTTATCAATGATCATTTAGATAAGTAGACTACCATCTCACACCATCACACCTGACTGCTGCACCCCTCCCCCCCTCCACACAACACACAAACACACGCGCACCTGCAACCTTTTGGCTACCTCAGCTGAAAGGACATTAACTTCCACCCAGCCTTCAGGGTACTGCTAACGTCCTTTGCCATTTCCTAACTTAGTACCGGTACATGCATCACGCTTATCATCAGCGTGCAAAATGAGAAACAAAAAATTGTGTAACATGCATAATTACATGAACTGTACTGTACATGTGCATGTACATGTACATGACATACATGTACATGTGTATGTACATGTACAGTGTTTTATGATTCTGCATTACAGCTAAACAAAATCCAGTTAATGAAATGATAGATTTTAAGTCAAGTTTACATACTGCAAGTTCAATGAGGGTTTACCCGACAGAACTCTCCTCGGTGCAAAACATCATATCAAAAAGATTATTATACACCTGTACTGTACATCAATCTCTGATGCAGTCAATTGGTTGCAGGTTACATACATGTACATGCACATGTGTACTGTACCGGTACACGTACGGTACTCAATGATGAAAACTGCAAAGAAACTGCACAGCACAGGACACATGTACATGTAGGCCCCCACCCATGTACAAAATGAAAGCAACCAACCATGGGCCTCATTAGAGGAACACATGCATCTGATTGGTCGGTTTCTGCAGCCAAGGGATTGCCTTTCATACATGTACATGTACTACCAGTAATTTACATGTACCGGTACATGTGCATGTACATGTACATGTACATTGTGTACTGTTACATGTACAAATGTACATGTACACAATGTACATGTACATGTACTGTACATGTACATGTACATGTATCCCTAACTTTCCTCAATCCTCCGGGGGGTTATGGAGGATTGTGGAGGATTGAGGCAGGTATGAAAATTTCCAGTTGGAGGATTGTGAAGGATTGAGGAAGGTTGTAAAATTTACACTGGAGGATTGTGGAGGATTGAGGCAGGTATGACAATTTCCAGTTGGAGGATTGTGGAGGATTGAGGAAGATTGTAAAATTTACACTGGAGGATTGTGGAGGATTGAGGCAGGTATGAACATTTCCAGTTGGAGGATTGTGGAGGATTGAGGAAGGTTGTAAAATTTACACTGGATGATTGTCAAGGATTGAGGCAGGTTGTCAAATTTACACCGTAGGATTGAGGAAGGTTGTAAAATTTACAATGGAGGATTTTTGAGGATATGAAAAGCTGTGGAACTTTGACAAAGGCACGTACATTTACATGTACAATGGAGCTACATGTAGGTCTACTTGTACATGTACAGTACATGTGTAGCTCCATGCATACTGGCTTGCTATAGTACTGTATGCACTTCGCTTTCACACGGTCAACTGAACATGAAACAAAGGCTCCATTTACATTGTACCATGTTACATGTATACTTAGCTGTGGAGGATTGAGGCAGTGGGGTACATGTACATGCACAAACTCACATTGGAGGATTGTGGAGGATTGAGGAGGGTTCCAGCAGCACTAGGGGATTAGGGAGTATTTTTATTTGTAGATGTGCAGTACATGTACGTGCACGGGCCAGCCAACCAATAGACTTATTTAGAGGTTCTCCTTTCATGAATTTCCCCGCAGAATCCTCTACTTCGGAGAGTTTTGTTTTTCATACCTCCCTGGGACTTTTTTTTTTCTTAAGCCGCCAGTAGACTAGACCCGGTCTGAAAATACTGTACTGCTTTCCTTCCGGACGGCAATGCATTCAGATGGTCCACAGAGATGAAGATTGCTTCCGTGCTTCTTGTGTGTCTATCCTGATTACAATTTGTAGCTCAATTGTGAGCACGCACTGTACATGTACAGTACATTACTGGATTGAAATTCATGTTAAATGTCATTGCCTGCAGTATCAGGCCGAGTTTTGAAGAAAAAAAAAAACAATCCCACACGCCACCACACAACCTACCAGGTAACACAAAAAAGAGCCCAATTGTGGATGTGCAAAGGATACATGTACAGTACAATGTACACTGATTAAAAAAAACCTACTGGATAACAAAACTGAGCACCCATTTCAAATGGTGACTGGAAATTACGCTGATTTACTGAAGTGACAGAAAACAATTGGATTGCCAGCACTCAGCAGCCAACTGAACATGTAGTCATAAAAAAACCGACAGTGAGGCGAGATTGAGATTGTCATACATGTACATAACATGTACAGCTGTACATGTTATGTACATTGTGTGTTGTGTGTGTGCCGGTATGTACATGTGTACCATGGAGGTACATGTACATTGTGTACATGTAGGAGCCGCCTACATGTACCTGTACATGTACATACTGTACAAATGTACTTCCATGCATACCAGGTAGTACATGTACATATAGCCTATACATTGTGCACATCACTCCAGCCACCCAATCCAGGGTACCAAATATCACGGCTGGACAACCCTACAACCCGTCGCTATAAATCTCTCCTCTAAATCCATTAAATTCTCAAAACTTTTGGTCCATTCTTTCATTTCAAACTTCAGGGCTAAAGGAATCTTCCTCAATAAATGTTCCTACAGTTTGTAATTATTAAGGGAGCAATGTGCAAAATAAAATGTCTAACTTACACAATGTACATGTATGAGACTTAAAATGTAAGACACAAATTCAGTCCAGAGATGGAAATGGATTCTTCGTAGTACATGTACATGTACATTGTACATGTAGATGACCTACATTGGTTAATGAAATTGGAACATTGATGCTATGATGCTTCAGGTTTTGTTTTTGTTTGTTTTTTGTTCTAAAAAGAACCCTGCTTTATTTTACCTGTTTTATATTTTTTTTCCTTTTTTTTTCTTTTTTTCCCCATTTTTGTTCTTCATTTTTTAAAATTGTTTTTATTTTATTTTTTATTATTATTATTATAATTTTGTTTCCCCATTTTTTTCCATTTTTTTATTTTTTAAAAATTATTATTATTACTATTTTTTTTTTGTATTTTTTTTTTGGGGGGGGGGTTGAATTACATCTGATCTGACATTGAGCGTATAGCAGTGGTACACTGTACATGTATTGTACATGGCAGTCTATTCCTATTGATTGAGTCCCTGGTTGGAAATTCTAGAAAATAAGACGACCCCCGTCCCCCATCCCTGGACTGAACTATTGATAGTCATTTCATCTGCGTTACACGACTAGGACACAGAAAAAAATAGATGCCTTCCAGCTCGCCGCCTGCCAATCTTGCCACCCCTGCGTATTCTTATGTGCGAGACCAAACAGGATGCTTGTCTTCATTCAATAGGCAGCTTCCTGAGGGAAAGTACTGCCAACGGACATTGATAGGGATAGAAAGATTGCTAGGCAGCAATGGACTATGGACAATGTCCACTCAGCATGTAGAGCTGATATTTCAATGTGGTGTTGTACATGTGTACACTTGAAAACATTTGAACTCAATGGTGGTTTAAAAGAGTGCACTTCTGTGGCCTAATTTGCTAAAAGTGTTAATCATCAATAAGTGTTAATCATCAATACTTAGGCCTTAAACTTCAGAACCACTATAATCTTTGCCTTGTTCAGTCTTTGTACAATAGGGCCATTCCCACTACACCAAATAAACATGAATATTTGGTATAGGAAGGTTTGCGGTGAACACCATGTACATGTATCAGGTCTCTTAAAGGAAGAGGTATGGTTCTGAAAAGAACCTGAAAAGAACCTGAACCTGATGAATATTTGGATCGCGATTTGAATCGCGATTCAAACTCCACTTTTTTTGCGTGTGGGGACACGATAAATGCAATTATAAGTGTGATTTGAATTGTGATTCGGACTCCACTAAGAGTGAGATTTTTTTCAAATAATCGCGTTCATTTGCGATGCGATGTGTGTGGGAATGCTCCGCTCAAATCGCACCGTTTTTTTTGTTTTTTTTAAAGCCCATGATACATTGCGCGCGCATGGCATTTCCAGCCAGCAGCTTACTGCCAGGAAGTGCAGCGAGTCCCGCCATTCCCGCTTGCGCAGCGCGACCACATGCTAACCGCAATCGGCTCGCGTTTATTTGCGACGCGAACATTTGGCCTGTGTGGACACGACCAAAAAAAATATTTTTTTTGAATCACGATTCAAATCGCGATTATTTTCGTAGTGGGAACAGCCCTATTGTGTACCGGGTCTCACTCTAAAACCTATTGTCCTGTTTTAGTCGGTGTGTAGTTAGTACCGGTAGTTTTGTCCTGTCCCACACTGTCCAAGGGAAAGGTACATGTACAAAAGCTCTGCTTCACCTTCTTCCTTCATATTGACATCTTCAGATAATTACACATACAGTACCGGTAATTACACACTGTCTGTAAGAATATTTTGTTGATCTGTACATTGTACATGTACATACATGTACATGTACATTGTATAAGCCTACCGGTAATTGAATTGTATACCCAGGATATGAAAATAAATGCCGAATTGAATTGAATTGAATATGTACTTGGACTGTCTTTCTTCAATTGGATAGCCGCTGTTTTTTTGTTCCCAAGTGAGCAAACAACATAATGTACATGTACATGTATAGGCACATAATGTAATGTACATGTACATGTACAGTGTACATGTACAGTGTATTGGGCAATTGTTCAGCATGTTCAGGATCTACAAAACAAATAATTTGAAAATTTCCTACTCGCATGTACATCTCATGAATTCATTTCTTCTCATTAATCTTGTCTGAATCCACAAAGATAAACATGAAATTTGATTTGATGAAAAGCAAGGACATACAGTACATGTAGGCCTACAACAGACTTGGGTTTCATGTTTTGCTTGTTATCAATTCAAGGCAAGGCTATACGGCTTGCCACCATCCCCCATGCCAAGCAATATGCTGCTCTCTTTTAATTAATTGGGATTCTATTCTGGCATACATGTAATGTCTGTACTGTACATGTAATGGGTACATGTACATCATGTATGTAAATTGTGCATCTCGGGTATGGCAACTTTGCATCTCTGCGGAACCTGAGTTCTTTTGGTAGTACATGTACATATCGCAAGGTTCCCCCTGGAATATTACCAGCAGGTGCATTCCCACTCGGAGAATTATCGAAAAGTGGACAGCGATTGAAAAAACTACCGGTATTTTTTTGGGGGGCGCATGTCCACACAGGGTAAAATTAACACAAAAGAGAATCGCGACTTTGGGAAACAAATACATACCGGGTACCAGTACTGTATACTGTACATGTACCTTTAAGGTGGCCCATTAAAAGTGTGTGGTGGGCTGCATGATCACCTCACAGAATTTAGGGAGATCCTTAACACAGTAACACAGGGAGAACCTGTGTTACTGTTAGTAAATTATAACGCTGGTATCAATGACCCATTCTTTTCACCACATGAAAAATGGAAGAGTTACATTAGGTCACTGTGGTATCTTTGATGGTGATATTATAAGATAATAATGAGACCTTGTATAGTGTGTACAACTGTAGGCCTCCATGTATTGGGCCGACTCTATCCATTTAGGGTGCTCAAGCCAAGGCGCATACCGATAAGTTCTTAAATAGAAACAGATTAAATTATGAGAGAAAACCATTAATCTACATTGTACATGTACAGTACTGTACTGTATGCATCAAGTACGTGTATAAATAAACCACAGTAGCCACTAGATTCTGTACAGAGCACACGTTATTCAAATCATAAATTTGACAAGAATAATGTCTTCCAGCAACAGTACATTAGGAATGAAAGAATGGGGAATTATGGTCTTACTTGTACATGTACATGTACATGTGTAAATGGTTGGTTATTAGTGTCAAATTCATTTCACAATTATGGATACACTGTACCGGTACACTGTACATGTACATAAAACCGATATATCATACATGTACATGTATGGTATACTGTACGCATGTACAGTATTTAGTCTTTATGCATTTAGCCGTGTACTGTACAGTACAATATGTACTGTGCAGTACATCCTCGACATTGGTCTCAAAGCAACTCCCCATCATATCTGAGGTCATTTGCAATGTAAATGTACATGTACATGTACAGTACACATGTTTCAAGTTGTCTCCATGTCCATGGAAATCAGAAATAATTTCTGATCACCAGTAAACTAATGTAAATTTGTTGTTTGTACAATGTAGAAATGGTCATCTTCAAATCAACAGACAAATGATATAAGTTGTATATACATGTACATGTACGTACATGTACATGTACATGTACCGCTGCACATACTCTCAGTGCTAGCAACAGTTTTTTTTATCACATTTCCTGAAATTCGCCCGCTGTTATCTGAAAGGTTACTTTAAAATATACATCGTTAGCTAGTGCATGCATTACCAGAGCATCTAACACACTTTGTGGTTGCTAGATACAACAAGCTTCCATTTACATGCACCTGTACTGGGCAGTGAGAAATTTTCTAGGGCAACAACACGAGTAGGGGAAGGGATTCTTACACATCAAAGGAACAAAAAGCTTGCTCTAGTTGGAAGGCCTTGTGATTTCCTTTCAATGTCATCCATTCAGTGCACCCGTATTTGTATACTGTACACTGTACATTGCACATCCAGTTCATGCGGTGCTTGGTGTGAACCAGATATCTAGTTTTGGTTTCAGTCAGGGAGGCTCTTCCTCTTTCTCTCTCTCTCCATCTCTCTCTGTCTCTCTTCACCTCGATCTCTCTCTCTCGATCTCTCTTCATCTCTCTCCCTCTCCTGTTCGCTCTCACCTTCTCTCTCCATCTCTCTCTTTCCCTCTTCAGTGTACCATACACATGTATGTCTCTCTGCCTCCTCTCTCCATCTCCCTCCCTGTCTCTCTTTCCTTCTCTTCATGCCTCTGTCCACCTCTCTCTATCCATCTCTCCCAACCTACTGTACAGTACCTCTTCCTCTCCCTCTCTCTTTCGCTCATTCTCTTCTTCTCCCTCTCCCTCCCTCTGTTTCTCTCACTCTCTCTGCCTCCTCTCTCCATCTCTCTCCCTGTCTCTCTTTCCTTCTCTTCATGCCTCTGTCAATCTCTCTCTCTATCCATCTCTCCCAACCTACTGTACCGTACCTCTTGCTCTCCCTCTCTCTTTTGCTCATTCTCTCTCTCTCCCTCTCCCTCCCTCTATGTTTCTCTCACTCTCTCTGCCTCCTCTCTCCATCTCCCTCCCTGTCTCCCTTTCCCTCTCTCCATGCCTCTCTCCATCTCTCTTTCTCTCTATCCATCTCTCCCAACCTACTGTACAGTACCTCTTCCTCTCACTTTCCCTCCCTCTTTCTTTTGCTCACTCTCTTTCCCTCTCCCTCCCTCTATGTCTCTCTCCCTCTCTGTCTTCCTCTCCATTTCCCTCACTGTCTCTATGTCCATCTCTCCATGCCTCTGTCCATCTCTCTTTCTTGAGATCCATCTCTCCCGACCAACATCGTGTACAGTATCACTTCCTCTCACTTCACTTCCTCTCACTTCACTTCCTCTCACTTCCCCTCCCTCTTTCTTGTGCTCACTCTCTCCCTCTATGTCTCCCTCCCTCTCTCTGCCTCCCGTCTCTATTTCTCCCTCTCCAATCTCTTCTTAAGACTCACCATATGATGGACGGCAGCCACTACCTGGGCATAGATGGGCTTGCACTCGGCCTCGCTCAGCTTGCCCTCGTTGGAGATCTTGGTGAAGAGCTCCCCGCCGGCCGCGTACTCCATCACCAGGTGCAGCTTGGCCAGCGTCTCGATCACCTCGTACAGACGGATGATGTTGGGATGGTTCAGCTTCTCCATGCAGGAGATCTCACGGGACAGGAGACGCTGGGTCTTCTGGTCCAGCTTGGTCTTGTCGAGGATCTTGATGGCCACTTTTTCTGTGGGTAAAGGGAGAGGAGTCGAGAGACGGGTACAATGATGAGAACGGACCTTGACATTTTATAACAAACTGGCAGAATGATGCCGGGGTGCTTCAGGTTGCCTCTGCAGTCCTGAGAAGGCTTTTTCTTGGTCTAGATCGGTCTTGTCTAGGACCTTCGTGGCCAGTTTTTTTCCTAGAATGGGAAGGCAGAAGGGGAGAGGAGTGCGGGAGGGTACTCTTAGGAATATTTCTAGCGTACTGGAACTACTGCATTTGATTAAGGTCTGCTATGGTCTGAGAAAGAACTGCCTATGGGAAAGACCGGTATTTGAGAAAAATCCTGCTAGGAATACTACTGTATATAGCAACTATGCTTGAAGAAAACATCAGGCTTTCGGAATGTTTTGAGATTTGCAATAGGGGTCGGTAGAAATGGTATGCGATGTGTTTTGCTTATGGTACAGCAAGCATTTAAGAAGATACGCATATCATATCATACCGGTACACCGTGATGACACAGAAGGGATGACCCTGTCTGTCATTACAGCTTTAAAATGCTGTCCACATGAGTCTATTGAAGCTACATAATATATTGTACATGTGCACTTGCTACTGTACATGTAGTGGACCAAGCAGTCACAAGTCATTTCTGTTATACAGTGTACATACATGTATGTGTACAGTAACTCCTGTTATTGAAAGTGATTTCCCTGTCTGAATCCATTTCTCACACTTCAGAACATACAGTCTATGGAATCTACAATGTACAAGTACCGGTGCCGGTACAATGTACATGGACTGTACTGTACATGTCCATGAACATCGTAAAATGTACTACACTGTACATGCACAGTAACAGTCAGATATCATTCTAATAAACTTGTGCATTATTTCCATAATTTCACACTTTAGTAAAAAAAATCACACTGGAGAAAGAAAAAAAAATCACATTTTGAGGAAAAAATGTCATACTGCAGGATTTTTCCCCCATATGTTAAAAAATTGGAAACAAATTTGAAAAAAAAAATCACCCAAGAGGTAAAAAATGGTCACTGTGTGTGAAAGGGAAAACTGTTTTTTTTCCCAATTTTTCTTTCCAGGGTGGGGTTAACTTTCAATTTCACAGTACTCTGCATACATGTACACTGATGATGTGCATTTATGAGTGCAATGAATCTCATGCCACTCTTTCTCAAGTATTTATTTCACAATTGCAGCTCCTGTCATAAACTGCTCCTTCCCTCTCTGTCTATAATTAGATGTCCCAGCTTTTCCACATGGCGCACACTTGCAGGGGGCTTTGCGCCGGTATTTAGCTGGGAGGGATGGTCGTGTCAACAAAGTCAGTCCTTCCCCAAATCTCTAAATGAAGGCTCTCCTTACTGGTCACGAGCGAGGGCTTGCAGTAGGCTAGCTGACAGTCTGGCTGTGGTCTTTACTTTGTAGGACGGACCACAGAATTTCTTTGGAACGTCAAAAGAGTGTCAGTTACAGAATTCTATACATGGGAACCGTTCAGCGTAGGTCTATATGAATACAATTTTTTATTTTTTTTTCATTTTACGTTAACCTTTGAGAAAGTTCCTGCTACCACTAGGATCAAAACATCTGGCCCTCAGAATTATTTGCATACTTTTTGCATTTTTTTTTGTCAGTAAGCAATGTGCATCTTTTTAGTCAGTCAGCAGTGTTCATCTTTGAAGTCAGTAAGCAAGATTACCGGTACTCAGTACTCAGTAAGTACCGGTACTCAGTAAGCAAGATTACATGCAAGTGTACATGTACATACATGTACTGGTACCGTACACATAAATACTGTACATGTGTACAAAGTGGATGGTTTGTGAAACCACGTACATGTAGGGATGAGATCTAGTGAAGAAGATCTGAATATTACCAACATTTTCAAAGCCTACCGATAGCCTACACACATGTACACATGTACATGTGTACACTGAAGATTTGTAATGATGAATGAGGCAGTGATATGAGGCAGATATCCAGTGATCCCTAATTATAGAAGAAAGCTTCCTTGAACAAGCCTCCCTTTTCTCTTCTAAAAATGATCACACAGGTACATGTACATGTACATGTACATCTGTTAGTAAATAGTGGCTAATATTTTGATCCTACATGTACATGTAGCAAGAATATTTCTCAGAGCCAAAAAGGTCCTTCTAATATTCAAAACATCAGACCTACATGTACATGTACAATGTAGGTACATTTTTGAGCTTTGCATTTTGTTAGTATACTTGGCAGATGGTGACAATTGTACCTTTTCCTCTTGGCTATACAGTAACTGGGCCAATAAGCTAATGTATCCATCTAGGAGTTTTGTCCCACGCCCGGGCTCCTTGCAGAACTCTGTAACCGACCAAGCAGGTCATGGATGACAACTGGGCAGCTTTGTTTACTCGCTGCCTCAAGACTGCTACATGCTCACTGTAGGCTACATGCTTATTAGCTTGGCCGGGCAACGTGCACGTACATGTACAGTACATGCACTTGTACCGTTACGCCATGCCAACATACATACATGTAGTGCCATCTTTACAGGCAGACGTAAGACAGTTTGAGAGAAGATGGAGGAGGAGGAGGAGGAGGAGGAGAAGGAGGAGGAGGAGGAGAGGAAAGCAATGACAGATTACCTAATCGGCTTGCAACAAATCCAAAGCAGTCATTTATCACTGCAAGCACAATATACAAATGTACAGTACATGTGCCGGAGCCCTATATTGACTGGTGGACTGTACACATGTAGAGATGCCGTGAGATTGGAATTGCGTTGAGTGAGACGCCGTTGCTTGACTGTTATCACGATGCAAGGTAGCCGCGTTAGTCAGTGCAAATTGGTGACAACAAAATAAATACATGTACATGTGCAGTGTACAGTACTGTAGCCAGACTTGCTGTTGACTTTTATCAGGAGGTCAGCCCAGCAATAGAAATTTTGATGGCCAAAGGGAGTGTTTGAGGGCCAGGTGGATCTTTTGGTGGCCAGGTGGATTGTTTGGTGGTCAGGTGGATCTTTTGGTGGCCAAAAGGATTTTTTGGTGGCCATGTGAATCTTTTGGTGGCCAAATGGATCTTTTGGTGGCCAAATAGATCTTTTGGTGGCAAGGTGGATCTTTTAGTGGCCATATGAATCTTTTGGTGGCCAAATGGGTCTTTTGGTGGCCAAATAGATACATGTAGTTTGGTGGCCAGGTGGATCATTTGGTGGCCAAATAGATCTTTTGGTGGACAAATAGATAGTTTGGTTGCCAGGTGGATCTTTTGGTGGCCACATGGATCTTTTGGTGGCCAAATAGATCTTTTGGTGGCCAAATAGATAGTTTGGTTGCCAGGTGGATCTTTTGGTGGCCACATGGATCTTTTGGTGGCCAAATAGATCTTTTGGTGGCCAAATAGATAGTTTGGTTGCTACATGTAGGTGGATCTTTTTGTGGCCACATGGATCTTTTGGTGGCCAAATACACATGTAGATCTTTTGGTGGCCAAATAGATACATGTAGTTTGGTTGCCAGGTGGATCTTTTGGTGGCCACATGGATCTTACAGTGGTCAAATATTTTTTTTAACTGAAGCTTTGGAGCTATTTATGGAACTGCATGTACTCTTGCCATGATACTGGAAAATTGAGGCTAGGATTTTTGGACAAATGGATCCTAGCAATAGCAGGCTGGCAGGACCTTTCTCAAAGGCACATGCTGTAGGAAGGGGGATCCCTGAACTTAGAACATACATGTACTGTACATGTACAGTATTCAAACATCAGAAATTGATCACATCTGCCAAGGGAAAAAAGGGAAAAAAACAACAACAGACCGAAAATAACTGTTGAACATGTTTCTGTTTTTATAGTTAATATACTGTACGTACATGTTCATTGCGTGTGTTGACTGTGTTCAATGCAAGTATACCAGTATTATCACAGAACATGAGCAGAACAGATACCCTTGGATTAAAGTGGTCTGTCTTTGTATTTTTAAACATGGAGCCTGTAGATCTATACATGTAAATAGAGGGCTTCTTGCCATGGCCTGCAACCAGGGACCTTGATGGTAGATTACCCGACCATTTGTTATAACAAATAATTCTAGGGCCAATATTTGCTTTCTTTGTACAGTAGGCAGATAATGTACACACGTACACATCCATGTACATGTACACTGTATGTATACGTACAATGTACATGTACTGTACGTGTGTACACATGTACATGCGTACAAATGTACATGTACACTGTATGTATACGTACAATGTACTGTACGTGTGTACACGCGTACATGCGTACAAATGTACATGTACATGTATAGTACATGTACATGTACATGTACGTACAATTACAGCATCATAGACAATGAATGTAGACAATGCAATAGCCTACATGTACGATACAGCATCACAGTTTTTCCTACAAATCTCACCCTTTCTCACTGCATTCAACGTGTCTCATTGCATTATTCTGATGGTGTTTTTTTCCAAAATGAGGCAAATGCCATTTGACCAGTCTCCAGCCTTGGAGCGTCCGAGCTTTCTAAATGTGCGAGATTTGCATTTGAACACATTAAGTTCTGCTCTGCCTTGGAGGTAAAATGCATGGAGGTCTATAGGGCTCTGATTTACATGTATGGGTGACACCCGAGGACAAATGGCAGAGGAAATTGTCTCGGGACAGTTGGAGGCCATCCCCCAACTAGCCTGACTGGCCGGCATCCCCCACAGGACTTGGGGGGGGGGGTACAGTATTCTCCTCGTCACTCCTTGCGGTCGAGCAATTTATTCCCAATTTGTTGACAAAAACACCTTGACAACTTTGAAGGGGATACAAAAACTGTTGCAAAATGCAAACTGCTCATTGACTAAATTGACCTGCAATCATAGAGCTCTATAAATAAACTAGAGTGCGCACTCATCGCGTGATGACAAGGGGACTGCGACGCCATTACCAAGAGGTGCAAATGCATGGATCTCTATGGGGCAAACAAATCAATTTTTGTTACAAAAGAAAGTAGGACATTGAAATTTGCCAATCCCTTGAGGTATTGACCATTTTAGTTTCTGCATTCACAACCTTTCGGCTATAACTTTCCCCATTCATATTACGCGTGATTGCTACTGACATCCGGGCACTTCGAGCTGAAGTTGACCTCTTTGGTAATGGCGGATGCGCGTCCATGTCGGTACACGTTCGTACCGCGCGTTGATAGGGGAGTGCGCACTCTACAGTAGTTTATTTATAGAGCTCTCTATGCCTGCAATACATGAATCTCAAAAGTTAGAGGGCCTTTGAGAAAGGTCCGGCTAGGATCGAAACGTTAGGCCCTCCAACTTTTGAGCCATGACAACTTTGTTAGTCCGGTTTTCAGCCCTCTGTTCATGAAGGTTCACTCAATACAGACCATCTTTCTTCCATCAGATTTGTGGTAACAAGGAGCCCAATGCAAAATGGGGGCCAGCTGAACACTGGCTAACCATCCTTGTGACCAGTGGTCGATTTCACCAAACCCATCGTAACTGACGATCAGTCGATGAGGCAATGAGCGATGCACAGAAACCATACGGCGTATCACAACTTACGATGGGTTATCCATCGTAAGTTGAGTTAAGATCGTCGTAAGGCTTTGTGAAATCCACCCCCCTGGCTAGCAAGTTGAAGGAAACTGGAGTGGGGGTTGGAGGGGGGGGGTGAGGGGGAGGGGGAGGAGGAGGGCGGCAACTTGTGGGGCCGTTACCTTTGGTTAGTGCATGGATGCCCATTTTGACCTGCGAGAAGTTGCCACTGCCAAGTTCACCGCGGATGCGATAGAAGGCAATGCGCTTGCCCAGTGTAATCTCCTTGACCGCCCGGGGGTCATTGTTCAGATCCTCCGTCAGCTTCTCGTAGGGAGTCAGCCGCCGGACCGGGGGCTGGTGAAGGGCGCCCCCGCGCCCGCCATCCTCTTCCGGCAAGGAACGCTCGCTCGTGGTGGTTACCGTGGAGACGTTGGATGGTTGCTCGGTGCTGACATGGCGACCCCGCGCCACTGCGGACGACATGGCACTGTTGCCGTAGGAGTTTTTTTTGGGGGGGGGGGGTTCTCTCCCTTCTTCCTTTCTCTTGGGGGTCAAGGGTCAGGAGTCAGGGGTCGCTGACCTCTCCTCCAGCAGGAGGTTAGGGCCTTCCTTGAAGAACTGTCATAGCTCTCAGTTCAGTGTCTTGTAAGTCAGCAAGTTACTGAACGTCAATCTTCAGGCTTTGGTGTCTGAGCCATTCTGTAGAGGGGATGAACGGAGACGAAAACATCATTGTTGGAGGAAAGAAGAATTACTTGAAATGCACACTGCAATTTATCCAATCAAATGGCACTTTTCAATTACACACGACAAGGCTATTCACAGACGTCACCATGGTTTTCACTCTTGTACCATGTATACCGGAGGTGTGCAATTAAAACTTCCACTGCACGTATACAATGCACGTGTTCATGAATGGCCTCTCATCAGGATACAGGTTGTAGGCTTCTCAATCAATTTCAGGGATTGGGAAGAAACAAACATGCGAAACAGACAACTCTAATTTGATTCTGATACATGTACATGTACATGTACACGTGCATGTACAGTACCGTACCGGTACCTGTACATGTATGTGGTCAGAACAACCTATACAGGCTGGGGTTGAATAAAGCTGGTATGGTACATGTACATGTACCTGTACCATGGGTAGGGCCACCAATAAGCAGCAATAAGCTCATTATTAAAGATTCTGACATACATGTATAATCGGGGAGTATCGCTGACACTTTGCTAAGGGCTCTGGTTACAGCCTCTCAGTTAGTGCAGCAGAAAAAGCCAGGGTGCGTTTTTTTTTAATAATTGCTGTAAGCAAGATTTTCATCAACACAATCCCGTCAGCTTACATGTACCTGTACTTGTCAAGTATGTCTGCACCTTGACTGGTTGGAGGATTAACTTCTAAAGGCTAGCATATGTTAGTACGGCAGTGATCAAGTCCGAGCTCAACTTTGACACTACAGTACCATGTAGTGTTGATGGCCACGGCCACTCAAAAGCTATCGTCTGATCAGAACACCTTAAACCTTCAGGCCAGTAACGAGGGCCATTGTTCTGGCCATATTTGGCCCAGAACAAACTTTTCTACATGAAAAGAATCCACCACAAATAATCCTGACAGTGTCCAGGGCTGTACTTTGCCTGTAGAATTTGACAGCAAGAAGAATAAAAAAAAAAAAAAAAAAAAAAAAAAAAAAGTATAGCTCTTTCCACTTGGTTGGAGAAACAATAAAGCCAAGTGGATGATTGAAAAGATCTATTTGACCGCCGGGGAATATTTCTCTAGTGGCCTGTGTCTCAATGAGTGAAGGATCAGGATCAGGCATTTTTGGTTACATATTGATGTGCATGTCTGAGGGCATGATGACCTTTCTGCCAGACTTAAGGCCTTTACTTCCTTCAGTTATAGCCTGAATGTGAGTGGGATGGCCAGAAATGTGATCCACAGAAAAGGTCAAACACAGAAAGGAAAAAACTGACTGGGAACTTTGAATTTTTTGGGGGAAATTGGCAAAGAAATCTTTGACTGGACCGGGCCTTGAATCAGAGACCTCTATTTGTGCGTACCAGCGCTCTTACACACACTACTCTGAGCTACTGTACAGTACTGTACATACAGGAACATGGATGTAGTGTGTGTATAGTATGTACAGTATCCAGCAGCCAATTTGAAGGCCAGCAGCTAATTTCAAGAAAAGTTGCTCAAGTTATGAAACATACAAATGTTGCATAAGTCTTGCGCCTCTATGACTCTTTTAAGTAAAGTGATATAATACAAAAATGTTGCACACTGCTTACTGACTAAAATTACCAAAATGCAAATTATCGCAAAATTTAGTGGGCCTGACATTTCGATCCTTCATGTAGCAGGACCTTTCTCTGCCTTTGAGAAAGGTCCTGCTAGGATCGAAACATCAGGCCCACTAAATTTTGAGACTCTTTTCAGTAACATTTATTTAGCAAAGACAGCAAAATGTTGCGTAAGTTACATGTACACAACAAAATGTTGCGTATGCAACATTTGAAGTTTCGTGAAATGGACTACATGTACATCACCTTGGACGGTGGCCTTCCCAAATACATACATGTACATGTAGTCAACTAATCTTTCCAGGGTGGGCGCCCCAATTAACCAAAGAACAAAGTTGTTATCAGAATCATCAAGAAAAATATTAATGCATGGTAGGGATGAAATGGTTCTAGATGAGGCACATCTGCTCATTAGACTACCGTTCATGTACAGTAATCAACACAACTTTGGACTTTCCCGCCAGCCTTGCATTGTATCTCTCGTGTTTTTGATTTCAACAACAGGTCTAAAGTCATAATGCCTGACCTTTCATGTAAAGTCTAGTTGCTGTTGTTTTTTTTGTTTTTTTTTATTTCTTCAAAAAGATTGGGAATAAGCAGAGCCCGGAGCTACATGTATGGTACATGTACATTGTACATGTACGCACCTGTCCCTCCAGGGAGCAAGTCAGTATGTGCATGCATGGATATGGAACATGTCATGGCATGACTTGGGATGAAGCACATACAATTAATGCATTGACTTACTGTAATGGGCTTCTCCTTGACTATAATTCATCTTTGCTGGAGACTATCAAAATACATTGTTATTGATGTACATGTACATGTACTCTACATACATGTACATGTACAGTACTGTACATATGTATGCGCACATTTCTTGCACAGTAGAAATAATGGAGTACACATGGAGTACACATCAACCAACAATTAAACAAAACACCTGCTATACAAAATGTACATGTACAACTTACATGCATGTATATGTATCAAGTTGTACTGCACATGTACAACAAATGTACACTGTACACTGTACATGTACATGTACATGTACATGTACAGTACCGGTACATGTACCAGTATATGTGCATGTACAGTATGTACATGTACAACTTAATGTTGCAAACATTCAACATACGAGTACAGTACACATAATGGTACTGTACATGTACATGTACAGTGTACAGTACATGGGTACAGTGTACAGTACATGGGTGCAGTGTACATGTACATTTGTGTACATGTACATGTTCATGTGTACTGTGCATGTTCATTTACATGTACATGTACAATGTATGTACATGTACATGTACACACATGTACCGGTATGATACAATAAACAGGCGTGTACAGTGGAACGTCGCTACACTGTATACCTGGTAATGAACATCCCGGGATCCCTCAATGAAAATTGTTCGGTATAGCGGTAATTCGTTATAGCAGATGCGCCCATATATTTTGTACACAAAAATCGGGAGCCAAAGGGCATGTTCGTTATAGCCGAATGTTCGGTATATCGGCGTTCGTTTTTGCATGGAGCTACATGTACATGTACTGTACATGTACGTATAGCTCCATGGTTATAGCAACATTCCAAGTGTACAGTACAGTATGTACACATGTAGAGATCCAAGAATTTCATGATACATGTACATCTTTGAAACCATGGATAAGCTCTGGCTTATAGCCTTGGACCCCATTTGGAAATTTGATTGCATAGCAATAAGTATGCACCTCTGCGCGTACACATGTACATTTTGTAGGCTTTGGCTGCACAGTTGGCCACCGCATTTCCTATCATTATGTACACGTCTACATGTACATTTAAATGTACACGTATAGTGTACATGTACATTGTACATGTACATGTACATGTACATGTACAAAAACATTTCAACAGTGCCGCTAAACATTTAGCTTGTACGTGTGCACATGTATATTCAGCTGCTGGATGGCTAAGATGTAGCCATAGCCTCAGGTGCAAGGAATTGTAAAAATTGTACTGGGCTACATGTACATGAAACAAACAAACAAACAAACAAACAAACAAACAAATATGTGTACATGTACAGGATTTAATTTAATTCATTTCATTTATTATTTCGCAGGTAATCAACTGGCACAAGCACAAATAAGACTTAAGGCTTTGCATGGTGGGTGAATCAATATAGGAAGGTTTGCGGTGACATCATGTATAAGATCTCTTAAAGAAGAGGTGTGGTTCTGAAAAGAACCTGAGTGGTGACTCGACGTTTCGACCAGTATGCTCTGGCCGTCATCAGGAGAATGTCTTGGACTCGGTGGTGGAACTCCTTATGTGCCGGTGGTTGCTGAGACGGGAAGGCGGGAAAGATAATCCTCTGGGGAGGCTTATCCTAAGGGGGCTTTGGCACAAGCATAAAATTCAAAAGCAAACCAACGGTAGAAACAGAAACATGAATACAACCGAACAGTCTTAAAAACACCCCTGAAGGATTGCCTCAAACTAAAGCGAACTAAATCACTGTCTAGAGGCTCTCCAGAAATGTCAACAGTAAAGAAATCAAAAAAAATTATTCTGTATTATTTATAACCTGCCAATTCTTTCATCAATTTGTCCCCTTAGTATACACTGAACAAATTATACATGTATGTACTGTACAATGTACATATACATGTACACGTGTACATACCGGTATACTGTAGTTGTAATGCAGTTTGTGTTTACTGTTTACTGTTTACCGTAACCTGGGTGAGATCCAAGGAAAAGACAGGCAGTAGGAAAGGGATTATACAGGTACATTGTACATACATAGTAGAAGGGACGATCAAAGGGGAAAGGTTCCAAAAGGGAGAGGTGAAGGATGGGAACCAAAATAGAAGGTTTATCAGTAAATACATGCACATATCTGAATGGAAACACGCATGGCATTTGCCCTCCACATATGGATGACAGACGACAGGACAAGGATGGCTGAAATCATTTCAAATTGCATTTGAGCATTGCTTAACATCTGCTGCAGTGTACAGTTCATGTACATAGTGCGTGCATCTGACTAAATGCCGATGACTGTTTTAAGGTCAATGTCAGTGAACTTTGTAAATGATAACCAACTGAGCACATACCATGTCACTTTTGGCTAAGTTATAATCTCAGTCATCTTCTGCCAAGGGCAAAAGAAAACCCAACCCACCCTTCGCTGGCTATCAAGTGTGTACTGTGTACCGGGTAAGCAATAATGTAACACACATACAGAGTACACATACAGAGTGTGAATGTAATGCCATCATGCCATGCCATCTACAGTTGTACATGTACATTGTATATGTCAGGCATAAAGCGTTGACCTACATGTATGGTAGGAAGGCACTAGTGCATGGCTAGATGGTACATGTACATGTATGGTGTAACTGCTTCATAATGGGTCATCCGGTTTTGGAGCGCCAGTGGTGTTGCTACATATATGTACATGTACAATGTACACGTATAGACGTACATGTACGTGCCCAGCCAACACAAAGACTCTTCTCAGCCTAACACAAAACAATAAATGTAGCATGACAAAAGCCACACAGACATCGGATTGTGTCGGGTTTGACTCACTTTGGTTTGGTACACGTATTTGTTCCCAATTATTTGGCGAATTTAGAAAACTGATTTGAAATTTTTTTCAAAGAAAACTTTGACTGGACCGGGACTTGAATACGAGACCTCTGTATTAACGTAGGAGTGCTCTTCCATCTGAGCTACATGTATCCAGCCCTTAGATGTTGGCCTCCCTAATAGTCAACTAGTCTTTGCCGGGGTGGAGGGCGCCAGTCAGTAGCATTATCTCCAGGGACCACCCCCCCCCCCTTTTCATTCAGATGCAAACAACTAATTGTTGTAAACCTGGCTACGGCAGCTAAGGGTAAGCTTGGGCAGTTTTTCGGTTTTTCGGTTTTTCCTCTTTTTCTCCCGGTTTTGCCTTGAATTTAGAAAATGGCGGATTATTTAAAACAAAACCTACATGTACGTGGTGCTCATGGGCACTTAAAAGTAGCCTCGAGTGAAGTGGTTGAGGACCAAGGAGAATGATATCAGTATCGGTCTCTTGTGATGACATGGGGCTTAGCTGGGTTGGAACAGGGCTGGATTTCACAAGGCCTTACGATGTATCGTAACTCAACTTACATGTACGATGGATAACCCCATCCTAAGTCATGTACGTTGTATGGTTTCCGTGCATTGCTAATCGTCTTGCAATTGATCCCAAGTTAAGACGAATTTGGTGAAATCAATCACAGAACTATTTGTTCAAGAGGTCAGCTAGTCCGCCAATTTCAACCGGCTTGTCAATTCTTTTCAACTGGCCCACATTCTGCAGTGGGTTGGTTGCCAGATGGGGATCCTTGGAGTGGTTTGGAGGCAAACAGAACGGCATCAGTGCCAGAATCAACCCATGACATGAAATTTTCAGCAGGGAAAGCACTGACGCCACTGAGCATACAGTGGGCATGTTGAGTAGGACCACGGCTGGCAAAAAAAACCCTCATTGAATTACATTCTCAGTCAATGAATGCAAATCTCATCGCATTTCAATTTATCTGGATCATTCAGCATTCGCATGACTTATTCATTTTTTCAAAGAAATGGAGGGCCCGATTTCCTGATGTTTTGATCGTACATGTACTACCAAGGCTTCCATTAAATTAATGAGCCCATAAAAGTTCTACATGTGTTCATGTACATGTACATGCAGTTAACAGACCACAGGAAATCCACTTCTAACATGAACTGTTAAATACATGTATGTACAACGTATATGTGTACTGTACTTCAATCTCTCCAGAAGCAGAAGATCAAGAATTCAGCCGGTGAGACACTTGGTAAGTGAGAGAACATCAGTAATCAAAGACCATCTGCTGTTAACATTCTCCAAGGCAAAGATTGATGAGTCTCGGCTGGGTGTATATATTATCTGACAGACTCAAGTTGAATGGACTCCAAGCCCGGGCTGGAAAGGGGAGGGGAGGGGGGGGGGGGACTTACAGTAATACTGTACATGTACATGTACAGTGTACACATGTAGATCTCTCACTGTCAAGAAGCTGACAGTCTACAAATGAACTCCTCTATTACTGGACAGACAGGAAGGTACTCTACATGTAACTCTGATCTTTGGTCATCATGTCGATCTTTGGTCATCACGTGATGCAAAAAGGTTTCAGATCACACTGGCATCCAGCGCCACTGTATACACACAGGGTGTACAACTGTACAGTTTACATGTGTGTGAATGGCAGTGGTCTTTTGGTAATTATGGACATGTACATGGGGTGAACCAGCATGTGGAGACGTCTGGCATATATTGGTTTGCTCATGAATATTAACATTGTCTGTTCCTTCCCGACAATACTGTGCTTGTTTTCAACATTGTTGGTGCCGAAGGCTCCTCTAACTCAGCTCACTTCTCATAAATGTTGCATTTATGGAGAGTTTTCTGCCTTTTGAGAGAAAATACATACATATACCATGTACATGTACATGTAAATTATGTACATCACACAATCACATGTACAGTACATCAAACTCAAGAATTCGTAGGGCCTGATGTTTTAATCGTACATGTACTACTTAGCACCTGGGACATTTCTCAAAGGCATTTAAGACAGCTCCTGCTAGGTGGAAAGTTTGCGGTGACACCAAGAAGTGTGGCTCTGAAAAGAACCCGTAGCTCCAGCTACATGTACATGTACCGGTAGGATCGAAATGACATGCCCTCCTAATTTTCTTTTAGATTCGCTTTATGGTCATTTTAGTCAGTAAGCAGTTTGCAACATTTATGCATACACTGATACAGTATTACTGTATTACATGTACAGTACATGTACAATGTATACAGTATGTACAGTACATGTACAGTGTACATGTACCGGTACACTGTACATCAAAATCATGCTTATGGTCTCGCGATGGAGAAAACTGAAGAGAACTTTGTTGCCCATGTTCATTGTACAGTACTTTCTTCTTGAGGCAGAGAGCTCAGCTGTTTGCCATTGTGAGCACTGGGCTCCAAGCAGCTATACAGTATCATGCATTCATGAGGCTCTGATGACACCCTGCAATGAGGCAGTGAAACACGGTTCGTAGGCCAGACTCCTCTGAAGGGATTGGCTCAGCAACCTGCACTGGACTGGACCGTCTTATCTGACATCGATGCACTGTACAGTAAATGGAGATGTGATACAAGGATCTGGGCCACTCAGGGATGATGAAAGCTTCATGTTACATGTACATGACTACATGTACATGTTCCTTCATATGTACATGTGTACATGTACATGTACATCTGTACATGTACTATTTCATCGCACATGTACATGTACATGTACATGTACATTGTACATGTATACATGTACATGTACTGTACATACATGTACACTACACTACAGTACATACATACATGTACATGTACATGTACCCCCATGTACATATATGTACTCTACAATTCTCAATGCATGATGCTGCTTATACTGAAAGCATACATTTTTGAGTGGAGTGAAAGGGTGGTACAACTTTTAGCTACTGTACATACGTACATGTACATGTACATGTACATGTTCATGTACACAACTACACATACAGTGTACATGTATACATGTACATGTACATGTAGCAGAGCTGTCATTGTCTGTTCATCCAAGCACTGCGGGTGATGTACAATCATGTACATTATGTCAATTGATGTTTACAAGCTTACAAGCATGTACATGTACAGGTACACTGTATGTACATGTACATGTATACAGGTACACATGTACAGGTGTGTACAGGTACAGTGTATAAAGTATACATACATGTACACATTTGTCTACCGGTCTACTCTACTCTCCTTTCCTGAAACACTAAACCAAGTTGCATCTTGGTCTTCTTCTTTTGTACTGTACATGTACATGTACTTCCTGTTGTCTTCGGCAGTTCCTCTGCAAAATTTGGAATGGGGGGGAGGGGAGGAGAGCAATTTGTAGTAGAGCACCTCGGATGTCAGTGTGCTCCCACTCAGGGTGTCTTGCCTTACGTCTTGATACCAGCCTAGGGAGGACATTGTACACTGTCTAACTGGCAAATGGGACAGGCCATGTAAAAGTAAGGCTACATCATGTACATGTACATGTACATGTACATGTAGTATTGTACCAAATACATGGTGTACATGTACTGTATACATTGTACATGTACAATGTACATGTACACTATACACATGCATGTACTCAGTTCAGAGTACATGTATACATGTACATGTGGCGTACAGTTGTACACATGTTTACTGTACTGTACAATGTACATGTAGAGCATTTATACCAACTGGTAGTACACATTTGGGTGCATAAAATATACATCCCATCTAATCCTAACCCAACCCATCCCATCTAATCCCATCCCGTCCAATCCCAGTATCCCACCCTTACCCATCCCATACTAACCCATCTCATCCCATCCAATCCTACCCGAAACCATCCCATCAACAGCCAGCTCTCTTCATCCCTCCTTGTTCTCCTTTCCACTCTCATGGCCTCACCCAGCCCCCATGCCTGTCCACCCTGTTGGGGTGCCATGGATGACCGTGCAACCAGCTCTCTCCATCCCTCCTTGTTCTCTGCCACTCTCATGGCCTCACCCAGCCCCCATGCCTGTCCACACTGTTTGGGTGCCATGGATGACCATGCAACCATCTCTCCATCCCTCCTTGTTCTCTGCCACTCTCATGGCCTCACCCAGCCCCCATGCCTGTCCACACTGTTTGGGTGCCATGGATGACTGTGCAACCATCTCTCCATCCCTCCTTGTTCTCTGCCACTCTCATGGCCTCACCCAGCCCCCATGCCTGTCCACACTGTTTGGGTGCCATGGATGACTGTGCAACCATCTCTCCATCCCTCCTTGTTCTCTGACACTCTCATAGCCTCACCCAGCCACCATGCCTGTCCACACTGTTTGGGTGCCATGGATGACTGTGCAACCATCTCTCCATCCCTCCTTGTTCTCTGCCACTCTCATGGCCTCACCCAGCCCCCATGCCTGTCCACACTGTTTGGGTGCCATGGATGACCGTGCAACCATCTCTTCATCCCTCCTTGTTCTCTGCCACTCTCATGGCCTCACCCAGCCCCCATGCCTGTCCACCATGCCATGGATGACCGTGCAACCATCTCTCAATCCCTCCTTGTTCTCTGCCACTCTCATGGCCTCACCCAGCCCCCATGCCTGTCCACACTGTTTGGGTGCCATGGATGACTGTGCAACCATCTCTCCATCCCTCCTTGTTCTCTGCCACTCTCATGGCCTCACCCAGCCCCCATGCCTGTCCACACTGTTTGGGTGCCATGGATGACCGTGCAACCATCTCTCCATCCCTCCTTGTTCTCTGCCACTCTCATGGCCTCACCCAGCCCCCATGCCTGTCCACACTGTTTGGGTGCCATGGATGACCGTGCAACCATCTCTCCATCCCTCCTTGTTCTCTGCCACTCTCATGGCCTCACCCAGCCCATTGCCATACTACTGTACATGTACATGTACATGTATTTTTCAATGCTTTCTCTGTCTGCCTCTCTTTGGTATCTCTTCCACTCATCATTCATCAATGATTCATTCAAGGTCTCTCAGTTTAAGCCCCAGGAGCCTCAGTCATGTTTTTTTTTAAAGGCCTGATTAATATCAATGCATTAAAACATTGATGGTCTTCCAATAACTTAAAATGCAAATCTTAGCCTCTGAAGTTAGCATGTAATACATGTACCAGTACATCAGTATGTACATGTACCAGCACCTTTGCATGCTAATTGCATAGAGTACATCTTTTCACTTTATAGAGGCCTACGGTTTTTTCTGCCAAGTATATGTACAAACTGTACATGTAAAATAAAACACTAAGGACAAGGTGAGTGTAGGGAAACCAAAAGTGGTCTTATACACATGTATAGGGAGGTGGTATTTCAGTGGGGTGCGTTTAGAAACAGAATGTCCTTTCTGCTGGTCGCTAGAAAAAGGGCAAAGGAGACACTGGCTTCGGTTGCTTGCATACAATCCATGCTCTTCATTGATTCTCATGTACAATTTGAACTAATTGTGTGTGCATGTACATGTACTGTACATATGCAGTACATGTGGATGCGATGTGATCTTAGTACTCAACCAAGACTATTGTGTGATCCTATTGAGCAGAGCGTGATGGTTGGTAACACTGGTCATCTTTTGAGAACCCGCCCATAAGCTTGCCAAAGATGACATCCCTTGCCCACACACACCGACATACATGTTTGTACAGTAAAATGTCCAAACAGCACCAAACACAGAGTGCTTTGTGCTACAGCCAGAGCTGACTACCAGTACAGTGTGTACAGTATTGATTCTCTCATTGTGTGGATGGCATGCTTACCACAAATCACCTTCGCTGTCTCTTAAGACAGCTACAATAGTGTCTGCTTTGTATTTGTACATGTACATCATGTACACTGTAGATGGAAAACAACATGTCTTTGGATTGCGTTAAAACACACACGTACGTGTATACACACATTTTCACTTGTGACGTGCTGTCCGAACGCGCACCACTGCTGTGGCAGAAACCAATGCCGACCAATGTCCACACAGTCAGCCCAGCAACAACCCACTTTCCTGCAATTGCTTTGTGTTCATAGTGAACACACCGCGGTACTCCGGGCTCAAATCAAATGAGGGTAGAGAAACAGTTGGTAAAAGGTGTTTTTTTTTTCCTGAAGAAAAGTTAAGAAAAAAGGAGGAAAAGGGAAGAAGATAAGACGTATTCGATGGCCAAGATCTCATCTCCCTTGAAGTGAGAGATCTTTCAGGGTCTCTTACATGTACATGTACAGTGTACATGTATGTATCTCCTGCATGCTATGGATGTACCACGGGGGGAAAGGCACCGAGAGTGAACAGATGCCTGCGCTCGATTTCATCAAACTCATCATACATTGTGTACATTTGTAAGTGTATTGCAAGAAGATGAGTGATGCACAGAAACCATACGAAACCGTACATGTATCACAAGATACATACATGTATCCTCCAATAACCGGTTTTCGACGATATAAGGACTTTTCTTCAAACTGAACAATGTGGACGAAAGTATCACACTAAAAGAGGTCTCAGTCACTTTCTCCACACCACAGACTATTAGAATAATCATAGAGAAGGTTGATCAAGCCTGTCACTTCCGTAAGATTACCCGGTTTTGTTGACGTCCGCGGCGCACCGCGCAGTAAGCATCGTCACCTATTTTCGTTAGTGGTGTTTAGTAAGGTGTCCCAGTGTAGCCAAACGCAAAATAAATTCTTAAATTAACTCAAAATGCTGTGTGGCACTATTAAATTCTTCCCTGTATGTTTTTTTGTGTTCATCTTTGTTTTTGTTTTTCCACACTGCTTCTAACACTTTCCTCAAATCATTCATAATTTATGCTTAAAACATATTGGTCTTGTTGATGTCTTCTTTTGTGACGTTTAAAAAAACTCCACAATCCTCTTTCTCACTGCTTCTTCAGTTATAACCTTTCCAAATTTCACTCAAGAGACACATTTCCTCCTTCTTGGTACTTTCTCTAGCTGCTCTTTAATTTGTTTCATTTTTTTTAAAAGCCTATTGGGCCATGTTACTTTTTGTCTTTAAAGAATAATAAATTTTTTTTTTTTTTAAATTATATAAGCGAGACGCCCTATAGTAGCCTCCATAGTTTTTACCCAGAACGGACTGCCTCAAGTTGCGTGATATATTTTTTTTCTACGGATGTTGGGGTTTGTTATGGTAAACTCAGATTTTTTTTAGGACCAACAATAAAGAAAACTGGAGCTTCGAAGCAACTGCCAATTTTGTACCTAGGAAAATAGACCCCTAAAGAGCAACTTTTTGAATAACACGAGTTTGGCCAACTGGAAAAGCCTTAAATTTCCACATTTTCGGTGACGGACAAGAGCAGGAAACCAACTGTAAGATATGAAGTCTGAGATCGTTATACGGAGTTGTTTTCATAGTGCGATGTGAGTTAGAAGTCTAAGCGTCGAAAACGTGTAGCGTCGAAAACGGGGGTTCCCACGATACACATGTGTACAATGAGTTATTCATCGTACAGTAAATTGAGTAATAATATAAAATGTTGCAAACTGTTTACTGACTCCAAACTGACCAAAATGCAAATTTCTCAAAATGTACTGGGCCTGACGTTTTGATCCTACTAGCAGACCCTTTCTCAATTCGGCCTTTTAGAAAGGTCCTGCTAGGATCGAAGCATTGTCAGCAATCAGAGAGCACAAAACTGGTGCATGATAGGAAACCAGTACCTATCCACGGGCACATCACAAAATTGCATCACATGTACCATAAATGCAACCCACACAGAAACGGAAGGACTTCTTTTTAAAATTTTAATTTGAAAGAGGTCAAATATTAGTACATGTACAATGTATGTAAGTAACAAAATCAAATGTTGGCAATCTCATCAAAATAGAGTGCACACTCCATTGTGTCTTCATACAGTCTACAAATCTAAAAAAAAAAATTGTTTAAATAAATTACATGTACATGTACATGTAGATGGTCTTCCGTTTGTAGTATCCTAGCAGGACCGTTCTCAAAGGCAGAGAGTCGATGACAGAACCGATCGAGGAAGGGAGAGGAGTAACAAGATATGGACAACAGAAGATGAGCATAGGAGGAGAGCTGGTAGATACTGAAGATAAGAAAGGGAAGGCTAAGCAGTAGGGAAAGATTTCTAAAGGGGAAGATGAAAAGGAAAAGAGCAAAGGGGGAAGCCAAGGAGCTGAACATAAAAGAAGTTTTGTTCACTCAAAAGAAGTCCATGCATGGTGGGCACCTCCTTACAACAGTACAATTGTGTAAATGTTTGACATTTCTATCAATCTGATCAAATAGGGGCCTTAAGCCGCGTCCGCACTGGACTTATTTGTTACCGAGCCCGTGGGTAACATTCCAATGGGTAAATCTTCCCGGCGTCCGCACTTGGACTTTCGACTCGGGTAAACTAACCGAGACGACGCAGTAAAACTAACCGACTGGCGCATATAAACGCAAGAGGGCGCTATGGTGGTGACCTTTCACCGGATGTAAATACCATAAAACTACGACACGTCGACCCTGCTCGAAAAGTAAACAACATTGTTGTATTGGGACCATGGCACGTCACGTGGTATTTAGGGCCTCTGGCAATGCGGGGCGCCGGATGTGGTTTTTTACCGAGTCGTTTACCGAGACGTCGTGTCCGGATTGGACTTTTCGGCTCGGTTAAACTGACCTGGTCAATTTAACCGGGCAGAAGTTGGTCGGTTAAACTACCCACTGGAGTCGGGTAAGTTACCTGGGAGGAAAACTTTCTGGCTGTCCGCACTGGACTTAAAATGGTCAATTTACCCATTTGCTCGGTTAGTTTACCCATTTTAAGTCCAGTGCGGACGCGGCTTAAGTATCAGTGCTTCAAGCATGTTGCAAACTGCTTGCAGTTGCAGATTGACCTGATATCATACAAGAAGGCCTGACATTTCCATCCTTGCAGGACATTTCTCAATGGCAGAATTAAGTAATTTGCTTTTGAGGAAGATCCAGCTTCAATGAAGATTCAAAACGTGATGCCCTTTAACTATTTTTATTTTTTTTATTTCACGAATTTAAAAATACATGTACAGCTGTATATATTTATACATGTACAATGTAAACATAGAGTGCATTGTGTCTTGATAATAGCAGACCCTTTCTCAAAGGCAGAATTGTTTTAGGAATTCACTTTATAATGGCACAGTGTGCTTACTGTGCTAACATTTAATCCAAAGACCTACATGTACATGTACATGTACCGTATGTAACATGCTTCCTTTTCCAGGTACATGTACATGTACATACATACATACACATGTACATGTACATGGTGTATGTGTATGATGTACATGTACATGTATGCCGATAATGTGTCCAAAGTCCTGTGTTACTTACATACATGTACTGTACATGTATAAACCATGCAAATGATCAGACTCATTGCTACCCAGTATTATGGCATGAGATGTACATGTACGTAACATGTACCGGTACGTATACATGTACCCGGTATGTACGGGTAGCTGATACATTTATATTGCTGGTTTGTACTGCACTTGCTATGACTGACCGGCTGTTCCTCTGATTACACATGAATACACTTCATGTGTACATGTACATGTATGTATATTGTTCACGTGTACAGTATGTATTGTACGTATACACGGGTATGTGTATTGATCATGCATTGTAGAATCAGTACAATCCTGACATTTCAAGATGACAAGTGATTTGTGAGTACCGGTACACCATGGAGGAACTTATTCCTCCATGGGTACACTAACAGTGGTACAAAGTAGGTAACCACTGTACATACAGTGTACCGGTATAGTGTGTAAGTACATGTACAGTGTAAGTACATGTACATGTACAGTGTAAGTACATGTACAGTGTTTAAGTACTGTACATGTACAGTGTGTACCGGTAAGTAGTGTACACGTACAGTACATGTAAGTACAGTGTGTACCGGTAAGTACGGTGTGTGTAAGCAGTGTGTGTGTATACACCCAAACATTCCATTGTACAATGTACATGGTGTACATGTATGTATGTACATTACATGTTCATGTACAACTACTGTACAATTGTACACATACATGTGTGTGTACACATGTTCATTGTACGTGTACATGTACATGTACATTGTGTACATGTAAATACCTGTATGATGCATGTACACGTATGCATGTACATATACATGTACATACATGTACTGTACATGTATGTGTACATTTGTACAGTACATGTACCTGTACCGGTACATACACAAACACAATATTGCTCAAATCAAAGATGAATTGTTGATAAAAAGATAAAAAGTTGAATATGATCAAATCCCACTAAAAGTAATATTTCATATTGAAGGTGTCCACACATGCACACACAAGTGGAGTTCGAATCGCGATTGAATCCCGATGCACATAATTGCGTTCATTTGGGTCATTGGAAACGGCCCTTTTGTGGTGGCTATAAGTGCTGTGGTCAAACCCCTTTGGGCCATTCAGTTCCGTCTACTTGGGGAAATGCATCCCAGGCCCATTAGCATGCTTACTGTAGGCAGACATCTGGTTGAGTGTTGTTTTAATGGTTGGTTACCTACCTATGAATGCATAATATAAACCGTCAATCAAATCCCCAGTGACACTGTGTAAATTTATGAGTGGGTGGGTAGGGGAATAATGGGTACAGCACATGTACGTACTCTAAATGTACATGTACATGTTACTGTACATGTACATGTACACATGTATCAACATGTACACACCGGTACATGTACCGGTGTGCACAGTACATGAAAATGAACGTTTTATTTGCCTGCACTGTTTACTATGGATGTACATGAAGTCATGAACTGTACTGTACATGTACATGTACACTCACTGTACATGTGTACATGTACATTTGTACATGTACTGCATCTGTACACACTACACAGGTAATATGTAAATGTACAACATGTCATGTACAGTGCATACTGATGCAAGGCAAAATCAACAATACATGATCCAAAATGGTCATTATTTTTAGGTACATGTATCACTCGCACTCATATATGTACATGTACGTAACATGTACCGAGGCTTCGTCCTGCAGTGGACTGAGAGTGAGAATAGCTGACGAGGACAAATTTAGATGGTCAAGATGATGACAAAGACAACGACAATGACAAAGATGACGATGATGATGAATTGATGATGTCTTGAGGTGTGCTTTTTATGCAATTGTTTCATTCATAAATGATTCCTAAATTTGTGAAAATTCCAACTACATGTACATGTACTATAGTGTACATGTTCATGTACCGTGTACATACATGTATAACTACATGTAGGATAAAACATGCAGGGGGTTGTACTGTACATTGTTGCACAGAACTTACTATAATTGTTGCAATTAATGCTTCCAATAGTAAACATATGTACATGTACATGTATGTATACATCATTAATTTATACAGTACATGTACATATGTACAGCATAGCCCAGAGAAGTTCCAACTCCCCACAGTATGCAATGCTATTATACACAGCCTAATTGAAGAAAGCCTTGCATCTAGGCTGTCCATTGGGGCTATTGGTACTGTACATGTAGCGGGCTCTAGGTCCTATAATTAAAAGTGTGTCCTTCACTTGGGGGCAGCTACATGTACATGTACACAATGTACATGAACATTCAGTAGGCCCTATGTAATGTACACAGTACATACATGTACTGTACGTATGTATGTACAGAACATGTACCGGTACTATACATTGTATAGAATTTACACATGTACATGTACCAGGTGCATGTACATGTACTGTACATGTACATGTATGCATGTGCAGTGGAGTGCAGTGGAATGCAGTGATGCAGTCATGCACATGTGTATCATTTGTTCATTTGGACAGCAAAAGGGATCTCCCCACACAAATAATATAGGGCTCCTGCAGATGTAAAGTGCGTACATGTACATGTACATGTACACTGTACGGTGTATACATGTACATGTACTGTACATGTACATGTACATGTACATGTACATGTACATGTACATGTACATGTACATGTAAGTACAGAGCAGTACTTACATACATGTACATGTACATGTACATTAGTTTACTCTATATGGCTATATTTGTACACTTGGTTGCACTGGCTAAGTATAATGTACTGCACAAATTAAATTTCAAACTCTTACATCTTGCCTCACCACTTTACGCAGACACCAATGAAGCAAATACTAATGGAGCCATACTAAAGACACAGCCTTCATGGCCACGTACATGTACACTGTACATGTACGTGTAGTCGAGTACACTGTATACGAACGTAACCTCCCCCAAGTTACTCAACTGAATTATTCAAAGCTGGGCATTTTTTCTTGGGCACATGGCACCACCAGGCTTTGAACTGACGTCCCTGGTAAGCTACTCTAAGGAACCCCCTCCTCAATCCATCCCTGTACATATGCACATCACAGGGCTCGGCCTCACGGTTTTTATCATGCCTTAGCTCTCTCCTCTCCCTCCCGCCTGGGGGATGATATTTCTTTTTAATATGGACTTGCCACATCTGTGTGGGATGCCTAAATGTATATTAATAGACTTTAGTTGCTGTAATTGTGTTAGGGATTGACTTGGAGACACTGGAAGATGACAGCACAACTGGAATTTGGCGGCGATGGCAGAGACAGACGGAGACAAAGATGGAGGCAGACACAGAGGCAGAGACAAAGATGGAGGCAGAGGCAGAGGCCTCTAGAGCCAGAGGCAGAGGCAGAGGCAGACTATACAAAGATGGAGGCAGAGGCAGAGACCTCTAGAGGCAGAGGCAGAGACAGAGGCAGACTATACAAAGATGGAGGCAGAGGCAGAGGCAGAGGCAGAGGCAGAGGCAGAAAGTGACAAAGATGGAGGCAGAGGCAGAGGCAGAAAGTGACAAAGATGGAGGCAGAGACAGAGGAAGAGGCCTCTAGAGTAGAGGCAGAGGCAGCTACAAAGATGGAGACAGAGGCAGAGACAAAGGAAGAGGCAGAGTGAAAGATGGAGGCAGAGGCAGAGGCCTCTAGAGGCAGACTGAGACAAAGATGGAAGCAGAGACAGAGGCAGGGACAAAGATGGAGGCAGAGAGTGACAAAGATGGAGGCAGAGGCATAGATAGAGGCAGGAGCCTCTAGAGTAGAGGCAGAGGCAGATACAAAGATGGAGACAGAGGCAGAGACAGAGGAAGAGGCAGAGTGAAAGATGGAGGCAGAGGCCTCTAGAGGCAGACAGAGACAAAGATGGAAGCAGAGACAGAGGCAGGAACAAAGATGGAGGCAGAGAGTGACAAAGATGGAGGCAGAGGCAGAGACAGAATGTAGAGGCCTCTAGAGGCAGAGTGAAAGATGGAGACAGAGGCAGAGACAGAGGCTGAGGCAGAGTGAAAGATGGAGGCAGAGACAGAGAGAGCCAGAGACAGAGTTAAAGCCGGAGGCAAAGGCAGAGGCAGAGGCAGACAGAGACAAAGACAGGGGAAGAGGCAGACAGAGACAAACACAGCGACAGAGACAAAGACAAAGACAGAGACAGTGGCAGAGACAGAGGCAGAGACAGACGGAGGCAGAGGTAGAGGTAGAGACAGGCAGAGGCAGAGGAAATGGCAGAGGAAGAGGCAGAGGAAGAGGCAGAGACAGACAGACAAAGACAAATACGGAGGCAGAGGCAGAGGCAGAGGCAGAGAGAGAGATGTAGACAAAGATGGAGATGTGACAGAGACAGTGAGAAAAAGCAAGACAGAAATACATGTAGAGACAGAGATACCGAGACAGAGAAAAATAAGATGCAGATAGTGACACAGACAGACAGACAGACAGTGATGATGGGTATTACTTGTATGTCATCGGATTCAGCAGCCTGTCACATAACTCTTAGACTGAAGGAGGCTCCTGTGGTTTACAACCTCCCAAATGGCATTCCCATCTCAGTATAAAGCTAGCCACAGACACTCACGGTCTTTCCCACTCTAATGTGCCAGCACAGATCAGCTCATTTACGACTGCCATTTGGGGATTGGTGGTCCAATAAAGACCGGACGTGTGGACAGTTCCACTAAATTTGCCAAAACAGCAAAGACCAAACCGGAATGAAGGATTTTTTTTTTTTGGGGGGGGGGTGCCAGTTTCTCTCATGAGACAAGGAACTGTCAAATTTGACATGCACAAGTCAGGTTTTGCAATCAATGGGCCAAATTCTTTTCTGACAACTCATCTTAAAACCCTAACTCCCCACACCTTTTTTGTTGCACATGACCCAAAATCCTGTGCAAGATCCTACAATCCTTAAGTGTTAAAAGCCCCAAAAGACCCAAATCCTACACAATCCTGCAATACTGTTGGCGAAGCACCACAGCCCGAATCGTGCAAAATCCTGCACTTAGTTTTTTTGAATTTTTTTTTGAAATTTTTGAAAGGACAAAAAACTTTTTTTTTTCTATGGCTAATAAACTTTACAATTACAATGTATAAATTTTTAACCACATGACCTGAATCCTTCAAAATCCTATTTTGGTGTTTGTCCCATGGAGCCCCAATCCTACAAGATCACAAGATCATCCTCCATCACATTGGGCCTAGTAACCCGTATCAAGCATTTTCCTACAGTGACAAAACCGCCTTATGCCCCCAATCCTGCAAATTCCTACAATGCATCAACTCTCAAGTATCCCAAATCCTACAATTTCCTGCAGTATGAAACTAGGATTATGTAGGATTTGGGGAGGTTAGGGGTTAGGATATTAAATCTCATTGAGTTAGACAATCCACAATGCCACTAGTTGGTATATTGTAGTTTCGTAAAAATATTCACCCTCTGGAATAAGTATGAGATGCACAATGTACACGCAGAACTTCACCACAATTTAATCTCAGACAAAAACCTGCATTACCCCCAATGAGCTCAACTTACATGTACATATGTACATGTAGGTCTAGGAGATGTTTAATCATCTAAAACCAACACATGCTCATGTACACGAGTAAATACCATTGGTGCCACATTGCCACATGTATGTTAATGACTTTCGTGATCACTCCAGAGTGCAGACTCTGGTAATGGCAGGCAATTACAGGTTTGTGTGTGTGTTACTGTTTAGGCCTAAATGTTCGACCGTTCAAAAAAAACCTGTCTCCGTCAACTGTCTGGTAATGTGACCAAACCCGTAATTTCCGTCCCGACTGAATCTCATCGTCAATACATATCAGGCCATTCTCTCCTCACCTGCACATTACGTGTACATGTATACCCTGCGTAGTTGGACAGTTCACTGTATCACACTCTATCTGAGGATGATGACATTAGCAGACTCTTTGGATGCTAAACTGAGCATCAATTTTCATTTATGGAAAAAAGGTAAATGTGTCTTGGTTCATCATGAATGCTGTCCATAATGCTTCTGTACATGAGTTTGTGAGCTGCAGACATCATAACAGATGTACATGTATGTCTATAAGGTCTTACACATGTAGATGGAAGGTTTGCCGTGACACCATGTAATATAATGTATGTATCATCTCTTGTGAGATGGGGTGAGGTTCCCTGCTGACTCCAACAGAAGCCAACAAATTTTGGGGCCGGTTGTCTTCTGTTGGGTTCAGCAGAGTACAGTACTAAAAAAAATGTGTTGAGGATTGTTGGGGTCAGCATGGTTGTCTGGCCTGGCAGCCACATAATGAAGATAGTCAAAAAATCTACATGTATATAAAAGCCCCAAAACAAAGGGCCTAAAGGGAAAGACCCCACAGAAAAGGCCCAAGAGAAAAGGCTCAAGAGAAAATTGGCACAAAAGAAAAGTCCCAAAAGAAAAGGCCTACAATTGTCTGTTACTTGAGTGTTGGTCTTTGTTGGAATCAACACTGTATGATACAGTTTTGTTGGGCCTGGCGTTGTATGCAAAGTTACTGTAATATTACCATCATTGGGTCATTTTCTGGTCAGGTGTTGGAGTGTGTGGCAGTGTACTGACCATTGGTACCTAACCCAACAAACCCCAACGGTGTCTCCCTGGGCCATTGGTACCTTCTCCAAAAAACTCCAACAAAATACAGCAGCAGTATGCTCTCCTTGGGGTACCTAATCCAACAAATTCCAACAAAACCTGGAGTTGGATTTTGTGAGGTTGGGGAACGTTAGAGTTTTAAGCACTAAATTTTGTGTAAGCATGAAAATCCGTCCTGGATCAAATCAGGTTGCCAGCCAAAGTTCTACTTTACTTGCAGAGGCTAAAATTCAAATCCAAATCGAATGCAGTAAGCATCACCACAGTTGGGAAACTTCTTTTATCCCAAGAAAGAACTTCCATGCTTAGCAGATTTCAGTGATCAATCAGCTCTATGTGAAATTGGGCCCAGGCAATTCCTTGCCGGCAACTTGAAGGCAACTACCAGCACTGTACGTATACATACACAAAGGAGCACCTCAGTTGCTCACAGGATTTTTTTTCTGACAATAGTCAGTACTCCCAAGTAAAATGATCAGATAAATTGGAAGGCCAGTGAATTCCTTTTTGAAGATTTCCTGAAAACCGCTGCTGGTAAATTGCCTCAATGTCTTTTAGTCTCAACTGCAAGAGGATTGGTGATTACAAGACATCGCTTGTAAGACAACTTGCCTCTACAATGGTCAATCTATCGTAAGTCACTATAATGTACATGTATCTTAAGGATTTGTGACAGCAGCCCTGGGTCATGCAGGTGGATAGACCACAATAACCGGCCATTCTAGTTGAGTTTACTTCGACAGAGGCCTTGGTGAAATATCCTGATTCTTGATTCTGTCCCAGCTGTACAGACAAGGATTGAGTATCCAGCAAGTCAGTGAAATGCCCCCAAGCTTTTTCTTTTTTGTCTGAGACTCCGTGGTCAAGTTTGCTTACATGTACCGGTATCCCATTCCCCGTAGTTACTTAAAGCCCCTACACAACATTGGTAAGATTGGAAAACAGAAATGTTCACAGATTTACATGAAACTTGTTTGAAGATCTATGGTTATAGTAGAAACATCTCACTGAAATATTTCTGCCTAAAATGTTGTATTTTGGGAGAAAAGAGTAAAAGAAATCATTTACATCTCACTGAGATCTAAACTATTTTTCGGAACAGTACGACGTTGAATGCTGCATTTTCGCGAAACAAATAAAGCAGTTTTCACGATTTTCTTGAGACTCGGTTGGCGGATTAAGCTGAAATTTTCACAGGTGTGCTATAGTTTCATGCATATGTTGGATCAGACAACATATTGATGCTATTCTTTGACCTCAACTAATGTTGTGTAGGGGCTTTAAGAATCAAGCCAGGTCAAACAGTATCTAACCGGCAGGCCCACTAAATTTTGAGTATCTACATGTACAGTATTCTTATTCATTCCCATTCTCTATCTAATCCCACAGGGATCCTTTTGTTGTTGTCAATTCAGTGTCTAGCGAGAGATCAACTCTCTGCATCTTGAACAGCGTTGGCAAAGCCAGGGTATAATACTGCTGAGGCCTGAACACCTGACCATTGCCCCAGCAACCGTTTTCTGAGGAACCATTTGCCATCATCTCTTTATTAACTCCTGACAGCCAGGGTATTTTTCCCCCCCCCCATCAGTTAGCCAGACTCCCTCACCTCCATCTTGCAAACATGAGGCAGGTGAATGATTCTCAAGTGGGGTTTCCGCTGGAAGCAAATTTCTTTTGAGGTCAGTGCAACTCAAGGGACTACACTGTAGTGTACAGCACTGTACATGTACATGTCATCAATTCCAATGCAGAACTTGGGGAGGGACCCGTACACTTATTAATAGACATTTTTTTTTCAAGGAAGGACTTGTAAACAGGGATGATCAATTTTACTTGAACTGAAGTAATGAGTGCATCCAGCCTGTTCATTTTAATACAATGTACTGTAGGAAATTTCATGGGGAGTGGATACATGTACATGTATGAAACTGGAGAACCGATCTTCAATATGCAGCCAGCATTCAATTTCACCAAACCAATCGTAACTTACAATCAATCGTAACTTACGATCAATCGCAAGACGATGAATGATGTCCAGAAACCAAACAGCATATCACAAATTACGATAAGTTATCCGTCACAAGTTGAGCTACGATGCATCGTAAGGCTTTGTGAAATCCATCCTAGATTGCTCAGCACTGAGACAGAGGCCACTGTCACACTGCCATACTGGTCCTACCACGTATACCGGTACGTGTAGGCCTACATTTGTACATGTAAACATCTGCTTTCAGTGCTTACACTGCTTAGCATGCAAAATATCCCTAGCAGGTGAACAGGAACGATCAGTCCAAGATACGTACACATGATCACTCAACTAGATCCCGTCACAATTTGTACGACCCACTCGATCACATGCAATGTATTCCAGCAGCTCCACTCTTCGTTTCTATGGTCGTCGTCTCCGAAACACCATTGATGGCGAAATTAGAACTTGTTAATGAGCACTGTCCGAGGACCGTTTCGAGTCTTTATATGAAAGAATGCTCCTCTCACAATAATGTGTACATGTACAAGCATATAGCGTTCTCTCCTGAGATACATTTATCCTCCATTCATGGAGTTACTTTTGTTAATATCGTCATTGCTATTTTGTTTGTATTGTTTGTCATGTGTACAGTAGTACACACACATGTACTTATTGTATACAATGTACCTTGACTAGTTGTACAGTGTTTTTTTCCTTGTATTTTTGTAAAATTGTCTGTACAGGCTGTTCTCTACAAGTCTTGGCTTACATGTATGTGAAGTTAGTGAACGGCCCCATACCGGTAGGTACTTTCTCATCTTCTTTTATTTGAAGTCCAGTATATTTAGATGTGTGTTTTCACTTGTCATTTTATCATTATTACCGTAATTTATGTATATATGCTTCACTTGATCAGTTTTGATTTGCATACATGTACATGTACATTTGTGGACATTGTGGAAATAAATGTTAATTGAATTGAAAAAAATTGTAAACCACATTGTCCACTGGCGTTGACTGCATTGGACAGTATTGAACTCTTTTTCTTGATTATAAAAATTGACAAGTGCTTGGATTGAAATGCCAGCTTTGGTCTTTTATACAATTACAGTAGGGTACATGTACCTTTAGGTAAAAATACATACAAGCAGTTCTATTCCATCCAACTTCCCTTTTTTCCCCACTGCAAGACTTTTTTTGTGTTCTAGCAAAATGTCTTGCTTGAAAAGCACCTGTATGAAATTGAACCATGAATACATAATGTATTACAAGCATATTGATGACCGCATGCCTATCAATTTGCTTGCAAAACAGTTTAAGATGGCCCATACCTAATACATGAACATTTTAATAGAATAGTCATTTTGTTTTAAATGTAAGTTTCAGACCACAGGATGTGGCTATTGGCTCAGCTTTAATAATCGTTTTCTTCCCTTCGGTAAACCCCGGGTCACGCCAAATACAGTCAACTCGATACGTATATGTAAGCACTTTGAAATCCAATTTTAGTGTCGGCCATTTCTTGTGTAATGTGCACGCAAAACCGACCGTGTGTGCCTCCTTGCGTGAAATCGCGTCACGGACATGACTGAGATTTCCAAGGTAATGGGTTGTCGTCGACGACTGGAATCAAGAGGGAAACAAAAAAGTACTGCCGATGGTACATGTACATGTACCTTGCCCTACATGTATACATGTAGTTCTTTGCGAGAATTCCAGTAGACAGTTTGCAAATCGAATTGTCCTAAGATGTGAGAATCTTCACAATGAGACAATCGTCATACACATGTACTTCCTCGCAGAATGTGAATCCGTTCATCCTTGAAAATTCTCACAATGTGTCCAAGGCAGACTATTGGGGGTGAAACAAAATCAAATTGAAAGACCATTTTTGCACAGAAAAGGTCAAGGTAGTCTACTGTTATCCCAAATTAAAAATATTCAGCACCCCTTCAAATTATGCAGCGCAATTAATCTGAAGGACAAGGGAGTCTCACATACTGAAGAGAAACAATTTTGAAAAATCCAAAAATTAAACAACTAAATCTGCCAGTGCATGTGTGTAGAACCGTCAATAATTGTCACCAAGGATATTGGGGGGTGCGACAGAGCAGTCAACAGTCATTGCCATGGCAACTGAACATTTATTTACAAAAGCCTGTCACTTCAGTGAGGCTTTATTGAGATTTCATTTTCTGCAGAAAATGTTAAAGTGACCACGATGACAGCCCCAATAGAATGGAACGAGAGCATAATGACAAGTGCATCTGAAACAAAGAAAAAAAAAAGATGGAATTTGCCTACAAATTAGAAAAAACATCTAATACAATTAATTTATTGTAAGTAGATTTTGTAATTTAAGGATAAAATCAGTATGCACCATCCATTGATGTAATATTGATTCACAGTCTCTGACATACATGTAAAACAACTGATTTAAGTGATTTTTTGTCTCAGGCAATTGCTCAGATTTGACCCAAAAAAACCAGATTTGATTTCAAGAGAAAGTACATGTACATTGTAGGGTTTAGGCTACAGGTACAGTACATGTACATGTACCTGTATGTAGATACATGCAGCATTCAATCTACATGTAGCTACGTGAACATCACGCCCAAGAACTGATTTATGAGTTTACGGCGGCATTTTGAGGAGTGCAAGCACTCTGGGTGCAGGAGAATAATCGTCACTATATTGCAACCAGGACGAGGTGCCAGGAGAATCTGGGTAACGACCCCTCTATACTGTCAATCCTGACACACTTGAAGACAGATTTCTCTCTGGGAAAAAAAGAAAGAAATCCGAGGCAGAGGTCATATTTGTTGCAGTGACAGTTCTGGGTTTCTTCTCGCCTACATTCATCTCAAGATTGGATTAAATAGCCAAGGGCCAATTTCTCTCAAATCTGATAGTCAACTAATGTACGTGTATGTATTTGGTGTCAACTAAGTCAGATTTTTCTCAGGCAGTTCTAAATGAATCTCATATTGCTCTTGAAATTACTTGTACATGTACATGATACACATAACCAGATAAGTGATGAAAGTACGTACATGTATCATACACTGTACAGTATGCAATGTACACATACATGTAGGTTTGGTAAATTACGTACACATGTACACCTACATACTTGTAACATATACTGCACCCCAGTAGTGGGATAAGTCTAGTTTCGCCTGCATTCAGTGTAATATTGTACATAGTATGTAATTGTACATGTACATGTATGTGTACTGTACATGTGTACAGTAATCTGGAGAGGTACTGTACATACATGTATCTGACTGGCGACAGGAACTTGAGAGGTTTTCTTTTCATGGGACAAACTACATACATGTACATGTACCACAATGCGAGAAGCTAAGATGCAAAATCTAGTACATCATAATGTTCAGTTGTTCACCTACAGTACAGTACATGTAGTGTGTACTGTAATACAGTTGTACATGTACATGTACATGTGTGCATATTTAGTACATAATGTACATGTACATGCTCACATTAATTAACAAACAAGTAATCAATTCGGATTCAAGACCTCCCCCCTCCCCTCAAAAAAATATTCATTGGAAAATTCCATACCGTATTGTGTGCAACTGCGAGACATAATAATTAAACATCTTGAAACAGGTTTTTGTTTCCATTTGAAAGAGATGAGACCTTCCTTTCATCGATGCAGTGCATTTCAAAGCCGTTTATGATTTGCTTGGTTCGCCCTCATTTCACCCATTGACAGTCAGACAAACTTGGTGCAATGTCAACACTCTCCAATAAGCAATATATGTCTGTAAGTGTGTGCGAGGGAATGATGTCTATAGGATGCAAACATCAACAAAGACATCGGGGCAAAATTGTCATCACAACCAGGCTGCCTAAAATGTCAATCAATACGTACATGTATACAAAAAAAATGTAT
This sequence comes from Luidia sarsii, assembly GCA_949987565.1. Lineage (NCBI taxonomy): Eukaryota > Metazoa > Echinodermata > Asteroidea > Paxillosida > Luidiidae > Luidia > Luidia sarsii. The sequence goes on from OX465113.1 coordinate 11,428,375, forward strand.
ACAATCATGGAGCTACATGTAGCTCTCCATGATACAATGTACTATACCAGGAATGTCAAACTGTGCTAGGCAGCTCACACATCACACACTCGATGGACGTCCTCACTGCCTGTACATCATACATGTATGTATTGTACAGTACAGGTATGTACCGGTATGTACACAATGTACATGTATGTTTCCAAAAGTCACCACCTCAGTTGTTAGAATAATGCTTAAAATCATGCACACAAATATAATAGCATCTTAATTAAATCAAGTGGCATGTGCAGAGGGCTGTTGCAAAGCTGTTCCTTGCATATTCATGCACATGTTGTAAGCTTCTGCACGGTACCGGTACATGTACAGTACATATCACAGTGCTTTAGAATTAGAGGCTTTCCCTGTCTAGTCTGCGACCAATTGGAATATCAGCATAGCACATCCACAAGAGGGCAGAAACTTCATGGAATGTTCAACTTGCTGACAAGAGAGCTACTGTAGGATGAAGGCAATGGCAGCATCTGCCTCAGCATCTGACTTAGCACCAACCTCCTACATCTGTAGTCAGACACAATCATTTTTTTGGGGGTAGATGGAAGCTGTTCCATAAACTTAAAAAGTTTGTACCATCTATCCAGGCTAGTTCTTATGAGCTCAGCAAACTTTGGCAGCAAATCTGTCAAGTGTCAACCTTAGCATCTTAGATCTTGTGAAATCCAAACAAGATAACAACTTGAAAATGTACAATGTTATCTGCCTGGATTCAGAGTGCATTATAAACACTTGTCACAGCCTATCAAATGGCAGGATTGAATCTGCAATCTGCAGGCAGGCTTAGTGGCTTACAGCAATTTTTTTTGGAGGGGGGTTGCTTTCTGTGCTAAATTGTGCGTGAGCATAACCCATGTATACATACTGATAACCTAGATGAGTGATGTATTTACACAATGGTTACATGTATGCACTGTACAAGTTATGGTTGCATTACCGGTACTTGCAAGGTGTTTTCACAACATGCATTCGTAGAATACTTTATAGTGACAACCACTCAAGCACAAACACATTTTTTATTGCTGTGAGAAGCACTGGTACATACAGTACGTGTAGCTCAATGCTAGCAATGTAACAAGCGATGTAACATGCCTGTCATCAAGCATGCTTTCTTCCTCCATGCTTCTGTCAGAAAGTCCATTTCTATTCTATTTCTACCTTAGTCAGGGTCTCCAATTATTAATTGCGTGAAAAGAATAACGGACAATGGAAACAAAAAATCTGTGTGAACTGGTGGTCAGGTCGGTAGTCAACCTGCTGTCGGCGATCTTATTTGAATTACGGGGAACCCATTTGGGTAAAATGACAATGTTGTGTCTGAGAGTTACATGTAGTGAGAAAATTGACAAGGCTAAACCTTGCAAATTGAGCTTCCGTGAACGAGGATACGGGGTACATTTGCGTTATCTGTGTACCATCTGACCTTCTCCTGTGCGAGGAAGTTGCGCAATTTGAGAAGCATGCAGTAAACGGCTGCTAATTCGCACCAAGTAGAGCTGCGCGACCGTTCTGACTGGTTCCAAGTACCGTGGAGGTTCAAGGCTGGCTTACCCACTAGGTGTCCGCCGTAACATACCTGTCATCAAGCATGCAACACCTGAGGCTCAACTGTTCAATTACCAGCTCTTCTCTCAGAGCCATACTCATTTCTGAAAGTGATTGTGCGCACGGTGTCACTGAAGTATGTTGGGGTATACATGTAGCTGACTGCTATCAATTTGGAATTGTCGGTAGGCCATCATATTTGTCCACATAATATTGAATTCATTAATACTGAATTTTGTGTGGATATGATACTGAAAATAACTCCCTGAAAAGGGGAGAAATCTAGCCTAATCTTTAAAAATTTGAGTTTTCCCCAAATTCAAAAGGGTTACGGTTACCACAACTAGTAATGGTGAGGCAGGGTACAAACTAATATTTTAATTATTATTTATTACTGCATTTTTTTTAGTGTATGTATTACTTAGACTAAAATCTTGCCAACATTCCTTCGCAGTATTTTCATAAAAATGAAAAATGTTCTTGGATTCATGGGATGAGGATTCATGGGATTCACTTATGCCGGCCTGGACCGAACTAGCTGGGCAAAAAATGTAATTTTGCCAATAACCTAATTCTAACCCCTAAGTTACTAAAGTTACTAAGGTAGTAGTCCGAGTAACTTCGACCCGACAGGTCACCCTTTTTTTATCGAATCTCAAAATTTCAAAATTCTATTAAAAAAGGGTGACTTGTCTGGTCCAAGTTACTCGGACTACTAAAGTAATAAGCCATGTTAATAATGTTTATGAGGTTATACAAATACATAGGTGTACAAACTACAAAGTAACATGTACTAAAACTATAATAGTTGGGCACAAACTGCAGAATACCCCACCACTCACCTCTGCACTGTACTCACACACATGGCATATCACAGGCCTGCACTGCACTGCACGCACAAGGGGAAAGGACTTCACATACACTGTAATGTACAGTACATACTCAGATACTGTGTAGTGGCGAGGTATTTTGCATGTAATCCAAGTATTGAAATCGGTGATTCTCACTTCATCCAAAGATGGGTGCGTGGTACGGTTTCACTGGTGTTTTCGGGGTAAAATCTGGGTGTTTGGGTCGGGGGTAGTCACTCATGGAGTCGAACAGATAGTTACAGGGTTTGCGAGCAGGATTCCTTGGACCCTACTATTCGCCCGACGCCTCAAAATTAAAAAAAAGGGCGATTGTAAGGGTCCAAGTTACTCGGACTATACATACAGCAACACTAAACAGACACTGAACTTGGTCAACAACACTGCCACTGGTCTAAGCTAAGAGTAAGAACATCGCTCTACTTCAGTATTTAAAAGGGGGAGGGGGTAATCTCGACTCTAGGCTGTCTGAAAATCTTACCGTTCGAGAAAGAAGGAAAAGCAAAACACGGTTCCTTTTTTTTGCATCCAAACTTCTCGGCCACGGCGCAGGGGAAAGATGCACGCATGCAGTCATGACATCTCAGAATATGATTTCCCGTCGACGACTAACGACATGAATTAATTGCGCTCAAACAGTTAGCTGGGGGGTAAACATCATCACCATGATGAACATTTTAATTGCTGACACTGGCATTGAGGCATTGTAGTTTTGTACATGTACAGCACACACGGTGCACACAGTGTGCTGTGTTGCCATTGAGTACTGCACTGCACTGAGCAGACGATGGTAACCAACACTGTTGTGGTCAATAGTAGTTCGGTTACTAGACTACAAATCGGTAACGTATGTTGTCGCGATCCTCTGCCGAGTATGAATATTCATGAGGTATGACGTCACTGCACAACGATCCGCATCCGTACTACTCCGAATCCGCACCACTGACAACAGTATGGAATAACACACTGTACCATACTACTTACTAGCAGTGTGCAGCCTACTCTGCATCTGGTACCGGGTCGGTCCCGTACCTTTGCAGTTATTCTCTGCTGAGACGTGCGCCGTCTCTTCACAGTGTCGCGACACAACTCAACTTATACCGTAGTCATTGCAGCCAGTTATGCTCTGCTGAGCTAAATGACGCGCAGTGTGGCTACACCGTATACTGAGTGGTACGGTCAGCGGTGCGGAACGGATCGGTCGTATCCGGATCGTTGTGGAGTGACGTCATTCCTGATGAATATTAATACTCGGCAGAGGATCGCGACAACATACGTTACCCTACAAATCACACGCTACACCGCATCAAAGCCCTCCGAGCACAGGGGGGTGCAGTCTAAATTTATTTGCATGTTTCCATGGCATTACCGCAGTAACTCGCCGCTGCAGTCATCTCTCTACATCGGCCGGCTCGCCGACGTCTGCGATTCGTCGGAGGAGTCAGACCGAGGTAGAGGGAGCACCTTCAGGCATCGTGTCCTCGTCTGAGAATCTTTCTTAAATTCCTCCGCATGGCCTGGGATTTTTGTTTTTCCCCTTCCCGTGGTAGCGTTGTCAGATCTACTTTAGCTGGTATTCGTCGGTTTAGTATCCGATCGCACCATCACCGCGCTGGGTACCGGCAATCAGGGTTTTCTTGAGGGCGTCCTTCAAAGTTAGTGGTTGGAAGAAAACAAGGGCGGTTAATTATTTTCTCCTGTTTCTCCTTTTGCATCTTGAAGTGCACGGGCACTTAAGGAAAACCACATGCAGGATTTGTTTTAGTGGGGTTTATTCCTTGTAATGATGTAATGGGAATGTTGTTTAACAAATAAAGGAAACATTTTATTGTTTAAAAATAACGTTTGGCCTTATTTCCCTATAGCGGAACTACCATCCATTCTGCCAAAATAGTCCCAAATTAGCGCCTTTGCTCCGATTTTATCATCACAATCGAAATCGGAAAAAGTAAATAATTTACTTTATTATTGCAGAAAAATAAGACTCAATATAGGAAGGTTTGCGGTGACACCCGATGTATTTATAAGGTCTCTTAAAGAAGAGGTGTGGCACATAAGCAGATCCACCATCGAATCCAAGATATTATCCTGATGACGGCCTGAGCATACTGGTTGAAACGTGGAGTTACCACTCAGGTTCTTTTCAGAACCACACCTCTTCTTTAAGACACCTTATACATGGTGTCACCGCAAACCTTCCTATAATTATATAAATTGCAGAAGTTTGCAAAAACGCACTCGGCAGACTCGTAATTGTGACTAGCGCCCTCATTCGGCGAGATGGCGTACAGTATAGACTTTCCACTGTTTACAAACATTGACTGGAAACCCACGCATGCGCACTCTTTGGTTGGCAAGAAGGTTTATACTTCACCCATCGTCCTTGGCTAGAATCTGCTCGGATGTCACGTGGCCGGTGGTGGTGGGTGGTGGGGAGGGGGAGGGGAATTCCCTGCCGGGTAGCTTGGGCAAACAACGACTTGCAGGTTCCTGCATGCCCCGCCAGGAACTAGTTATGTTTTCCTTCCTAACTAATAAATTGTGGTTAGCAGTATGCTAGGATGAACGGTATTGAAATAGGCCTACCGATACTCTTCGCTGTGAACCTTTGCCTGTTTGGGTGAACACAGTTAATAAGTGACTACATCGTTTCTGATTTTGAAATCCCTATTCGTATGCAGGTAACTTATCAGATTGACCGCTACATAAGTCGGTAGCTCACGACGGACTGTACTCTGCACTTACATGCACGGCAATGCATACATCACCAGGCTATTACAAGTATTATCAATAGGAATAGTTCCGTCTCTCCCCGTACAAATTCGCTGAATTAACTCGTTGCCATAGTGATACACACAGCTAGGCGCCGTCACAATTCAGCGCAGACGACCACGCCGCGCCACACACGCGCGCTTTGTGCGCAAAATGTAAGCTGCAATGGCCGGCGAACTTCTCTAAAGAAACGAAAGAAAAATGCAATGTCACTTAGTGACACAGCTTTCGTTTCTACCCCGATCGTCGCACGAACCAACAAAGGGCATTACCGCCTTTTCAAACCTTTTGAAAAAAAAAATCCTTTATGGATTTTCCATTCCACGGTATCCTATGGCCAACATATGCACACAAAACAGCTACAACCTGCAATCCCAAAACTTCCCACATCACACAAAGCCGTTTGTTTTTCACTTTGTAGGCCGAATTCAGCAACCCTGGCCCCAATGCCCCATTACAAGATCCTGTTCCGTTGTCATTGGTAACCTGTACTTTTTCAGGGTTCACGGCAGTTAGGCCGAGGTGGATCCACGCATTGCGTAATCTTTGGGCCAAGCGTTTTCAGTTTTTTTTTTCTCGGGAAATGGCTCGGAGTCCTTTCGGATACAAAAAGGCGTACCGTGAACTGACAGACTGAAAGGACCAGGAAGGAGTCGTCATTTTGTCACTGATTTATGTACAGGCCTAGACTACAACACACTGCAGGCAAACTGGGCCTTTATGCGAACTGTAGTGTCGATGACTGCAGTGACGATGGGGCCACGCGGTGGGTGGTTTCGTTATGGGGACGGCACACAGATGCAAGACAGTCACGGTGACACCATTGGCCTAGTTATGCGCTTCCATAGTCGGCGCGCAAAATGTATTACTACTACTGTATTAGCTATAATGTGGTTGGAGATAATACACGCTTGTATGGGGAATTTGACTGCAGTGTAGCCGCTTGCTTGTGACTCCCGTTGACTCGTGTGTAAAATGAAGCCACAGCCGTGATACGTTCAGACACGGCCTTATAGCTCAGCTGCTGGGCATTGCACTCTTGTATAGAGAACATAGGCCCTACTACATTAATAAATAGCCTATTTACGAATCCACGGATCAGGCTCGGGCTCAGACTTCGTCTCCGTCTGACAAAACCTGAAAATCCAGGTTGTGGTTTGTTGCCAAATCTGAAGGTTTGTTGGCTTGATGGGTATACAGAGTATTCACCAAGAAACTGGGACCAAACGCTTGTTTCTTAGATGCCAGTGACATTATAACGGGTAAAAGAAATTATTATGACCGAAGTCTAAGCCCGAGCCTAAGCCTTCATTTCGTAAACGGGTCCTAGTCTCGGGTTTGTGCATAGTGCATCGAATTAGTGTTATCATTGGGACAACAGGAGTTGAGATACTGCAAACAAACACACACAGAATCACAGGGCAAAAAAACAAAAGAGAGAAACGGACCCAAAATATTGTTCGATTCACGGTAGTCCCTCTTAACTTGGTGTTTATTGGTAATGCATTTTGGTTCTGTCTCATACCATCGCCGACTCAGTGGGCGCGAAGATCAAGAATGAAACGGTAAGCGATATCCTACGGAAATTATGTACAAGTAGCTTCCGGTATTCCGAGTGGCCTTTCCGGTCGGACCTCGCGAGGGATCATCACTTTCTAACTGGTCTCCACTCCATAATGATTAAGACGATACGGTTTTGGTTTTTTTATAATCAAAGAACGGTTATTTTTTTGGTAGTAGTGAAAATATAGGTTTGCCTCGTCTCTTTCCCGCCCAATTAGAATTGTCCAATCACCGTCTAAACAGAGTAGTCTCGAGGGCGCTGAAACGCACGCCAATAATAATAATAATACCTCGAGTCGTGTGACTCAGTCAAGTCCAAACAGTTGTGCGCAATTCTACACTTTAAAATCACCGAGTGATTAAATTTGGTTGCATCTACGAGAGAATGCCACAATTGAGCGAATTTATACAAGGCGCAATAAATGAGCGGCTCTGAAATTCAACGCGCGCCATTTTGTTAATTTTTTTTTAACATTCTGCGAAAAAGAACAAACATCCGAGAAGTGGACTGCAAAAATTGCTTCGCTTTCCGAATCAAGAGCCTTAAAAGTGTCGACTGCTATGAAAGACGGTGACTGTCTTTGAACAAAAATACCCATTCTAGTTGGCTGAAAAAGTCTTACCAAGAAACAGTGGAGCAGAGGCAAATGAACTATATATATATTTTAGAAAAAAAATGAGTGTGGTGTTATCTTCACACTGCTCATTGCAATAGAATAGGCAACGCTTATCTTCCCCTTTACGGTCAGGCCTCAAATGCGGCCTGAAGCGGGAATTTAGGTAATAATATACAAATATCATAATTTGTACTGGAAGAATGGTAACGATCCAACTCTCGCTCTCTTCGATCAGCTCACGCAAATTCTCGCAAAATCTCGCTGAGTATATGAACACAGATCCACCGCGTTTTGTCATTTTTGTATACGACTTTACTTGGAGGTAAAAGACATAGCCACGACCGGTAATCCGGCGTAAAAAAAAAAAAAAAAAAAAGCCACAACGATTGGCTTCGGATTTTGCTACATTTACAATAATATCGTCTACCATCTGTCTTTCTCTACAAGTCAATCACCATCTCCAAAAAAGAAGTGCTTTATTGGTGCTCTATCTACACAATATCGTGGTGGCAACTTTATGATATGGCACACCAGGCTTAATCTTTGTTTAAAATAAAAATCATTAATCGGAAATTCATTCCAAAACAAATAAATAAACCATGTCGATAAACGAACAGCAGATACGAAGTCTGCCGCTCGGAAATTGTAAAAATATACCATTTTATTTTTAAAGAGGAAAACAATTTTAATTAAGATTGTGTCATAATCTCTGTATAGAAGCTACTTAATACTGGTTTAAATCCACACACAGGTAAACGAAAAAAAAAATGTTTATAACGAGTGCTGGAACGACTTGGTATTCACTTCCTACTTCAAACTATTTCGATACATTAAAAAACTAAAACAAAAATACAATCCGCCATCATGTCAATGTCCTGGGGTTGAGGTTGAGCGGGTGTCACGTGACAACACCCTTTGTGCGCATGCGTGCTCTTATTGGAGTAATATTATGATTAGAATTACAGGGTAGGTTTCTATGGACACACGACCAAAAATTCAACATGGAAACGCTCACATTTCGGCGGCACTATAATAGCACTGACCATCATACAGTAATTTTTTTTTGTAAACAATCACCGGAATAATATGCTACCACACTGACTACATAGACCGACAATACAAAAAACCCCTACATTATCATACAAACTGAATAGGTCGTGAGATACTCCCAACGCCTGTACGTTTTGCAATAAGGTCCTATTTATATCGTAATATTATGTTACAAAAAAGTAAACAATATGAAGTTAGAAACTCAATCCCGGTTTTTGTTTTATCTCTTCGTACCTTAAATCGCAACGAACCAGTTCGGCGATGTCTAAAAACTTGAAAGATCACTTTCAACTGAATTGCATTATGAAAAAGTGACTTTTATTTAGTTATTCATTTCACTGTATAATAACAACTATGTATAATAAAGTTAGGTGTGTTTTAACAAAACACTCACTCCACTTTGCCAGATGACTTGCCGGCAAATTCTTGCCGCGATTCTTTGCAGATCTTCAAAGCATGACAACAGCCCCCTCTAGCTCACGCCAAAAGACCCCAATACAGCGATACCTCAGTGCAAGGCCTCATCTGATTCCCAGCGGCCACAAACCTGTTCACAACAACATGTACATAACAGCAAACCTACCAGATAAATCCACCAACATCTAATCCAACTTTGCCTGACGGACCACAGAGCTTATCTGTACCATCTCGAACCGATGACTTCAAGGCGTGCATGAGCACAGGATCGCCATAGTGTGGCCCACTAACAATTTTCTGTACACATCATCTCGTACTGTGGTGGTGTTTTCTCTAGATGATTTTTGTTTTTACAACAGTCAATCTCTCCCAAGTCTCTCTTTCTCTGCCTCTGATGAGTCCGGTGCATTTCATGGCCACAGCATCGCCGCTACCTCCTGTGGAAGGCCAGGGGATGGCTCTTCCAACGGCATCCTGGCGGGAATTCCAAATTCCCGCCTCAACGATTTTTGGTCCCAGCGTTTTCCGAGTCGCCAGTTTATTGCCATAAACATCACAGCGACGCCCCATTCGGCCCCCCTCATCTCTTCCTCCCTTCCCCCCCCCCTTCACCCCCATCGCCCCTCTCTCCCCCTTACTCTCTGAGGAGATGGTAGGGTGTATCGAGGGCCTGCCGGGGCGGGGGGTAGGCACGTGTGAGGTAGCGATTGAGTGGGGTTCGATTTGGGGCAGTGCGCTGTCACCCTCGTTTCTCTTCATACCGCTAGGTAGTCCTGCTTCAGAGCCGGATAACAGTTCTCCGAGACTGGCCTGTCTTTGCTGCTCTCCGCTCCTCCGCTGCTATCGCCGCTGCTGCTGCTGACGTTCTTGGGACCGCCGCTGGCGAGGTACGGAGCCCGCGTGCTGCGACGTGCCTGCCGCCTTGCCTGCCGCTCCCGCAGCATCTCTTGCAGGTGCGCCATCTTGCTGCGGGTGTGGTTGTTCTCCTGCAGGATGAACTGCTTCTTCTCTGCGGCGACAAGAAGTAGACACGACAAGACCAACAAACAATTAATACAGGCAAAAAGGAAAACTGACGGGAACATTTGAAACAATTTACGTAGGTAGCCATGAAGCTTTGACTGGTACACCCATTGAAGCTTGGGCCTTGGGTTTCATGTAACGGTGATCTACCGTCTGAGCTATCCAGCCCTTGGGTGGTGGCCTTCCCAAATTTCTTCAACTATCGTCGCTGGCCTGGGGCGGGGACGCCCGTCAGAAGCATCTAACAATTAACTACCCCTTATCTCCGGGTATCGCACCCGCCATTTTCATTCAGAAGCAAACAACAAGCAGTTGTAAACAAGGCTACAGCACTTTGGAGATCACAGCAAAGATAACATTGATTAATTTGAAGCCTTCCATTAGAAACCAAGTACAGAGTGCCCTACGGCCAAGGACCTGTGAGGGGCATGAGGCAAGGCTCGAGTCTGGAACTCACCAGGGGGTGTGGAGGGTCTGGCAGGGATGGTGGTGGGCGTGGCTGTGGGTGCAGCCGTAGCCGGCCTAGGGGAGTGGTGACTCTGGGCAAAGGGCGCCCTCTGTTGCTGCTGCTGCTGCTGCTGCTGCTGCTGCTGCCGCCGTTGCTGGTGCAGATGTTGGCGGTAGAGTGGTGCAGCATGCAGCAGGTCAGCCAGAATGTGAGCAATGGTACTGATATCTCTCTTGGGTCTGCCCTGCCCATCTTGCACGGCGGCGCTCAGAATTCCTGTAAGGTTAAAGGTCAGGGTCAAAGGTCATTTTCCCATTGCTGCGTGGTATATAGACATAGGCCGTTTATGAAATGAACGCTTAGGCTCGGGCTCCGGCTTCGTCTCCGTCTGACAAAAACCCAAAAATCCAGGTTGTGATTTGTTCCCGAATTTGAAGGTTTATTGGCTTGATAGGTGCAGAGTAATCATCAAGAAACTGGGGCAGAACGCTGGTTTCTAGATGCCTGTGACATTATAACGGGTAAGAGAAATATGATCAAAGCCTAAGCCTTCATTTCGTTAACGACCATAATATGGCCGCATGGACCTCATGCTTGCAACATCATTTCCGTAGGGCGACCTCAACTCAAGGCGAGAAGATGGCAGATCATTGGACAATGCTATTTTGTCATTAATGTTGCAGGATTATTACTATGGTCAATGAGAAATATCTAAAGCTTAAAGCACCAATTTATGCAAGGAGTTGACTAATGGCTGCAGCTGATTTCTTAGACTGTCCAGATCGACTGTGTACAATTGCATTATTGCATCAACATTTCAAACGAAGGAATGTTAACAATAATGACTGATTCTTTTAAAGCAATTCATGAAAATAGTTTCAAACAAAGAAAGAATGGAAAATCTAACTGTGCATGATGCATGTTTCTTTTTTGCTTTCTGAAAAGTTGACTGGATTTGAACGCAGATCTCTTGGTTTACGAGGAGGGGAACTTGAACAGAGACAAAAAGTGCAAGGGGCATTCTGCAGGGGGAAATTGGTGAATGTCCTCAATCAAAATACAAAAAGTCTTACCAGAGAAGGTTCCCGAGAACACGCCCGGTGAATGCTGGTGAACGCTGTCAATGCATGCCCCGGACTGCGGCCATGATGACGATGAGGATGAAGATGATGACGACGATGATGATGCAGAGGGGGAGGAGGGGGAGGAGGGGGAGGAGGAGGTGGAGGAGGTGGAGGAGGTGGAGGCAGGGGTGGAGGTCGAAGAGGGACTTGTCTGGCTGCAGGCCGACGATGATGATGCGATATTGCTAGGGTACTGCTGACGGGGTCTTCCGGCCAGCGAGGGCGCTACACAGGCAGTCTTTCCATGGAGGGGGCACTGTGATTGAGGGCATGGCTGTGAGAGAGAGGGAGAGAAAGGGAGAGGGAGAGAGAGCGTGAGTACAGTTTGTAAGGCATCTATCATCCTCTTCATATTTGGCTTTTGTAGCTTCAGAGTGAACAAGAAATGAATTGAAATGTAAGAATGAGGAAAATGCTAACCACGGCAACTTTTATAAGCAACATGTTGGGAAAGAAGGGAGGAGGGGAGGAGGGGAGGGGAGGGAAGGAGAGGAGAGGAAGAGAGGAGAGGAGGAAGGGAGGAAGGGAGGAAGGGAGGAACGGAGGAGGGAAGGAGGGAAGGAGGGAAGGAGGGAAGGAGGGAAGGAGGGAAGGAGGGAAGGAGGGAAGGAGGGAAGGAGGGAAGGAGGGAAGGAGGGAAGGAGGGAAGGAGGGAAGGAGGGAAGGAGGGAAGGAGGGAAGGAGGGAAGGAGGGAAGGAGGGAAGGAGTGGAGGAGGAGAGGAGTAGGAGGAATGCAGGAGGGGAGGAGGGGAGGAGAGGAGGAGGGGAGGAGGGGAGGAGGGGAGAGGAGTGGAGGAGGAGGAAGAGGGGAGGAGGGGAGGAGGGAGGAGGGGAGGAGGGGGAGGGAGGAGAGGAGGGGAGGAGAGGAGGGGAGGAGAGGAGGAGGGAAGGAGGAGGGGAGGAAAGGAGGAGGGGAGGAGGAGGAGGGGAGGGGGGAGGAGGGGAGGAGGGGAGGAGGGGAAGGAAGGGGAGGCAGAGAGGAACAAATGAAGGAATCTACAACCACACAAAACAACCCAGACAAATCAACATACCGGTAATCTAACAGACAGACACTAAACCAAGTAACCAACTAACAAACTACCTACCGGCTGGAAATCTTGCGAGAGGGGGCTGGGTGGACACGGGGATGAGGCTGGTGCGGTGTGATGGTGACTGACCACCGGCTTGGCACGGCTGGCTGTGGTCGCCGCTGCTGCTGCTGCTGTCTTGTGACAGTTCACGAAGTTGTGCTGGCCAGGTGTGCCGGCCAGCTGCAGCTGGACGAAGACCATGTGACTACCCAGCCTGAGGGCAAGGGTCAAAGGTTGTTTGCCGTTGAGGAAGTTGTCCACCTGGACATGGAAAAGATCATACAAAATGACAGAGATTTGAGAGAGATTTGACAGAGAATTTATCGGGTTTTCACGGTGAAAATAACAGGTCAGGAAAAAGGTTTGTGTGGTAGAAAAGCAAAGAAACTCGAAGTCAGTTCCAAAAACAATGTTTTTTCTGCAAATTGACGAACACAAGAGGAAGGGAGCATGAGGAAGGTTCTATTGGTAATCACTAATTGCAAGTATCTCTTGCATAATTGCTTCAAGAACAACGACGCCCCACATGTGCAGAGCATAAAGGTCAACTGACATCATTCCATTTGATTACCGCTTGGAGGACTTGAAGCCGGGGGCCGGGGAATCGAAAAATAAAAAAGGAAAATCATCCTGGCATGGCCATGACATTATGTGAGTAGCAAACCAGACTCCACTTTGAAGGAAAGGATTATCATCCGTGACTCTGTCTGCCATGTGCCAATCACGCCACCGCAGGAGTGGATCGCCATTGTTGTAAACCAGCGATGTGTCTTATGTAAAATTGACATCCTGCGATTGCCAGAGGGGGACGGGGGGCTATAAGGTGAAGGTATATACGGTCGGTGATTACAGCGAGCCAGTGGTAAAGTCATTATTGAATAGCTTTCTGTTCCCGGGCAAAGCCGGTTGTGATCGTTAAAAACAAAACATTTCCGGAGCGCTTCCACATTCCCCCTCCCCCCCTCCAACCTAAATGCCGCTCTTGCAAATGCCAAACATCTGTCATATCAGTGTGTGGACCTTTCCCAACAACCGCGTGTGTGTTTTGGGTCTATCCTAACAAATCTTAGCCGATGAACTCCAGTATAACCTCAACCAAACTTGCAGAGAAAAAAAAAACAACCATCAAGACCGCATATGATAGTAAGTCAAATAATAGACCAACTGGAGAAGAAACACACAGCAGAATATTGGGACAGCGAAAATAAAACATTTGCCCTTTACGTCCATTCCAGCACGTTTCCTCGGTTTCCTACGTAATTCGAAGCGAAGCGCAGACCTCTAAAAGCTAATTAGTCAGTGACAACTTTCACAGGCCGGTGAGGAGGTAGAGTGGGGTGAGGGTGGGGGTGAGGGGAGGGGGGTAGTATTGATTTGGTGCAGTTGCATCTCATCACGGTTCAATCGCAGATAGAAAGCCACCCCTCCTATAACCTCGAGCTCGTAAACTGTAGCTCTCTCTCTCTCTTTCTAAATGCCAGGCAAAGGTCAGCGCTGATGTAACGATAGCAGTCTGTTCCGACGAGTCACGCACACGGAACACGATTAGAAATAAAAAGTGGGGGGGGGGGAGGGAAACAGAAAAACCCTGGGCTTATTTTTCTCTTCGACATTACAGCAATTGCTTTTCACTACGCACACTGACATTATTCAATGCGCAGTGTAGCTGCATTAGTTCGCCTGACAAAGCACTGTATAGTGAAGCTTGCTACGACCTTATTTGGTGTTGCACTTCAAAAAATAAAACCAAATAATACAAACACGATTATTGAGGTGCAATCTGAATCTGATCCTAGTGGATTATACTTTCACATTTTCCCACACCGAGGGACCCAGAGTAACGCAGGGCAAAAAAACCCTCCATATCCTTGGTCCAAAATCAACAGCGCTAGTTTCCACAATGCCTCTTGAAGTAGACAACAGGACCAATACGTCTAAAGAATGGAATGCCGAAATGTCAGAAAGGTAAACCTTTTTGTGCAAGACTATGGGGCTATGGGAGTAGGGGGAGGTCCTCCGATTCTAGAGGTTATCAAAAGTACATCAAGCTTTCAGGCGTTTTGCGGTTTTCGTTTTTTAAAGAAAGAAAAAAAAATCACAAAAGGTAAGGAGTAAACCCAAACACGCACGGCTACATCCAGTGTTTAATTCGCTGCCCCATGTGAGATCCCAAAGCCCCGACCATTCCTCCCGGTTCCATTCTTTTCACCGCCAAAACACCAAGGCAGAAAAACAATTGGCACCAACAACTCAAAAAAAACAAGAACACCAAACCTCTACCTCCCCTTGCAGGCTAAGCGAACTGACCTACTTTTGTAATACCATCGCGGGCCATTTTGGTATCGCCTCACGCCACACCGCGTGCAAAAGAAAGGGATGTGACCTCTAAAGCCGACACTGACTTGGTGACGTACATGCGGGGTGCATGTAACGGCCGTAGATTGGATTGCAACTCTATCTCTTCCCATCCCATCCTCACCGGTGGCCCTGACAAGCTGAGGACGCCGAGCGAACCGCTCACATTTTACTCCCGTATATTATTATAACATTGATTTCTCATTATTTTCTCTACAATTTAAGGAATTGGCGGCGAGTCCGCGCCCGGCACTAATGCTATGAGGGAAGGGGAAAGGGAGGCCTGGTATTATACTGAACCAATATCAGGTCATTCGGCCTGGCATTAAACCTCCCCCCCCCCTCCGTAACCAGGCGGGCTGGGGTGGGGACATCCTCGTATTCACGGAGCGAGCACAGGGCACTCCTGCCCAACTACGTCATGAGCGACCTTTTCACCAGGTGTGTGTGGAAGGTCCCCCATAGCTATAATGGCGTATGCGCGCTCTTATGCGCTGTACCAGGAAAAACGACAGGGCACGAGAGAAAACACACTGCACACATTTCTGACTACAGCTGTTCCCCTCTGATAATTAAAGCTTTCCATACAAATCGTGATTTGTTATCAACACTGTTCCTTCAAGCTGAACAAAAAAATCCTCTCACATTGGCATTTCGGGTTGTGCAAAATACCTTCACGTTTTAAGAGGCCGAAGCATATTATTCCGTATTTCTGTGCGTAGGACCTTTCTCAAAGTTCTTTTTTTTTCCAAGATCGAAACACGTCAGGCCCTGCTATTTTTTGATATTTGAATTTTAGTAATTTTAGTCAGTAAGGAGTTTGCAACATTTTTGCATTTTACCCATTTCTGTATGTCATACAATTTAGTAGGCCTGACGTTTCGATCCTAGCAGGACCTTTCTCAAAGATGTATGTATGTATTAAATTTTGTGAATGCTTTTTAACTTCGCTTCTCACCCCATCTGTCTGCAAGTCTACTGATTCATCTACTGACATTATTTCCAACGC
>OX465113.1:11449273-11481781 GCA_949987565.1 Luidia sarsii
GATCGTAAGTTACGATGAGTTCGGTGAAATCGACCCCAGCTGGACTGGTTTAGTGACCATGCGGGTGTGCTGGTTCGAATCCCACCCAAGCCATGAGCGCATGTCCGCTGCATTTTCTCACCGTTTGCAAATCGCGCACAAAATGAAGAAACTGCACGGCCGCCATTAGGAGAATGCAGCATACAAAAACGCAGTGGCTGTTGTTACGGCAGTCATCCGTGTGGTAACCTGACTTCACAGTATTTTTTTGTCAGGATGTTTAGCTCTTGGAACCAGACTATCAGCTAATAGACTGGTTCAACCAGCCTGCAATGCTGACGAAATACAATCAAGTCAGGGAACCACACGGACGACTGCCGTAACAACAGCCACTGCGATACAAAAAAAGGCGAAGCTTGGAGCAGCTCCCTCTCACTCAACCCTCCATACTTGGAGAATCCAAGTTTTGAAAGTCATAAAAAAGGGGGTCTCGGAAATGAAGATGGGAGAGGCGGAAGTGTGCATCTTCTTAATAACCTTTAGCGGTCAGTTCCTCGGCTAAATGCATTACTATACAGTTATTATGTCCGCCAAAATGTCAGAGAGTATCGCACCAAATCCACACATGGCCCAATACCCGTGTGGGTTTAACCGGTGAGTTCCGCATTCACGCGGCTGCCGGAGTTTTCAAAAAAAAAAAAACCTCTATAGAATTTCACGACTGGGAATAGAAGACAACCAAATAACACACGTGGACGAACACGTGGGCTTGGGCAGCGGGTCACGAATTTAAACTTTACAAGAAAGGCGAGCGAATGCCAGTCTGGGGGGAGGAAATAATCGGAGAATGTCAGCGGTCTGTAAGGGTGGGCATATAACTATAAGTCAGAAGATAAAGTAATGTCATATGCAAAAAATAGACTTGAAAAACAACCGCTCGGATCAGGTCTGGAACAAACAGCCACATCCGCGAGAGTTTTGTCAACAAATACGATACGGGAGAACGTCACGGGCAGCGACAAAGTTATTCACAAAGCTGTCTGTAACCCTCCCCCTCCATATCCACTCACTACACACGCGACGGTCCTGAGAATATTGCTGCCATTCAATGTACACACAATATGAGCGTAGTGGCTTTGGTGACGTCACCACACGCTTCACGGGGGAGGGGGGGGGGGGTCGCACACGTCGGCTTGTGTTGTAGCTCTCTATACGTACCAGGCCGTGTTTTGCCGCTCGGCAATGACGTCGACAGACGCTCATGAATATGCATGATGAAGTGGTTCGCCCCGGTAATCCCGTAGCGAGTGCACTGTCCACGCATATTTCGTGTGTTGTGCCGCGTGTATTATAGGAAGCCGCCAGCAATCTTTCGGGACCCCCGTCCCATTGTTAGTGTACCCCAGATTGGTCGCGTCAGGGAGCTGCATTACTAATACCCGCGTACGTCATAACCCTGGGAACGATCAGACAACAAATATGGGAGAGGGAGCGGGAAGGAGGGGGGACTTATCATCCAAATGGGGGCAACTACAACCCCCCTCTAACAAAAATATAATCAAGGATATTTTTAGAACGGTTGTCATTTGGGCCTGAAAGAAAATGATTGCATCAGGTACACCGATAAAAGTCTTAGGCTTCGCTCACGACTAAATTTAGACACGGCTATCGTGGAGAATTGGTCCAACGGTGTGATTAAACGCTAGGTAGACAGGAAGAAAGAGGGAAAGAAAACAGCGACACAAAAAAAGCGAACATTGTTCAGAAACTGCCTTCTCATGGGCCTTTTCAATCGTGACGTAAATCGGTTGGGGAAGATATCTCCAGTTTTTGAAGATAATTTTTTCACCCACACAAGTCGAGCATTTCCTATACACATGTATATGCCCCCTTGCAGTGGCCGGGGGCGTAAACACGTGACTATAACGCTAACCAGGGCATGCAGAACCCGGACGTCAAGGGAGAGTCGTCAGGGTCGGAAATGAAACCCACTCCCCCAAAACACTGACTGCACTGTACCGGTTGCTGACCATCAAATTACAGGCGAGAGACATGGCGAAATCACGGTGAAACCGTGGAGCTGTAATAGCTCCATAGCTCCATGGTGGAACAAAATGGCGCAATCAGATTTGGTTCCATGTAAACCAAAGGCGGATGACTGTGGTATAGTAGTTTTGTTCAGTTATTGGTATTTAAGAACTCGAAACCCGGTACAGAATGAGTATAGGCCAACTGCAAATTGCACAACTGACTTGAGATAACCCGACACTTGATAAAATGTACATAAGAGCTCAAGTTTCGACCCTGGTCAAGTTCTTTCCTCAAAAGGTTCATGCGATGATCGATAGAACAGGCCTATGGTGGTTCGTAAAGACACGTATTCCGAACGACGGGTTTCGTCTTGGTTATTAAACTAAAGGCGTGGCTTCAAAAGACGCCGTGAAGTCACTCACGATGATGACGTGGGCTGCTCTCCTATCTCTTCTCCCCAGACGAGGACCAAGTCGTTCCGTTAATTCTTCAGAACGAAGCACATTATTCTAATTGGCAGTCCGGGACTGTCTTGGATGCTATAATGGACGGTCGAAATCGTTATAGAAGACCGTACAGGTCGAATCCAAGAGATAAACAAGCCTATAAATTCAAAGCCATCACCCGCATCCCCCAACCCTCTCCAATTTTTGTCCCATCAAAATGCACGCAGACAGTTCGTGCATGTAAACCGTTTGATTCATACCCGGGTTCTGCAGCTGTACCATATCTATGTTTATTATGGCCTATAAAGAGTTAACGAGTTTGTCATGTAATGCACCAGAAGGCATGATACACCGATTCAAACGGAATGGAAATTATACAACGCAGCAGTGTTCGGGAAGCCCACCCTCAACATTTCGACAAGCCAGTCTCATAAAAAAAAAAAGAATGACATCGATTTCGATTGTGATTGTGATTAACATTCGAGCTTTGTCTGCCCCTGAGAAAGATCGTGCTGTAGTGTAGGATCGAAAACGTCAGGTCAGATCTTTGGAATAAAGCATAGCATAGCAGTTCATCGTGCCCGGGTCGACGTCATACAACTGCTCTGTAGCACCAACACTGTCACTCAATGCATTAAGAATGGAGCTGCCAGCAAGGCTTCACTTTCATTATTTGTTTGGGGGGTTTTTTTGGTGTTTTTTTTTTGGGGGGGGGGGTTAAGCAAGCGCTGGTCGGAAGCTGCACGCCGGACGTTCTGACCGGCTGTATACAAGGGCAATAACAGCCGGCCATCACGCAATAGTTATAACTGCTGAGGTTTCATCGACCGAGCAACCTTTCGAGTTGACAAGCACCACGATAATAAATAAAACTGGGCCCGTGTGGGACACCGGTAGATGGGTGCGTGGGATTGGATACCACTAGTTATTATGTATGCATAGAGAGAACTGACGTGGGCGTATAGTTAATGGTCACCGTGGGCCTATCGCGCGAGGCCCCAATCGTTGAAAGGAAAACAAAATTTGACCATCAACGGCCTCATAGCCCGTTAGCCTCCTGGTACCCGCTTCCAAATCCCCAGTTAACTCTCATCTGCTCGAGGTCGTTCGGTCGATCGGTCGATGGGTCGGCGGGTGGGTGGATGGGTGGGTGGGTGGACGGGCTAACGAGGAGCTCAACAACCCTGGGAAACGATAACGACGCTGCCCGGTGGAACAGTCATTCAACTCAGCGCGGGATTTGTTCGTCGAGGGCACAGTTCCAAAGACAGGAAACGGTTCCAGACTTGCACCAACTGGACCGCAACTCGGGGACAATGGCCGCTCGATACCCACCCCCCCCCCCCCGCCGCAACCAAACCGTCTCTTCCTCCGATCTGAGGGTGACATTTCCCTCTTGCGGGGTTGACTGTACACATGTATACGCCGTCCACGCAGTGGTAGACAGCCTGGCACAGTTGATGGCAGCTTAAATATCACTTGGCTAGACAGGAAGAAGATCGGGCTCGCGAAAAAAAAAAAACCACCCTGCAATGTCTTCTATTGGCCAACAAACTTCAGACAAGCATCAAGAGTTCCGTTTTTGAAGACCTGCCTTCCCGAAGTTCCCGGTGATCGTCTTAATAATACCGACAGCGGGCTCGGTTAGTGCAGGCGAACGGCCCAGTATTGCAGCAAGCATTGCCGATATTAATCGAACAACACACAGCGCAACATACGCCTTGTGTTCCGTTGACAGAGTGTATTATAGGCCCATTGATTAGACAAGTTCCCGTCGAAATGCTCAAAAGACCGTCCCCGACTCCCCGTATTGATAGTTTTTTTTTCAATCCCCCCTTCCTCTCCGAATCGTTAGGGATTTTTTTTGTGAGTATCCCCTCTGAATAACTTTGTTTGCATGTGCTGGCGTCGGCTGGAGTCGGCGAACCATCCACAGTGCTTGGTTTGGCGTTGGGACGCGCATGGCTTATGCATGGGACTCTTGGCCCGCGCGACGCACCCGTACCCACGCACTCAACATGAATACTAGTGCGTCGCAAAGTACACGCAGCGTGGGTTTTGTGGAGCCCGGTTAAAAGTGGTTAAAATAGAGTGTGCAGGGATTCAGCTCGCGAGGGATGGCGTGGCTGCTTGGACTGGCCTTGCCAACTTCAATCACCCCTGGGCCCGGGTTTCGACAACCGGCAAACAGTCCAATTGTTAGGGGATTACTTTGCATGAAATACAGTGGCGAGGTTGTTTGAATTTGCGTATGGGGTGGTGGTGGTGGCGGAGGAGGTGGCGATTGTGGTGGAGGTTGAAGTGGTGGTGGAGGTTGCGCGTGGAGCCGTGGAGGTAGTGGTCACAGTCAGGGGAAACATCTCCAACAAGCTTCCCCGACCGACCCACCATTATAATGCTTCTCCCGTGTTCATGACTTTGTAATAGTGCTTTCAGAAAGTGTCTTTTAAGCGACCAGTGCAACCGTGTTCAAACTGTATATCTAATTTAGCGGGGATGAAAACCCAAAGCCCACGAACATAACCACAACATAACCCCCTGGATAAAGACCCAAATACGCCAGTCTATACAGGTATATACGGCTTAGTTCTTATACGGGTATACATTATGTACATCATAGCTCAATGAACGTACGCAAATGCAAGGGAGACGACCGTATCTGTATCAATAACCAAGCACTAATACACACGATCGCAAGAATTATGCGCACTTCAGATAGCTGCTGGGAAGAAACATTCACCCCCCAAAAACCCCAAAACAATGAACATACACCAGTGAATTATATTGGTACCGGTATCAACAGGGCAGGGTGTGTGGGCCTATAACGTGCTGATATAACCACACCCCGAATACGCGGTCGAATGAGAGACTCGCTCATTTCCATGGAGTTGTTATTTTGCAACTTGGCGCGCCAGACGAAAATGAAACAAGCCTGCGTGCGTCAAATTAAGGTCAGTCCTTTGTATTGCCAAGTTCCAACTCCCCACCGAGCCCCGACGATAACGAGGGTCGATGCGCAGCGAGTTTCTCACGGCGGCTGGATTTGCGACGAGTCGATGCACTAACAGTAACAATAGTCGTAACGTTCTAAACATCCACGGATGAGAATGGCCGATTTTTGTTCACCTCAAATATAGAGATGGCCGGACGTTTCGATCCGAGCAAGACCTTCCTTCCTGGGGTGCTGTCTCCCGCCAATATATCGTCATTTGGGTGGCAACTTGGAGGTCGTAACATTTGCCAATATGCGTGAATTTCAAACTAACTGACTTTTCGTATATACATAGTACTAGTATAGTGAACTGTTGGAGAAAGCACACACAGCATACAGCGTGACCTGACAAGATACATTGCAAGTCTGGGTCTGGGGCCCACCAAGATCTATGCCTTTTGGAAAATCATTAGATTTCTCAGAAGATATGCTTCTTCGGCGAGTTTGTTTGAGGGACGAAGGAATGTGTACAGTAGGTGTGCAAAGCATAGCTGCCGACCTATCTTAGTAAAGGTAATAAGGAATACCTCTGCTAAAAAAAAGAGGAATCACAGAGCAAACTACATTACATAGGATTGTATTTCCAAGCCGAAAATCAGAATGTGTTGACAAGAGCTTGTAAAAAGTGATAAAACACAAAAGAGGAATGATTCCTCCAAAATAGGCATGGCTGGCAGCTATGAGGTAAAGCAACCGGACCTGATATACTTGCTGACATAGTTTGGACGACTCTATGGATGGTGATTTGGCCGTCTCGCTGTCCAATATTATTGAGTAGTTCGTGAATACCGAGTGACCAGTCTGGTATAAAGAAACCATTTTCGTAACACCGTATATTTCCGGAGTGCCTTCTACGCAATACGACATCAATACGGCCTCAATCGTTGGCGAAAAAAAGAAAAACCCTTGCCAAGGCAGTTGTTTGTATTCTACCGCCTCAACCACCGGCGCCATAACAATGGTCGGGGCAGGTCGAACGGTGCTGGCCTTGTATTGTCCCGGCTGTTTTGTTATCTCAGGAACCGAAGCCAGCTACTGGGAGTGTACGGTACAAGCTTCCACCGGTACGGTGCTCCCGATCCCAGTCAAGGCAAAGTTTGGCGCGGCGGCGGTACGGTGCGGGGGGGCTCATGGCCCTGTTGGTGACGGTGCGTATACTACACACGCGTGGGTGTCGCAGCGAGCGAGAGGAGATTACACGGTCAAAGCTCATGGCACTATCACCACCGTGCTACCGCCCCCAATGCACCAACCTAAAGTCAGCAGCGAGCTGCGTGGGCGTGTATGTATACAAACTGCCAGCACCGTGGAACTGGAAGGGAAAATACAACAACTTGGACAAGCGAAGATAAAAGGAGAGGACACAATGAAACTGCTAACGTAATGGTCATCGATAAATGGCTCTATTATTGGGTACAAACCTATACACAGGCTGACATATACTTGTAACTTGTGGGTAAAAGATGCCGAACGACAGATGAACTGAGCCGAAAATTACTGTTTGGTCAATGCTAACCTGGGTTGATCAAAGCTTATAACAGTCACGTCACGTGCGAATCTTTATGGCATTACCGAGAAATACACCGCGGCACGATGGCAAGATTAGTTTCTGTTGATTACTGTACAGTATACACCTCCACATAATTTTCTATTTTGTTGGCGGTAAGCTTTCTGACGGCAGAAATAAATCCCTTCCGTCCTGCTTTGATATACGGACGCCGAAATTGCCTGTGAGTGTGATGAGATTCCGAGAAAATGTCGTCACAGGCCCAAGTCAACGAGAAGACACACGGGTGATGCATGGACTGTATATACTGACCACAGATATGGAGATGGCTATACTCCTCTTCTCGGCTCGGCTCTGCACTGGGTGCCTGCTGTATGCGAGGCAAGCTCTGCGCAGTGTACTGGTTTTGTGAGATGTGCGCACTGCGCAGATGACGCGTCACTGGTACCCGGTTAATCAACTTGCATGCATGGCTATAGTACATGTACATGTACATTGTACATGTATATGTGCATGCAATGTACATGCACATGTACATGTGCATGTACATGTACATGCACATGTACAATGTACTTGGCCAAATTTAATACATTTAGCTATTAAGCTCCATGCCTGCACAAACGTTTATGGAGCTGCCTGATTTTTTGTCATCACTTATTACGTTGAGCAGGGAAAAGTGCCGGAAAACCTCAATGAATATGAAAATATTATTTCCAAAATGTTATAGACCTATTATTCATTTTTCTCACAACCAGTATTCATCTTTACGCCTACACAAAAAGTATAATACAAATGTACATATTTCCAACACCATACACCTTTTTTCCCAGAAATGATTAAGTTCCACAACTGAAAAGACCTAAATCCTTTTCCTGGATTTTGGAAGGTTATCTTTGTGTGGTTTTATTGGCATACTTGGGCCAATATTTCTGCCTTAGTTGGTACACAAACGGTATGATTTTGAATGATACACAGGAAGACACGAGTTTGGAAAAGTGTGAAAATAGAGCAAAATTATCTCGTAATTAGGAAATAAACTCCTGGCACAGAGGTGCAGTGTACAAAAGAGCGTGCACTCCGAGCACATGGCCCCGTTTGTATATCGGTTTGTACATCATTGATTCAACCGCCTGCACTTTCGATCGAAGCCGCTCTGCACCCTGAGGTCGATAGGCCTTGTGCAAACATGACTCGGGTGCTCACGAAGACAGCGAACAGCCGCTTTATTGGCGTGTACACCGAACGGATCCTTCAATGTCGATACACCCACCACCACGGCTGTTTACTGGTTGATCCGACTCGGGAATAGATGCCCGGTGTTTATGAGAGGACCGGAGTGCTCTCTTACGACCGCTCACAAGTCAGCGTCACAATTCCACACGCCGGTCAGGTGTGGATAAACACTCGAGGCGCACTCTCGCCTTTCCTCGTACACACAACTCCCAGTCCCACCGAAGCAAATCCCACACACGGCCGCTTCCCAGAAAGAAGCATTTCCGCTGATCTTCGGCGAACGGGCAAAACGGAAGTAATCAACTGTAATAATTCACACGCAGAAAACAAGACTCCTCAAATACCCCACGGGAGCCGACGTAAAGAGGTACAATTTCCTAATCCCACGGAAAAGAACCTAACCCCCCCCCCCTCCCCGCGATTGTCAGTAAGGGGAAGGGGTGCTGTGAATTTATTAAATCTCCACAAAGACTCGGCAACGGAGCATGACAACTGGGCAGGTTGAAATACCTGTTTAATTTCAGCTTTTCTCTCTCTTCTCTTTCCATAAAAATGCGTGACTCGGCGGTGGGGGCGGGGTGGGTTTTTGTAGGGGGCAAGAGACAGGAGTATCGCTTGCGCGCGTGACACTGAGTACATTGCCTGGGTTGCACTGCCTAGCACCTCAATCGTTCAGCCCACAGGTCGACAAAACATCTATGTTTGCTTTTCGCTCTTGACAATGCCAACCGTCCCAAACCACACTTAACGGAACTGTAAAACCGCTGGGCAGAATAATGTCGGGCAGAATATGTTGGGCAATACTCCCTTGCCCAACGCTTGGCTTTGATTTAACGTAAACTTGGGATGGGAGTCCATTATATTGACGTTGGAGAATGTGTGGTTCAGAAAAGAACCGGAGGAACTCGACGTTTCGAACAGTATACTCTGTTCGTTTTCAGGAGACATACACGTACAGTACCCACAAAAGAGATTTTTGCATAGTGACACAGCAAACCTACTCCTCCTGCTATTCTCACCATGAAAACCTTCAAATCTCATTATTGACGTTGAACCAGTCCCACCTTGAACGACACAATTCAACACTTTGGGCTTTGATTGCAATGACAGTAATGTTGCCAGTTGGCATTCAGATGAAAACCGGTCAACATGTCGGTTAGCTATTTCCCAACAGTTCTTCGAATATGCAGCGAGTTGGGGATGGGCGACCCTTGGACGGGTCCAAGTACCGGTACCGCCTTAATTAATCAGCCGACATCGTATATAAGGTCACTGCACACGCGTGATTCATCCACGTCAATGGGGCCCATCTCGCCGGCTTAAGGGCATCGACCTTCATCAAAGTTCTCCTCCGATTCTTGAGCAAAGGCCAGGCCAATAAGGTCAGGATTCCAATGACTCAAATGAAAGAGTGCTCAGAAGTCAAACAAAATGCGTCCACGCGCCCGGGATGATCCGGAGACCAGCGAGAGGCCTTTTTTTTTTTTTTTTTTTTTTTTTTTTTAGGTTTCTGTCAGCGCATGACGTCACTTGTCAACATGGAAACAGACAGCCGCTGCCCTTTTAAAATGTCAACTATCAAATTCCGACGGCTGAATGTGGGACGGTCGACATCGCGTGTGCCTGGATCGTGTTGGCTGAGACTGAAAGAAGCCCTTGTGGAAAGGGAGGGGAGGGGCGAGGTAAAAGAATAAAAAGAAGAAGAAGAAGAAGAAGAAGAAGAAGAAGAAGAAGAAGAAGAAGAAGAAGACACTCACCTGTGTCTCACTCAAGTTTTGCAAGGCTTGCATTAAGGTCTGGTCCTGCCGCTGTGACTGTCGGAAAGGAAAGAGGTAGGGTAGCAAAGGATATGTGGAATGAGCATTGGACATTCAGTCAATAAATTCAAACACACACCGCCCTGTTTATCAATGATCAGAAATATTTGACAGAACAAATCAGAGGTTCCTCTTTAAGCCCACCACGACGCCAGAAAAGCCCGCCTACTTGGAATAAGCTGACTGCAAAGAAGGCGTTCCGGTCCAGATCGTGTGCATGGAACTTTCTACAACATTCCGAGCGCAACGTTTGCTTTGTTAAAAAAGCGACAGATCTAAAAGTGAAAGTGGGCATGCATGCGTTGCAAACGGTCCAGGCTCATACAATCCAAAATTCAATTTCCAAAAGAGATTCCTCGAGATTCGCGAACTGGCAATCAATTGGAGTACAATGGGAACGCGTTGCTTCACTTTCCAATCTCATGAATAGAGAATGGCATAGGCCTAGATTCGTGAGGAATTTCAGATTCGTTTGGATTACAGATTTTGTTGCCGTGATTTCTTCTTTCAGAATGACAGACACCAAGTCGGCTCCGCCACGCATCCTGGTCCTATATAGTCATTGATATCATATAGCTGCGCTCAGTTTCCATGGAGATACGTACCACGAGACCACTCTCGACCAATGGGAGAAGAGTCAGCTTGCTGCCGTTCGTGACACGATTATCGTCGAGCGTCCCGCGCTTCAGATGTCTGGAGAAGAAAAAAAAACGACCAGGGGAAAAAAAACAGACAGACAGATTGAACAAAAGCTGAGGCACACCGCCCACGTAAAATACATAAAATTGAAGCCGTTAAAAATATCACGGTACTATTTAATTAAAATTTGAAAGGCGACCACAAAAAGGCCTGCGGATTGCAGCACACCGTAATAGATGCTGGTGTATTCCCAGTATTTTAAAAACCAACTTGTTGACTCGTCGAGTTTCTCAGAATGTGGATTGTTGCCCGTGTTCATCTGTGTACGATTTGTGGAGAAACTGGAGATACAGATAATCTCCGTTATCCTTGTCTAACACTACACAACACTGGTCGAACCTCTGAATAATCCCACAAATTGCACAAAAAGGGACGCTTGTGATGTATAATATTAACTGCAGCTTCACTATGTTCATCCACATCGTTCTGCCTTTAAGATTTAAGAAAGCTCCAGTTAGGATGGAAACTTCAAGCCCTTTAAAATGTTCAGATTTGAATATGCATTTAGTCATCCATGCCAAAAGCGAAAAGCTTGTGATCTGAGGGGGTATAACTTTAATAGCTTCTTTTTACAGTATAATTTTAATTGTCAACCTTTAAAAGCTGCACAATATGGCGCTGGATTCTAACAGACTAACAGACTGGCACTGCCTCCAGTTATATCACTGATACAGCGCTGTACACTTTAAGCGCTAAGCCTGTCAGTGACGCTTCCTGAAATGGTTCCTGCGATTCGATGCTTGCCGTGTTAACTAGACCAATGCGCACGTAGGCATCTGTTTCCTATCAATCTTCTTTCCTGGGTGGAAAAAAAATTGACGCGATAATCGCCAGGGCCGCTACAATGCATGGCTGGCGTGTAATCAAACACATCTTGCTCCTGGTAAGTTATCAAAAGGTCGATATTTGCAGGGGCATTAGCAGAAAATCTCTCCGTGCACGCGATGGTTGAGCCGGTGCGTGTCAATTACTCATTAATTATTATGCACCAACTTCTCCTACGAGTTTGCGCGCGCAAGCGCCGCGCACGAACGACAGGCCAAGGACGTACCGCCGCCAATCCCCGATGTATGCATATGCATGACGGGGCGCGCATACGTCACGGTCGTGCATGCATAAATGATGAAGGTGTCGATGCGGTGGGCGGTGTGCATGGGGTACGGGTCAAACGCACGCCGAGTTGTTGACTGCACCAAAAAGCGTTCCTTCGTGTTCCACGCGTGACTTTGTCATATACTGGCAAAAGCGAAACGTAAGAACGACAGGATGGCTTGTGACACCTTAAGGCTTAAATAGGTGAACAGAGACGATGACGATTTCACACAACCTTCACTCACTCTGCGACTCGCATTATCCTTCTGGTATTGTGACTATTGTCAGATGAGGCAAATTATTCGGGCAATTATTCGCAAGAAAACTTGTTTTAAATTTTTCAATATTTGTTTTATCATGAAAGACTGTCTTCTGCGCTACCACTGTTCATTTTGCACGCATCCCAACTGGTTGATTCCAAGCTTGGCTGTTAACTTTAGAATCTTCATCCATCATCAATGATAAAATAAATTCTCGGTGTTCAGTTTTTTTCTGCAGCGTGCATGAAAGTATAAAGAATCCTGCAGTCAAGAGCTCTCTGAAATAGCTTGTGCAATCCTCCACGCATGCCAGCAAACGCCTTTGGCCGAGGTCACGTGAGAGGTGACGTCACGGCGAGGTCACTGACCTCCATTCGGCAAGGAGGGGGGGGGGTGTGCCACGATCTGGAACATGCGTCCCGACATCATTATCATCCATCCGTTTGGGAGATAAGAGTTAAGATCCCCCGAGATCATCTCGCAGGAATATAGGATGGGATGACTTTTATTTTCCAAGAAAGTTCTGCACCGTGCGTGCATACCACCCATACTCCGTCGATAGACGGCAAGGGTGAATATGACACGGGTGTTGCAGGAGGCGTCCTACGGTGAGGGAGGGACACCGCGCTGAGAAAAATCACCACTGACAGTTGGTCTTTACGAGGGAGAACAGCTGTATATCATGGAGTACTGTACCATTAAACGAGGAAGTCTTGACGGGATGGGGGAACGGTGAAGATGGGCCGTTAGGTATATGCCTACACCACGGTTGGTGCTGAGTGGCTCACGCTCACTCATCATTGCCAGGGAAAAGCCTAATAAAGGCATCTGATTTGATCCGAGCATGGATCCGAGCCACCTACCCGTGTGACCTTCATACAGTCGTAGGCGTCTCATTGAAGTCATACTGATGACCGCTTTGTCGCCCTTTTCAGCGGGCGATACGCCTTCTGAAATCGTATAATCTCACTCGCGACTTCTTTTAAGGTACGAAATCGAATTCTTATCTACTTCTTACATGATTCGGCCTTAGCTTGCTTAGCCTTTTTCTTCTTCCTGCGTGTTCAGCGGATGAAGATCTCCAATAACATGGGTCATCTGGTGGCACAAATCTATGTTATCTGATAAAAAAAAAACCGAAGACCTTGCGAAGCTACGAAAAGATCTCGAGGCCAGAGAAAGACCCTGCTAGGATTGAAACGTCGGGCCCTCTCAATAATTGTTGAGAGCGAAACACAGGTTGGATTTATCACCAAGTGACTTGTACATGGCGGCTTGGCTGGGAAGCAGGACCACTAGGTGGCCCCACTAGCCACCGCGAGGCCACTGTAAAAAGAAAAGAAAAAAAAAGCTGCAGCCCTGTAGCGCGGACTTCACTTTCAATTTCACCTTGGCAAGCCCTCCATGGTGCATGGGCCTCACTGTCTTTATCCAAAGAGGTGGTCGTGTCCCCGCCGTAACGTTTTCCAGTAGCCCATGCACACAGCTTGCACGAACTGGCCCGTTCCCTCTA
Source organism: Luidia sarsii (assembly GCA_949987565.1). NCBI lineage: Eukaryota > Metazoa > Echinodermata > Asteroidea > Paxillosida > Luidiidae > Luidia > Luidia sarsii. The sequence continues at coordinate 11,462,843 of OX465113.1, forward strand.
CTATTCCTTTTTTATGCTGCTGGTATCAGGCATATCTCGCTGGTATGGGGTACAAACACAGTACAGGACTGTACTACGTTAATTTTCCCCTCGTTGCAACCCAACTGGTACCCCGCCGATCGCTGGGTATTGGGTTTTCAGGGTCACCCGTTCGTGACCTATTTATAACCCGGTGTCAAGCTTTCCTTTCTGTCTCTTTCAACACGGCGTTCTCGAGAACCTCGGGGGAGGAAAATACAGGAAGGAATGGAAGAGAAACATTTCGAGGAACCTAACATGGATTAAAGGAAAATGTAATGCTATATACATCCATTTGTGTACAACCACCGTTATAACAGGATCCATTTTTTTTGGTTCAGTTTTGTTTTGGTAGAACGATTCCATAGAAGTGTGTGGGGAGCGTTACGATTCTTTGGCTTACTCCCCGCCTATATCTGCGTCTGGTTTTCCGCCCCTGAACCGTCTGGAATTCGACGGTCAAAGTGCCTGGAGCTTTTGACTCGTACTGGATCGACATTCTTTCTGGTGCGTGCACTGTTGGGATTTATCTGCCGTGGAACCTATAGGAGTTCAAGGCGCTCACAAGCACAACGGCACTGCGAACAGACGCGCAGATTGAGACCAGAGAAGGCATAGGCCTACATTCTATAACACAGCCGAATCGTGATCCGAAGAGTTCACATCTCAGATGCTGGTCGACTCATCGATCATTGTCTAAGGCATCTCACGATATCTCCAGAGTAATAATACTAGGGTCCAAGGCTTGGCAGATTATGTATGGTCACTATTGTAGGCTTCCTGTTAATCATCAGTTTTAGTAGGAAGGTCGGGAGGCAAGGGCGATCTATAGGGTCAGCACCAGCACGCATGCGCACTGCCACAGAAACCTTTTTTTATCCTCAAGGCGACGTGTGTTGAGTTAAAGCACTTAGATGATTGGCGATCGAGTGCACGGGAGAGGGAGACACTCTCCCTACGTCAGTTGACCGGTCAAAGGTCGTATATGCCACGCCCACTATTAACGAGAACGTGATATGCCTTCCTGCCTCTACATTGACACTGACACTGACAGTATTACCTCCTTGGTATCGCCACGCTGGCAATACCGTAGCGACGGGCAGCTTGCCTCGTTGGTATCCACACTGTCCAGCCACCCGCGGGCGAAATACAACAAATACGCGCATGCATAATTCATACATACAAACGCGCGTTGGGCGTCCGCACGCACGCGCACAGCGCGTCACGCTCCGTTCTGAATGATTGACAAAGGGTGGGGGTGGGACACGCCTCCACACCTCGTCCCCCGATGAATGGGCCCGTGTGGAGACTAGAGAGATGGCGAACCACTCGAAGTTCGTCGAGCCGAAGAGGAGAGCGAGCCGAGGTAATGGTGAGATCCGCCAGGCCGACCAATCTTCTGTATCCGGGCGACGACCAAGTATTGGAGTGTGTGTGTGTGTGGGGGGGGGGTCGGAGGTCCTTGGAAGCTTCGATTAGATATTGCGATGAAACCCACTCCGTGCATAGGCCTAATTGGTGAATATCAAGATGTTTGTGAATGTGAAGCCAAACATCATTCAGAGACCACGAGCCCTGTTTGCATAATATACGCACGACGGATATTTCCGGCATCTCCGAACGATGGGTTACGTAATACTACTAGCGGAGGCAGTGTGCCAGCATTTACACGCACTACTACTAATATGGCTTGTATTATCGCCAATGCGCCTGACGTGCAATGACTCACGGCCGAGGATGAGGTGACACCGTGCATCATGAACCCGGTACCAGATGGCAGGTTGCCCCCCTCCCTCCCCCCTAATGGCCCACCAGATACTGGCTCCGCAATGAAAAACACCTGCTCCACCTGCGTGCGTCGAGGGTTCAACTCCCACCCGAGATGTCCCGTTTGCTCTACCGCGAAACACTTGGGTGACGAAGCAGTGAGCATTTTACAGCGCTGACAATGAACGCCAATGATTGACATTGAAATGGCTCGCATGTTCCTGAACCTGGGACAGGGGTGCATAGAACTGTGAAGCCTCAGCGTTAATAAAAAAACAAACCACGTACCAAGTCCTAGTTCAACCATGGTTGTTCAACAAAGCCCAAACGAGCTTGCTAACTGATCGGCCAAGTTTGCTATTCAGTATTCAACCCCGGGAAGAAAAAAAAAGAGAGAAAATAAGAAGCCTCCATAAAAGGGCGCTTGGTGCGCGCATATACCACGTGACCAAAATATAGGGCGAGCATTATCCCAGGAAATTTAGTTAGGGCATGAACGGTGGTGGGCATGGTGAAGGCGCCTATCCCGATTGTACATGCACTGTAGTATATACATGTAGGCCTACTGTATGAGCGTGCGTCATGCGTGTAGAAAGCAGCAGAGCAACGCGTTCCCAGAAGGGGAAACAAAATCAAGTAAACGTCATTTCGCTTTCTCCCTCAGTCATACGCGAATGCATCGCTTGAAGGTTTTCATTCACTCAGAGTATAGCACACTGCGTGTGAAATAGCGGTTCAGGGTGTGCATAACTGCAATGGATGGGTTAAACATTGAACAAGGACAGAGCGTTCAACGGATAAGCTGTACAACTTCACTGCTGGTTGAACTTTGAAGTTACTTGGCAAGTGACGTTATATAACTTGTATCATGCTTGCCGTAGAATGATTTCGGTTGGGTAGGGAGTAGGCCTACGAAATAGCATTGATTATGGCCAATGCCAGTGATACACGGTTACTCACGTCTCACGGTGGAGCAGCGTCAGTCTCTCCTTGGCCACCCGTAGCTGCTTGGCGATCCTGGTCTTGAGGGCCTCGACCGATGCGTGCCGCGGTATTTCCATGGCAAAGCGCCCGCCCGTGGTGGGATGGATGTGCACGGTGATTATTCCATGGGGCGCGGGGTTCTGCACGCCGGTGGCCGCGGCCGCAGCGGTGCCGGTGGTGCCCGCGGTGCCGCCGCTACTGCTGCCGGCATTGTTGTTGGTGTTGGTGGCGGATTCCATGGCGTAGTTGACGGTCACGGCAGCGGCCGCTCCCTGGCAGTGATCTTCCGTGCACACGGGGCGAGTCATCTATGGCACGCCGACCGGTGGTGGCGATGGTGTGGCGTTAGCGTGGCGGGTCGAGGTGGTGGTGGTGGTGGTGGTGGTGAGAGGTGAGGGATCGCGGGGGTGATTCCAGCTAAGGCGGTTGACCGATCGACCGGGCCCCGTTGGATTGGAGGTGTCCACCACGATCCCTTCAGCACCGCACGCCGTACTGCCAGGGTTGGTTGCCTGGTGGTTGCACGAGTGGTGCTGGTACTGGTAGGAAGGGTGTAGTGAACTACGCTTGGTTCGTCATGGGTACGGTGATGCCTCAGAATCCTCTCTCTTCCTAGACAGAGGCACAGAGCTGTGGATAGTGTGCTAGTAGTGTAGTGGGTAGTACTGCAAAGGGAACGGGACAAAATGGAAACAAAAGCCCCAAGCGCCACACAGTGAGTGTAGTTTCGTAGAAGTCACGTCGTACCACATCGGCCTACCCAGCGCGGTACGGACAGGAGAACTGACTCGAGCCCCCACTACGCAACGAGTGATCGCTGTCTATGAATGAATTCCTATGAACGGCACGTCGAAATAAACTCGATGCGTGAACCCAAGGGTCATACATGCAAGTGGGAGGGTCACCTACATAATTACACTCGAAAGGTCAACAGCCGCCAATGGGGGGAATACGGACCCTTCCATAGGTTGAGGGAGTAGGGGTGTTAGGTAGTTTAGCAGGGGGATTCAACGCGTCCATGTACTGCATTGTATACGCTGCGAGTGGGTCATTAGGTCGAACTGTTGACAGTGACACTGACCTTGCGCACGTACGTCACCGAGGAGGCCGTAACAAATACAAGCACCGCGTCAGACCATGGAGGTAGCATGGTCAGACTTTCCTTGGTCCGTAGTCAGTACGAGGCAATAGTTTCGACCCAGCCACTCTGCACGAATCCGAGACAATGTTTTAGCCATTAATACAGCAGACGATTTGAGCCCAGCCCCGGCAGTATCCATTGATTAATTCTGAGGTTAAGCAAACGGGTCTAATTCCTGGAACGATTCCACAAGACATCCCATCCTGAATGAATGCTCAACTGCAACTGAATATACTATCTGTAAATTCACCCAGTGTGACGTGCGTAGCTCAATTGAGAACACGCACTGTTTGCTCGGCTATCTCGTGCATCACGCCGTTAGTTCAATATTACTTTAAAGCTCATTATAGCCTTTGCCTGGATCAGTTTTGGATGGATCCTTTTTCAATGCTAAAGTGTAACCGATGGAAATGTTGTGGGCGATTGCTACGGGCCAAACCATGGACGAGCCCACATTATCCCACAACAACCGTCCCTCCGATTTTCAGCCTCAGTGACCCTCCCTACTCAATAGTGAACTCGACCGTACCGTGCGTTATTGTTCGGCGGGCAACCGTGCCAGTTGCTATGACGTCACACCGTAGCCCCGCCCCCTCGCAGCGCGACGGCGAAAAAAAAAATCGAATAAAAAAAGTGCTCGGTGTTGAAGGCGCCAGAGTGGCCGCACAAACCTACACAGCACGCACAAGCCATAGACAAGGAACAGCATGCACATTTTGTCGTCCCTTTGCACAGCATACGTATACTGTACATGAACATTTTTTTCCAGTACATTCATGTGTGCAGAGCTAGTGAGTGCCGGCAAGAGTTCGTGCTTGTTGTAATGTGCAATTTCCGCAAAGATCCATCGTGATTTTCAAACACTGCCAGAAATGCGGGTACGGATCGATATCTTCAGGGTTTGTAGCGCAATCTCTGAGCCATAATTATGTCTACACCTCAGTCTGCCTTTGAGAGAGGTTCTGCTAGGATCGAAAAGGGCCTTCCCATAGTAAACTCACATGCGCTGCCTATACGCAGCATCTTGAGCATGTGTACGAGATTTTATATGGCGACCAAAGCCTAGATAAGATTCGCAGGCTTGCATGGTGGAATGGCAATGTGGAATGGTTGCAGTGACATGTATAGTCATATCTTTCTTTCAAGGAGGAGTGTGGCTCGATCTGAGGACAGAGCACATACAGAGCACACACTGCCCTAAACATCGAGTATATTACATGTACAGTATACTGGCTGTAGTGCCACACTCATTTCGGAATGGAAAGATATCTTAAATTGTGAACCCGCACCATTTGAGCCTTCCTATCTCGTCCTTTCTCCCGACGAAGGGAAGAGCATGGGCAGAGTGCAGACTGCCCGAGTCGGTTGAGTTTCACCGGCTTTTCTCAGTCAGAGAGCCACACTCTTTTCTCGAAAGTGATGACTTGCGCGGGTGTCACTGTCACCGCAGACTTTGCACATCACGAAACCCTATATAGGACATCGTGACTACTTCCCTCAATACTAGAATCGTACTGTCAACCGAATGCGGGGTGAAATTTCAACTTCAACCATCGTGACGGGGTCCGGAATCTATGCACGCAGCGCGCGGGCAGACGGGGTGTACAGCGGAGACACAGCGGCGCACAAGCCGAACGAGCCGGTCGACGTTAGTCACAAGCCCCACACTGCAATGATCTCATTATGACAACGACGTCAACCCAGGGTGAGGGACCCAAATAAGACACACCCCCCCCAAAAAAAAAAAAAATCCCAGAGCAGCTTATTATTTACGCGCGGGAAAAGCGAAGAGCTCAGTGCGGTGACTATACCTGGTTGGTACATGCATCATAGATAGATAGGGTACTCAGAGCAGAGATGGTGACCTGGTTTACGTTTGAACCGTGTGACTGGTTTCTACCACACTTCGCTCGTTCATTTTTGGGTAACCCCCCCCCCTCTACCTTGATCAGTGCTCCGAAATTATTCAGTCAGGAGAGAGCTTATTTTATACTACACTTAAGATATATAAATTACAGTGCCAGTGCTCGCACGAGGCCGGTGCATAAGTGGTCAGGGGATCGGTGTATGTAGTGTACACTGCGTATAGGAGTGTTTGTATACGCGTGGTGCAATACAATACAGCATTGGGAAGATCGGAAAACATCGATGTACACAGATTTCCTTCTAATTTACAGTTTGTAGATGGTCATGATAGAATCCTAATGTTTAAATCTTACGTGATGGGATGCTGTGCTTCCCGAGAAGTCTTCACTCAAACATCAACAAATAGTTGATTACTCGCGAGTAATAAACTATTTCTTACACTACAGAGCGGTGCGAAAACCGTGACGGTTTAATTCCTTTTTCTGCTTTCTCAGATTACCATTTGAGCTAAAACCTTCGCAGGATTTATTTTTTTAAATGTTTAATGGTTTAACACAAACTGTGGCAATATTTTGACTTTTACTAATGTTGTATAGGGCCTTTAATGGGGAATGTAAATGTGCCACGTCCAGCTTTTATAACCGTTCTGTTAGTGTACAAGTACATTGATACATTATACATTTTCTTCAGTTGAACCATGGAGACTCTTCCAACCTCCATGGTTGAACCATCTCTCTAAAATACCGGCCCTCCGCTCTCCACCTCCACTGCCAGGTCGTCATCACGCACGAACCGTAAGGGCAAAGAGGCAGTGGTCTTGTATCTCTATGCACGAGCCGAGCGTGATAACATGCAGCGTAGTAACGGTGCACTGAAATGCACCGAGGGGTTGGTACTGTACCAGAACAGTACGCTGGATCGACAGAGCAAGCAAGTGACTGGCTATATCTATACAATGTACGTTTCCATCACTATTGTATTGGTACATGTACACGTACAATAAATAATACATGTACATTTACATTACACTGTACCTATACCTGTGTGCATGTACATGTGCTGTACATGCATAGGCTATGTACAGTACACTGTACACTACATTATACCTGTCGGTTCATGAACATTGATTTCCAATTTTACTTCTGACGCTCATGATTATGTACATTACAAAATGTAGTGTAAATATACATGTTCATTTTCAATAAGCATGTGCAAGGCACGATTATCAGGTAAGGTCTACCGAGCATTGTACATGTACATGTGCACTGTGCACTGCAACTTGCACCATGACACTCTACATGCACAATCATGCACATGTACTATATGTGTACAGTGTACATGTATATGTGTACATGGCACTGAACATTATGCATGCACATGTACAATGTACATGTACAATGTACATGTACACACACCTCCAAATGTACGTACATGTATGCAAGAGGAATATCACATGCAGATGCTGAACGTTGCAAAAAAAAGAAAAGATTGCACACGGTTTGGTATCTGCATCGATTTCCTTCGTTCTTGTTCATCATTCCCATAATTTGGGACTGGCCATTAGCCAGGGAGCCATTGGTGACAATGTCCATAGATCGCGTGCACCAACCTCCCACACGTTTCGCAAGTGGAGCGCGCAAGGCCCTAATGGGCGCTGCTACAGAAAGAAAGCTTTTTTTTTCTCCTCTCCCACACATCTTTCTCTCTCTCGTGGTGGTATACGAACAAGGCCAGGACACAAAGCTAAGCGGGCCCCAGAACATGCGTGGTGGGACACTGACTCCCATGGGAAAGACTTTCTCACTTCCATGGGAACGATTTTCTCACTCCCATAGGAAAGACTTTCTCACTCCCATGGGAATGAATTTCTCACTCCCATAGGAAAGACTTTCTCACTCCTATGGGAAAGACTTTCTCACTCCCATAGGACAGACTTTCTCACTCCCATGGGAAAGACTTTCTCACTCCCATAGGAAAGACTTTCTCATTCATAGGAAAGACTTTCTCACTCCCATGGGAAAGACTTTCTCACTCCCATAGGAAAGACTTTCTCACTCCCATGGGAAAAACTTTCTCACTCCCATAGGAAAGACTTTCTCACTCCCATGGGAAAAACTTTCTCACTCCCATAGGAAAGACTTTCTCACTCCCATGGGAAAGACTTTCTCACTCCCATAGGAAACACTTTCTCACTCTCATAGGAAAAACGTTCTCACTCCCATGGGAAAGACTTTCTCACTCCCATGGGAAAAACTTTCTCACTCCCATAGGAAAGACTTTCTCACTCCCATAGGAAAGACTTTCTCACTCCCATGGGAAAGACTTTCTCACTCCCATAGGAAAGACTTTCTCACTCCCATAGGAAAGACTTTCTCACTCCCGTGGGAAAGACTTTCTCACTCCCATAGGAAAGACTTTCTCACTCCCATAGAAAAAACTTTCTCACTCCCATAGGAAAGACTTTCTCACTCCCATGGGAAAGACTTTCTCACTCCCATGGGAATGAATTTCTCACTCCCATAGGAAAGACTTTCTCACTCCTATGGGAAGGACTTTCTCACTCCTATGGGAAAGACTTTCTCAATCCCATACGAAAGACTTTTCCACTTTTCGACTCCCATAGGAAAGACTTTCTCACGCCCATAGGAAAGACTTTCTCACTCCTATAGGAAAGACTTTCTCACTCCCATAGGAAATACTTTGACACCAATTTTGTAAACTGCAAACTGATTTAAATGATCCAAAATGCAAATCACAGAAATGTAGGCATAAAAGTCCTGCTAAGATGGCACGATTTGTGTAATACTTCATAAAAAAGACTTTGGCAATCTAATAATTATACTCACTACAACATGTCGGCGCGTTAATCTATGTTTCAACACACCCAGCAAAAAGGTCCGGTCGAACCATAGAGCCTTATGGTCGGACCTGTGTCGACCCGTTTTCCCTAATGAAATCAAACGCCTGCATATTGGGGAATTGAAGGACGTATATACGGTAACTCATACAAGATGAACTTGCTTTCCTTGAACACTGGCATACATGCGTGCATAATAATGGCCTAGCATATGGGCAATTACATAATGGTCCCAGATTAATGACACCAATTTGCCGCGTGTAGTTCGGCTGTTTTGGAGAAATCACTCCAGTAACTTTGCATATTATAGCTGCAAGTCGCACGCGAACTACACGTTTGAGTTTTTCTCCATCCAGCATGCTGCTCTGAACGTAAATTTGTCGCAGTGTTCACTGTAAAGATAAGTCATAAAAAACCCATAAATGCTTGACGCTAGGGGTACTGTACAGTACACTACTGCATGTTCAAGGAAGGTCGGATACTTCACTGCCTCGCTCGTAAGCATTCATGAATAACAAATAGTTAATTGCTTCATTTCTTTTCATCCTCCTCATCATTCTCATCGGGTTCACCACCTTCCTCCTCCTCGTCCTTGTCGTCCTCCTCCCCCTCTTCCCAATCATCATTATCCTCGTTATCCTCTTCTTCTTCTTCTTCTTCTTCTTCTTCTTCTTCCTCTTCTTCTTCTTCTTCTTCTTCTTCTTCTTCTTCCTCTTCTTCTTCTTCTTCTTCTTCTTCTTCTTCTTCTTCTTCTTCTTCTTCTTCCTCCTCTTCGTCCTCCTCCCCCATCTTCCCTATCCTCATTATCCTCGTTATCCTCTTCTTCTTCATCCTCGCCCCCCCCTCATCTTAATCATCATCGTCATTCTCCTGCGTCTTTGCGTCTTCTCCTCTTTCCCGTCCTCATTATGTCACCGTCAATATTCCATTCGTGTCATCCTTGTCATCATTATCATGATCGGCATCCTTGTCGTCATCCTCGTCATTCCGGTCCTCCTCATCCACATCACTCCCATCATCCCTATCATCCTCATCCTCATCATCTCCTCATCCTCCATGCCTTCCACATCCTTCTGATACTCCTCATCCTCCTCATGTGCATCCTCCTCATCCTCCTCATCGCCATCACCTTCATCCTCCCGTGCCTCAACCACCTCTTTCTCAGCCATCTCCTTCCCCATCCTCATCTTCCTCTTCCTTCTCCCCATCCTCCTCATCCTCCTCATCCTCCTCATCGTCACCATTATCATCACCCTCCCGATCCTCATCCTCCTCCCCATCCTCCCCCTCATCATCATCCTCATTATCACCATTGCCATCATCGCCACCATCGCCATCATTCTCCTCATCCTAGCTCTCGTGCTTCATCTAAACCTCCTCATTCACAGCCTCTCCTTTCCCCATCCTCATCTTCCTCTTTCCTTCTCACATCCTCCTCCTCTTCACCATCCTCCTCAACCTCCTCATCGTCACCATCGCCATCCTCTCGTGCTCCATCTCATCCTCCTCATTCCCAGCGTTCTCCTTTCTCCCATCCTCACCTTCCTCTATCCCTCTCACCATCCTCCTCCTCCTCTTCACCATCCTCTCGTGCTCCATCTCATCCTCCTCATTCCTCATTCACAGCCTTCTCCTTTCTCCATCCTCACCATCCTCCTCCTCCTCCTCACCATCTCCCCTCCTCCTCCTCGTTACCATGGATACCGCCCTTCTCAGTTTGGTATCGATATTCATTTTCATGTCCACAAGATGAGGGCGGAGAACGTTTGGAAGCCATCACCAGTCGTCAAGAAAAACGCATGGGCGATTTTCTCTTCTTTTTTTTCCACCCGGGGAGTAGAAATCCCGGACCATTTCTCAGCAACTCGCAGCTTCAATGTTTCCCCGGGATCCATTCATAAAATGCGCGATGCGCAAACGGTTCTGCGGCGCCGTTGCCATGGCACCGAGACAGACTGGGTTACGTCACGACAGCAGACGTCCGGCGATTGGACGAGCCCCTAGTGCCAGGGTTTGCACGGAGCGGGCGAGCTGGACCGAACATAGCCTTATTTGAAGTTGAAGACTCTCGCCTGACGCGGATATATTATCATACGCTGGCCACAGCGAAATAGAGCACGAATATATTATCTCAACAGGACTGACGTTTCGTCCCCTGCGGGAGCTTTCACAAAGGCTGGATTCTTGAGATTTGCATTTGGGTCATTTTAGTCTGTAAGCAGTTTTGTAATAATTGTTACTACGAGTAGGTTATATTAGCCTTGACACGAATCATACCATGGACATGATTAATTATTACACTGCCAAGCACAATCCATCAAGTTGGTGCATATTAGACCATTGCCCTCTGCAACACGAAGCATGGAGTGGATATATTACATATTATGCAATCGAAAAAAATGTATGGCCCGCCTATTAGCCTGGAAAACAGCAAAATCGCTTAGCCACACATAGATTCACGACGCCTGCCATAGGTTTTGCAATGCATGGCATGTAATGCTACATCACCGCAAATTCAAACAGTTATCATCATGTAATGCGTCACTGTGACAAAACCCTTACCATTTTTTCCCCTCCCAACGCGACAGTGTCTTGCCTATGTCCAGCGCAGTCCAGTATTACATAATTAATCACCGGCCCCCAAGGCAAATTCAAGACATTTTAAGATCAACGGCTCCCTGTTCATCTTGTTTCTCTTCCCAAAAATAAATTGTCGAGCGACGCTTGTTTTGCTCTCCGTTGTAAATCGAAGCTGCAGATAAGGGTCCCGGTATACAGGCCCCTAAAATAAATTGAAAATATCATTTGCCTCATTCAGCCTTTTCTAATTAGTCCTTTGTCCGACCAAGGCTGTCAGATGCTTGGAAGAGGGCATTGATTAGACTCAAGAGCCGTAGACCTTATGAAGCTATTATCATTTCGACAGTGAAGGAGAGAAGAAGACTGAGAGATAGAGAGAGATAGATAGGCAGAGAGACACAGAGAGGGGCAGGCAGAGTGACAAGGAGAGAGAGAGAGCGACAGAGAGACAGAGAGACAGACAGAGAGGGATACATACAGAGAGGCATATACAGATAGACAGAGCGAGGGGGCAGAGAGACAAGGATACACATAGAGGGGGAGACAGAGAGAGTCAGAGAGAGACTGAGAGATAGAGAGAGACAGATAGGCAGAGAGACAGAGAGAGGGGCAGGCAGAGAGACAAGGAGAGAGAGAGAGCGCGACAGAGAGACAGAGAGACAGACAGAGAGGGATACATACAGAGAGGCATATACAGATAGACAGAGCGAGGGGCAGAGAGACAAGGATATACATAGAGGGAGAGACAGAGAGAGTCAGAGAGAGACTGAGAGATAGAGAGAGACAGATAGGCAGAGAGACAGAGAGAGGGGCAGGCAGAGAGACAAGGAGGGAGAGAGAGCGCGACAGAGAGACAGACAGAGAGACAGAGAGGGATACATACAGAGAGGCATATACAGATAGACAGAGCGAGGGGGCAGAGAGACAAGGATATACATAGAGGGAGAGACAGAGAGAGTCAGAGAGAGACTGAGAGATAGAGAGAGACAGATAGGCAGAGAGACAGAGAGAGGGGCAGGCAGAGAGACAAGGAAAGAGAGAGAGAGAGAGAGAGAGAGAGAGAGAGCGACAGAGAGACAGACAGAGAGACAGAGAGGGATACATACAGAGAGGCATATACAGATTGACAGAGCGAGGGGGCAGAGAGACAATGATATACATAGAGGGAGAGACAGAGAGAGTCAGAGAGAGACTGAGAGATAGAGAGAGACGGATAGGCAGAGAGACAGAGAGAGGGGCGGGCAGAGAGACAAGGAGAGAGAGAGAGCGACAGAGAGACAGACAGAGAGACAGAGAGGGATACATACAGAGAGACATATACAGATTGACAGAGCGAGGGGGCAGAGAGACAAGGATACACATAGAGGGAGAGACAGAGAGAGTCAGAGAGAGACTGAGAGATAGAGAGAGACAGATAGGCAGAGAGACAGAGAGAGGGGCAGGCAGAGAGACAAGGAGAGAGAGAGAGAGTGACAGAGAGACAGACAGAGAGACAGAGAGGGATACATACAGAGAGACATATACAGATTGACAGAGCGAGGGGGCAGAGAGACAAGGATACACATAGAGGGAGAGACAGAGAGAGTCAGAGAGAGACTGAGAGATAGAGAGAGACAGATAGGCAGAGAGACAGAGAGAGGGGCAGGCAGAGAGACAGAGAGAGAGAGAGAGCGACAGAGAGACAGACAGAGAGACAGAGAGGGATACATACAGAGAGGCATATACAGATAGACAGAGCGAGGGGGCAGAGAGACAAGGATATACATAGAGGGAGAGACAGAGAGAGTCAGAGAGAGACTGAGAGATAGAGAGAGACAGATAGGCAGAGAGACAGAGAGAGAGGCAGGCAGAGAGACAAGGAAAGAGAGAGAGTGACAGAGAGACAGACAGAGAGACAGAGACGGATACATACAGAGAGGCATATACAGATTGACAGAGCGAGGGGGCAGAGAGACAAGGATACACATAGAGGGAGAGACAGAGAGAGTCAGAGAGAGACTGAGAGATAGAGAGAGACAGATAGGCAGAGAGACAGAGAGAGGGGCAGGCAGAGAGACAAGGAGAGAGAGAGAGAGCGACAGAGAGACAGACAGAGAGACAGAGAGGGATACATACAGAGAGGCATATACAGATAGACAGAGCGAGGGGGCAGAGAGACAAGGATATACATAGAGGGAGAGACAGAGAGAGGCAGAGAGAGACAGAGAGACTGCTTTTCTTTTTTGCCTTCCTTCATTCCACTGGCTCCTGCTGCTGCACCGAGGCTGAGTAGGCCGCAGCGGTGCATTCATCCCGGCCATGAATGACTCATTCCAGCCCCGAAGCCGGCGGGCCGCCGACTGCCTAGCAACGGGCAATGACGTCACGCGGGAAGACTTCCGCTGTCATAGCAACCGGAAATGGTCGAGAGGCCTTGGGAGCCGAGGCTCCTTGCCCGTCGCGCGTCGGGAGCGTTTCACAGAAAAGTGGAGCGAGCGAGAGAGCGAGCGAGCGAGCGAGCGAGGAGAGGATGGAGGGGAGGGGAGGGGAGGGAGGGAGAAGGGGTGGGAGGGACCAGGCCGACAGTCTTTAATGTCTTGCTCCCCCACCTCGCCTCATCTCCTTCGCCATCTCCTTCTTCTTCTCCTTCGGTTTTTTTCTACTCTCTCGCTCTCCTCTCCTCTCCTCCTCCTCCTACTCCCCGTGAAAGCGGCTCAATTTCAGGGGGCGGCAATAATGAGAATTATGAATGACGCTGTTCGGCTGAAAGCGAGCAGACTTGAAGGTTTTTTTTCCCTTCTCTCTCTCTCTCTCTCTCTCTCTCGCTCTCTCTCGCTCTCTCTCTCCCTCTCCTTCCATCCCTTCGTTCGGGGTCTTTTCATTCTTGAAGGAGAGAGGGGGAGGGGGGAAAAAGAGCCGGAAAGAAACGGAACTCGCTCCAACGCGCCGCTATATTTTGAGGACAAAAAGTAGCATCGAATGTACGGTTAAATTTAGAGAGAGAGAGAGAAGGGGAGAGAGGGAGAGAGAGAGGGCGAGGGACAGGCGAATTATTTGTATTTAATTGATGTTGCATGAAAAAACGGGGCCGCGGCTAGGGACCATTCAACCCGAGGACTGCTTAAAGTGACATCCGACGCTGAAATTGTGAGGACCTCGACACGAACCGAGAGAGAAAAAACAGGAGTGGTGACCACTATCAACCAGAAAGCTGATTTCACTTCCAAGTCGAGGCCCTTTCCGAAATGAAGGCCCAGGCTCGGGCTCAGGCTTCGTCTCCGTCTGACAAAACCTGCAAAATTAGGTCGTGGTCTGTTTCCAAATTTAAAGTTTTGTTGGCTTCATATATTGGTATATGTGACCCGGCACAGCGACATGAAGAATATCCCACCAAAACACTTTTCGAGTAAACAACGCCGAAAGTCAAAGTATCTTTTTTTTTATTTTTTTTTATTTTCGGAAAGTTATTGTATTGAAGGAAATTTTGATATCATTTGAAAGATAATGATACACTCTTTCACATCATTAGAAAATCTCAAAATCTCAAAAGTGGAGGTTATTCCTCATTATGATGTGCCGGGTTACATATATAGAGTATTACCAAAGAAACCGTGGGACCAAACGCATGTTTTTATATGCCTGTCAGCTTGCGATATTATAACGAGTAAGATGAATATGACCGAAGCCTGAGCCCGAGCCTAAGCCTTCATTTCGAAAACGGCCTTAGACTGGTCTTGACAATTTTGTGATGGCGCCTTCTTTGCTTTTGTCGGGTTAAAATGCTGTGAATGCTTCTGCACTGCATCATCTCCTCATAATTATATCCACCTAGTAATTAAGAGGATCTCAGCTAATGACCCGGCAGAACAATGCTCAGCCGTGACCGCCACAATGGATTTCACAAAGCCTAATACGATGCATCGTATCTCAACCTACGAACCATCGTTAGTTGTGACGCACCGTATATGGTTTCTGCGCATCGCTCATCGTCTTGCGATCGATCGCAAGTTATGACGGGTTTGATGAAAATGGACCACTGGATGAGCATCAGCAATATGTCCGATTCCGTCCACACACACCATTCTAACTTACCATAATAATATTGTTATGGTTGCATCGGGAATGTAAAAGGTTCGTTATTGATATCAACCAGCACAATCTAACGTGCTTTTATCGATCAATAACTCGTTCAGTTGATATAAGTATGTCAACAAGCCATCATCAAAATGTGAATGGACCTTTCCCATGAAATATGCAAATTAGACCTAGCGCATGCGCTTAAATAAATTGGTGGGCAAGCGGGCTGCCAACCAATCATAGTTTTCCACGGGTGTGCGCGCGTTCCTTCCCACTAACAGTTTGGCGTGCGGTCATTGGCTATTCAGCGTCTCCTGCGCGCGTATTTCGAAACCTGCACGCAACGCGCACTCGTTTGCCCACCAATTTAGTAAAGCGCATGCGCCAGCTCTTATTTGCATATTTCATGGGAAAGGTCCATTGAACATAGCCCAACATTTGATTCTTTACAATGTGCTGACCTTTTGCACGGTTGGGGCAAAAAGGCAGGAATTCTAAAGAAATGAAGAACACACTGTTTTTGGTTTGAGAAGAACTACTGGTGAGGGTACAAGAAGATAAAAAAACCCCAAAGCAACCAGTGCTTTTAAAAAAAATCCCCTATGGCAATTCTGGCCCGGACCAGAGTCTCGCCGAATCCCGCCTTTCCAGGCACAAATCCCGCGCTGCCCGCGGCGGCGTCGTCGTGAGGTATATAAGCGTCACGATGTATGACACTTAACCACCGTGGCTAAGCTATAAGTGCACATGCGCGAAGCCAGGTTTTGCTGAGGCCTCCCCCATTCATTCATTCATTCATTTCTCAGGTAGTTGCAGGCACAAGCACGAAACAACCCTAACCCTTATCCTAATCCTAACCCTAACGACCCTTATCCCGAACCTAACCCTAATCCTAACTCTATCAGTAACGCTAACCCAACCCGAACTCTAACTCAAACCGTAACCATAACCGTAGCGCGCTAAGCCTAACCTACGCTGGTTTACAAAACACGTCGTTGTATTGTCCCCACACAATTTACGGGGTACCAGCATGGCTCAAAGACGGTGGTTAAGCGTCATATGTCGTTCCTCTCTCGTCGTCGACCAATGGATCCCGCGCACGCGCAGTGAGTCGCTGCGGTTTGATAACCAACGCGAGAAAAAAAAAAGCGACAAAAAAAACCACCGCAGAATAATGAAACCCAAGCTCCCTCCGAGACCCCGCTCATTCAGCGTGCAGACAAAACATGACCCCCCCCCCTTCACGCGCGAGCGCTGCGCAGACTAAGCGAGCCTTATAAGGAATACAGTCGGGAGTGCATCGATTTTTTTTTCTCTTTTGGACGGCTGAACTCGATACAGACATATATGGCGAGCCGCGGTTTGCACAGAGGGATCTGACGGTGTTGCTATGGGAGCTGACATGCCTGGGGTGGGGAGGGGGTGGGAGTGGGAGGTAGGGTGGTACCAACCTTCCGTTCAGTGTATATTTTCACTTATCTGATGTAGGCTGAACCAAAATTGTGTACAACCCTGTCCACCCAAAAAGGTGTAGGTACACATCGGGCGCATATTGATTTACCCTCTGCATCCAGTCGCCCAGAATTCTCTGTCACACAAATGCAAGGGACGTCTTTTTACCGACAGTTTCACTGACGTTGGGCAAAGATGTCTGCTGTATCATTGTCGATGAATGGAAACGGAACTGCCGGATTGTGGTGGTCAAAAGCCCGAACCAACGTCTCTGGCACAAACACACAAAGTGCTGGGTCAATATTTTTTATTCTCGCACTGATCAATCTTCAGGCCAACGTGTTGACAGCGCGCTCGTTCCACCATGGCCCCCAGTCATGGCCGAACGTCTGGGGGCCAGTGGGTGAGGGGCGCAGCACACTAAATCAAGCCAGTATGGCTCCGCCGAGCTGATTATCATAAATGTGGACCCACAACCATTTTTTTTTAATAGGGGGTCTTTGGAGGCTAATTAACTGAAATATTGTAGAATAAGTGATGCTTAAGAAAATCTGGGGGTCGCTTTTCAATTTCATGTGTAATTTGGACCATATCTGGCTTTAAATGAGGCCCTATTTGGCTGTGGAAGTGGAGGGGTCCATACCAAAATCCTTGCAGAAATTCGGCTGGGATGGCTACACATTTTGGGGGTGTTTTTTTTCTGAGGGTTATTAGCAAAATTGGCTAAGGGCACAACAATTGAAACGAATCTGAGAGATGAAGGTCCAAACGTCAGCTACAAGAACTGAGAAACTTTTAGGTGTGGAATAATTGGCTTTGAAGGTGAGTTTTTTTGTACAGTGTTCAGTGGGAATTAGTCGTCTGCAGCCCGAGTGTCTTCTTCGCACGAGCGAGAAGTGACAGGTTGCGCGTGCCAAAAGAGGCAGAGAGAGAGAGAGAGAGAGGCAGAGAGAGAGAGGCAGAGAGAGAGAGAGGCAGAGAGAGAGGGAGAGAGAGAGGCAGAGAGAGAGGCAGAGAGAGAGAGGCAGAGAGAGAGAGAGGCAGAGAGAGAGAGAGAGAGAGGCAGAGAGAGAGAGGCAGAGAGAGAGAGAGGCAGAGAGAGAGAGAGGCAGAGAGAGAGAGAGAGAGAGGCAGAGAGAGAGAGGCAGAGAGAGAGAGGCAGAGAGAGAGAGGCAGAGAGAGAGAGAGGCAGAGAGAGAGAGGCAGAGAGAGAGAGAGAGAGGCAGAGAGAGAGAGAGGCAGAGAGAGAGAGGCAGAGAGAGAGAGAGAGGCAGAGAGAGAGAGGCAGAGAGAGAGAGAGGCAGAGAGAGAGAGGCAGAGAGAGAGAGGCAGAGAGAGAGAGAGGCAGAGAGAGAGAGAGGCAGAGAGAGAGAGAGGCAGAGAGAGAGAGAGGCAGAGAGAGAGAGAGAGAGGCAGAGAGAGAGAGAGAGGCAGATAGAGAGAGAGAGAGAGAGAGGCAGAGAGAGAGAGAGAGAGAGGCAGAGAGAGAGAGAGAGACAGAGAGAGAGAGAGAGAGGCAGAGAGAGAGAGAGAGAGAGGCAGAGAGAGAGAGAGAGGCAGAGAGAGAGAGGCAGAGAGAGAGGCAGAGAGAGAGAGAGAGGCAGAGAGAGAGAGGCAGAGAGAGAGGCAGAGAGAGAGAGAAGCATAGAGAGAGGTTGAGAGAGAGGCAGCGAGAGGCAGAGAGAGGCAGAGAGAGAGGGGCTGAGAGAGGTAGAGAGAAAGGCAGAGAGAAAGAGGCAGAGAGAGAGAGAGGCAGACAGAGACAGACAGAAAGAGAGAGATGCAGTGAGAGAGGCGGAGAGAGGCAGAGAGAAATAGAGAGAGGAAGGGAGCTAAGCGGCAGAGAGAGGCACAGAGAGGCAGACAGAGAGGCAGAAAGAGGCACAGAGAGGCAGAGAGAGAGGCAGAGAGAGAGAGGCAGAGAGAGCGGAGGCAGAGAGAGAGAGAGAGGCAGAGAGAAAGAGAGAGAGAGAGGCAGAGAGCAATCTGCTTAAAGTTGTGTAGCAACATAATATATATAAGATCGAAAACCAGAAATGTTCACAGATTTACATGAAACTTCTTACAGTTTGAAGATGGTTATGGTAGAAACCCCCCCCCCCCCCCCCCCCCCCCCCCCCCCCCCCCCCCCCCCCCCCCCCCCCCCCCCCCCTCGCACTGAAATGTTTCTGCCTAAAATGCTGCATTTTCTTTTTTTTAGAAAAGAGCAAAATAAATC